>CM049595.1:5532409-5954909 GCA_026979955.1 Megalurothrips usitatus | reverse complement strand
CAGCCGGGGGCGGCCGGGCGGATTCCGTGGAGCCTGAGCGCACCTGCAGGGTCGGCACGTCAGGCAGCCCGGCGGCCCGACCGACTGACTGACTGACTGACTGACTGGCTGGGGGAGCGGCGGCGGCGGTGGAACACGCTACCGAGGCATAGTTATTGCGGACTTTATTAAGGCCTCGCGATAATTACACGCGCCGGAGCGGATAGGCCATTCCAGGTTGAGATACAGCGTGTGATACGGACCCCTCCCACCTCATCGCCGCAAAGCGTTATTGTCTGCTGTCCCTCCCCCTTGCCACAGGGGACGACAACACTCCCCGCGCCGCCACCCTCGCCCCTCCCCCCTCACCCCTCCCCTCTCACCCCTCGCCCCTCACCCCTCGCCCTTGGCCCCTCACCCCTCGACCCTCCCTGGCCGTCCCTCTCGACGTCCCGCGTGCCCCACCGATACACGGCGTGCTCCGCGCACAATAACGCAGGCGTACCACCCCGGGCACCGGGCCGGGCCCGAGGTACCCGCCCGGACGCCCGCGGTACACTAGCGCAATTCATTTTAATTCATGTCTTCAGATTTTTTTTGCATAAATTATCCAACCTATTTTTAATGATATGTTCCAAAAACTGTAGAGTTTAAGGTCTAGACTAGATCAATATACTCTCAAAGTGTAATCAAATTAAATCTCTGGCAGTGTCATTCCTGCTGAAACGTTTTTTTAAAATTATTATGGAGTGGGAGTTCCCCAAAAACGTTGGGGATTGTATTACTTTTTCCAGAACACAGCAGCCCCTTGCGGTTGTACGCCACTCGACCCGAACCCGACTGCGGGCGATCACCCCCGGTGCGGCGCTCGGTGAAGGAAAAGTTTGGTCCTCTAAACGCCACCACAAACAACAGCGCGGGGCGCCGCGGATTAGATCCGACTGCTCCCGACCTTTTTTTTCTGCTTTTTATTATGGTTTTGAGCGGCGCTTTGGCTTCCGCGACTCAGCTGCTGCTGCGCCGATGACGTTAAGCCACTAACGATTGCGGGGACGTCGTGGATCCCCCGCGGTGTCCCCCTGCTCCTCTCATCCCCGTCTCTCCACGTCGGAGGCCCGCGTCGTACGGTACGCTCCGCCCCGTAATCTCGGCGTCGAGCAGCGCGCCGGAACTTGTGACGCTGCGGTGGCCGGCGACCGCTGCGGCGGCGGCGGCGGCGGCGGCGATGGTGATGGAGGAGGAGGGGCTCACGGGGAACAGAGCAAGCGTGGGGCTCGGGCACGGACTAGCAGACGGCGGCGGTGGGCCGGCGGCGGCCCGGATGTGCGCCAACAGCCGTAAACAGCGATTTGCAAACAAATGTATCGTTTCGGCGCCCGCCCAGCCGATATCCATAACGATGTATCGAATGTTGGTACAGTGGCTCCGCGGCTGCGGCGGGCGGGGGCGGCGGAGGCGCGGCACGCGGATTCAGAGGGCGACGTGTCCCAGTGATCAAACACACACACGCGCTCACACTCACACACACATACGGCGGCGCTGGAGGACTCTTTATCGACACACGGGGTCCCACGCGGGCGCCATGCATAGGGTGGTGGTGTGTGGTGCGGGTGGACGGGTGAGGGGGGTGGTGGGGTGGGGGAGGTTCGCGGGCGAATCAGTGTCATTTCCTCGTCACCAGCTGTGCATGACGCTGTCGCATCGAGCGCCGCCCCCGTCCCCCGTCACGCGCGCCCCGCCGCCGCCGCCGCCGTGTTCGGAACATTGAGATTGATGCCGTGCCGCATCGCGTTCCCCGCGCCGCCGCCGCCGCCGCCGCCGCTGTCAACACACCGGCCGGCCGCGAACCACTTGGCGGATTATTTCGGCGGATAAACTCACGCCGGTAGTAGCGCTGGATTTTTTTTCTCCACCATTTTTTTTTTAACCGCGCTGTAATTTAGTTTTCTTTTTTGTCCCCTCCTTCGCGCGTGCTGCTGTGGTGGGCCGCGCCCGGCCGCGCCGTGCCGTGTCGTACAAATGGCGATAAGGGGTTAGGCCGAGGCCGGGTGCGGGGGACAGTGATCGTGACAGTGATCGCGGCCGGGGAGGCTGCCGAGGCCGAGGCCGAGGCCGGGCCGCGGCCGTCCCGTTCCGTCCGCGCTGACAAATGGACGGGCGGCGGGTCGCGGGCGGAGATCGAAGGCTGTCGTGTCGCATCGGGCTGCGGCCCCGGCCTCGCTCGCCGCGGGGCTGGCTAGGACACACACACACACACACACACACACACACACACACGCACACACACACACACACAGGCCGCCGAAGCCGCAGCCGCGAAACACCACCGCCGCGCGACGCCCGCAAATAGGGTTTTGCTATTCAATTTCTTCAAGTTTAACATCTGTTGTTTGTTTCACTGAGAAGGGAGAATATTATATTAAAAAAATGTCCCGTCGCGTATGGGGTGAATATGATGGTGGCGGGAGGGTGTGCAAGAAGGTTTCTTTTTATTGTTGTTTTTTTTTTCACTCTTTATTTTCACACTCTGCGAGTGACGTGTGTGCGCTGTGAAATAGATGCCCCGTGAGGGAGGGTGTGGCGGTGGCGGGGGTGCGGCGGGGGTGTGGCCGGCGGCGCCGCAGCAGTGCAAGCAAACCGAGCGCATGGAGGGGACGCTTCTTGGATTTTTGATGCGATTGTCGGAGACAAATAATCCGCGATGTGTAGAGCAGAGTGGGTTGGGGGTGGGGGGCTGGGAGGGGGAGGTGGAGGGGCTGGCGGGCTCTCGCCTGCCTGTCCGTGTGAGTAGCCGGGCCGCGGCCGGGGATTGACACGTCCCCCAAGAATAAGGAAATCCGATTGTAAAGTTGGCGGTCGGTGGGTTCTGGCGGCGGCGGCCGGCGGCGCCTGGACATGCGACGGATGGAGGCCCGGGCCTGCGCCGCGGCGGACCCTCCAGCCAGACGTCGGGGTGATAAAACAGCTGTCACTTCGGCCACATCCATCCCCCGGACGCCGTCGGCCGCCGAGGACTCGCGAGGACCGCGGCACGGCAGGTCCCTGTCCGCTGGATATGCACATCGAATCTATAAAAAACCTCGCGCCGCGCGCGGGCCGCGGCCTGGGGGAGGGGGTGGGGGTAGGGAAGGGGCCAATAAAGTGGCGGGCCGAGCCGCAGCTGGTACTTGAACCCGTGCCAGAACTCGGCTCAACCCTCTATCCGCCCCGCGCCACAGGAACAGAATAGGAGGCGGGGCGGGTCGAGCTGCCGCTTAACGTTTACTCACATCGCAGAAAACAGAAACGTCGAAAAAAAAAGGCAACAAAACTTTTAAAAAAAGGGAGCGAAGAGAGAAATCGGACTATACTGCAGCGAGCGAGCCGCACTCATGCGCCTAGAGAGTACTCGACTCGGCATATCCCGCATGTGTGTGCGTGTGTATGTGTGTGTGTGGAGCGTATGTGCAAGCGCACGAAGACCGTGCAAATAACACGACCCATTTTATTCTCATCTCCATCGCTCTCCCCACCGCCGCCCCGCCTCCGCCCCGCCTCCGCCCCGCGGCCTGGGCCGGCCTGGGCCCGCTGTGCCCTACCGTTGGCTCTGTGTTTGGTACCGACCAACATATTCGCGTCCATGTACGCGATACTGCGGCGCCACACTTTTTTTTCCATCCTTGTCTATCTCCCTCCCCTTGTTCCGCTTTTCTCTCCCCGCCCCTCTCTCTCTCTCACGCACACTCGCTTGCGCGCGTTCTTCTTGTACATTTCACCCTCGGCCATGCGCACGTCCCCTTCCAGTGCCCCCTCACACACACGCACACACGCACACGCACACACACACACACACAGTGGCGTATGACGGACACACTACTATTCCCGTGCGGAGTGACTATGCCGACCCGGGACATGGGAGATCCATCACAGAGCTGCGTGTGTCCACGCTGCACTTCAGCTGACCAACGCTCACAACTCGCTCAAGTATTTATGGGGGTTTATTTCTGCATATGACGCGAAAGTCATGGGAACGATTGGAGGCCACTTTTGCTTATATCGGGACGACATACTCATCGTCGTGTTTGTCGAACGCTGCGGCGAACCACACGCGGAGCGCAATGCGCCGAGGGACGCGGCAGAAGTAAGAAATGTGACGCGGTCTCGAGTACTTTGTATTGTGGTGGTCCAGAGCGAAAGAGAGAGAGACGTGGTGTATGTGTGTGTGTGTGTGTGTGTATTGTGGTGGTCGTGGAGTGCGGAGGGGTGTGAGCTTTGCGGGACGAACGAGAGAGAGAGAGAGAGAGAGAGAGAGAGAGAGAGAGAGAAGGAGAGGGGATAAAAACGGAAAGAGAAGGACGCGGCGAGTCGAGAGGGGAAGTTGGCAGCCCCGCCGCGTGACGTCAGCGCCACCCCTTCCCTCCCCTGGCCGGCCATTGACACACCAAAAGCTGATTGAGCGCACATTCTCAATGGGATTAGCGCTACACAGGATCGCCTCTGCGCGCGCGCGTGTGTGTGTGTGTGTGTGAGTGTAAGGGTGTGTGTGTGTGTGGGTGCGTGTGTGTGCGAGTGGGCGCGTGCTAAGCGATGCGTCTCCGCCGCAGGGCGCGACAAGGGCCCGCGGTGGGCCGCCGAGGGGCTGCGTGGAGTGTGAGGAATCAAGCGTGTGTGTGTGTGTCTGTGTGTATGTGAAAGAGAGAGAGAGGGGGAGAGAGGGGGGGGGGGTCGAGTGTCGGGTGTCGCGCGCGGGGTCACAGCACAGGAGAGGAGGGCCGCCGGAGCACAGACGGAAAGTCCAAATTCTTAATTCGTGGTAAGAAATGAAAAAAGGGGGTGTGCGACTGTAATGCGGAATAAAAAGCGGCCGAACTTCCTGCTCTCAGTAATGAGGCTCGAGAGCGGAAGGCGATCGGAAAGCGGCGGGTGTATACATCTGGCATGAGTGTCCTCCGGTGCTTGGGTCCGGGAGTCCGGGCGGGTCCGGCCGGCGGCGGTGAGGGGCACGGCGAGGCCTAGGGGCGGGGGGAATCAGCATGACTTGGACCGGGGCCTGCGAGCCCACGTTTGTGGCCGGGATGGTGGGGCGTGGCGCGGGATGTAGTAGCACGACAGAGAGGGAGAGAGAGAGAGCGAGAGAGAGAGAGAGAGAGAGAGAGAGAGAGAGAGTGCAAAGGCAGGGCACGGCAGTGGGCGCGCGGTGAGCACGGCGCAGGCGGAGTGAGGATCGGGGCTCAAGGCGGATAATTTGAATAACATAACACATTCTAGCTCCCACAATGCCCCCTCATCTCCAATTCAAAGCCTTCTACAGGAAAAGGAAAACAGCTCGCTCAGCGTCTAGCCGGCGGGCCGTGGCGGGCCGCGGCGGGCCGCTCGCCGTAGTCAGCGGGGAGGCGCGCGGCAGCGGCGGCCGTGCGTCGTCACAGCAGGGCCGGCCGCGAGCCGTCCCAAACTCGGACACGGATTTCACTGGAATCGGCGCGGACGTCGAAGCAGAACGCCAAGTTTTTGTGTGGTTTTTTGTGATCGGTGGCCCCCGTTCTCCTTCCCGTCAAAGGCAGCGGGGCGCGGACGCGGCAGTGGTATTGGCCGTTCTGTAACCCGAGCAGCACCGCCGCCGTGGGCAAGGCCATTAGCTGGTCACAAGTTAGGCGCGGACGCCGTCAAAGGGCCCTCAGAGGGCGTCGCCCTGCCGGTCCGATTGCCGCCGCTCCTGCGGGTGTCCGGGTCGTCGTGGCTGCCGCCGCCGCCCTCTCTGCGCCGCACAACAGCAGGGGAGGCTGAACGCCCCCTGGTCTGAGTGGCGACGCTGCGGTGCTGACCCGGTGCAGCCGTGGCGCAGCGCAGCGCTGCCTCTCTCTCCGGCGAGCGCCCGCGGATCGGTGGGTAGGCAGCCCGCCAGGCCGCGCTGTGCGCAGGGCCGCAGGGCCCGCAGGGGCTGGGCCTGGCGCAGGGCCGCAGGGCCCGCAGGGGCTGAGCCCGGCTCAGGGCCCCGGCCTCGGCCCCGGCTGCTGCAGCTCGGCTGGAGCGGCGGAGACCGGCTTCGGCTGGAGCCGGACCGGCCGGGGCCGAGGCCGGGGCGGGGGCGGGGCGTTTAGCATCCAAATGAGTTGTTTACGCGGGGCGCCGCTCGGGGCCGCCCAGCGCGCCGGCCGTTCTTTCATGCAGCCTTTGTGTGTGCATGTCGCTGGCTGGCGCGTTGTGTGCCTCCGCTCCGGCACGGCTGCGGCACGGCCGAGCGGCAAATTACGGGGGAGTGAGAGAGACAGACAGACAGAGGAAAAAAGTGCCAACAAAACAAAGGAGGCAGGTTCGGAAAGCCGTTTCGAGTCCTGCCGCGAGTGAAAGTAGTATTTGCCATCTCCTTACACCTCTTCTCTCTCTATCTCTCCCTCCCATCCATCTCTCTCTCTCTCTCTCTCTCTCTCTCTCTCTCTCTCTCTGGTGCGTCTGGGGCCGCGGCCCCGGTGCGCTGGCATCTGGGGTCCTGTGTGTGTGCGTGTGTGTGTGTGCAGTGCACCCAGTGGAGGCTGGGGGAGGGGGGGGGCGAGGTCCTGCAAGAACCCCCACAGGGACACACGCACTCACACAGATACACACACACACACACACACACACACTCACCGCTTGCGTTTTAAAAATTCAACAGCAGAGTTGGCTATGGAGGGGGAGTCGCTAGGATTGTGAGTCGCGCCGACGGCTGCAGTGGCTGCTGGCTGGCTGGCTGGCTGGCTGGCTGGCTGGCTGGCTGGCTGGCTGGCTGGCTGGCTGGCTGGCTGGCAGGCTGGCTGGCCCTGTGATAAGAGAGCGCAGCCCACTCGCGTAGTTCTGTAGAGTGCGTGCGCGGTGACAAGTCTTCTCCATCGACGATCGTTTATCTGGCGAACAAAACTTTTCAGAGTGGTCGGGCGGAGAAAGGGGTTTCTTTTTCTTTCTTTTCTTCCTCTCACCGAGGGAAAGCTCTCGCACCCCGTCCGCGCACCTGAAACACGCCTGGCTCGAAACAAGTGTCTATTTTTCTCGCGCACCGCCCCCGCCGCCCCCGGCTGCCCCGCGGCGCGGCCCGGCGGCCCGTGTGTGTCCTTGCCAAGTCAGCCGGGGCCCCCCCGGAGGGCGCGGGGCGCTGCGGGGCGCGGCGGACCCCCCGGAGCCTCTGGTTTGCATAATTTACAGCCGGTGCGGGTCCGGCGGGGCCGCGCCGGCCGGGGCGACTGTCCAACTCAAATCTCTGGAGTGAGCCGCTGCCGGGCCCCGCGCTGTGACCGGACGCAGCCGGGCCGGGCCCCGCGTCGGGCGCGGCAAGGGCAAGCAGGGGCAGCCCGGGCGGCACCTCATCAGAAGCGACTTCGGCCGCTTCCCCGAAGTCCCGGGGCCCGGTCCCCCCGCCGGCCTCCGCAAGGCTAATGCATGTCCGGCCTGTACACGGAAAAGTCGCCCCGCACGTCTGACCGGGGCGGTCGCCGCCGGCCGCCGCGCCGCCGCCGCAGGGGGAGCCTAGTTAAACTAGCCACGGCTGCCAAACAAGGACCGGATCAGAACTTGCTGAGCCGCGGTCTCCAGAAGCCTAACCGGGCACCGAGGCAGCTGGGGTTGTTCCCGCCTCCGTGGACCCGCCGCCGCCGCCGCCCTCACCTCCCCGCCGCCGCCGCCCAGCAGGGTCCGTCCTGCCGGCACCACCCGAGATGTCCTAACAAGCAACAAATAAATCCGATCACAAATAACACGGCCTCTGATTGTCTCTCGACTTGGACCCGAAAGGACGAGGCGACCCCATTAGTTTTCCTTGTTCGTATTTTTCAAGCAGTAATGAGGGGCGGCTGAAAGCCGCGCGCGTGAAGTACCGTTCTGGAAAACACCGCCAAGAAAAAAAATGTGTACCGCCGCCCGCAGCTCCATTATTCCTGCAGGGTTCGGTACGTCTGAGGTACGGTTGTTGCGGTTATTTTATTTATGTATTTATTTTATTTATTGTTTACACCGAGCGGACAGGCGGCTGTGTTACGTAATTTTGGAACGACCTCCAAAGGCAAAGTGCCCCCGACGACGCAGCAGCCGTTCCGCGCCGCTCCGTGGCGCCTCGCCGCCGCGCTCCGCTCGGATAAGTGTTGTTCTCTATCAACTTGAGTTTTCTTTGGCACTTTTTCCCGAGACAAATCACGCACCATTCGCCGGGGAGGCGCGCGGCGCGCGGCCTGATTTCCTCGCGTCCCGGCCGGCGTAAAAGCTTCGCTCCGGTCTTCTTCTTCTTTTGCTGCTGCCGCCGCCGCCGCCGCCGCCGCCGCCGCCATGGACCACGGCCAGGACAAATTGTAGTTTGGTAGCTCTGGGCGCGTAATCGTTGGGGTCCTGGCCGCCCCGCCCCCTCAGTACCCGCCGCCTCCGCTTCCCCGCGCGGCACCGCGGGCGTCGAGGTGCACGGCGGCAGGGAGGAGATGAGAGGATGAGGGCCGGGTGCAGGAGAGGAGAGGAGGGCGAGCGGGAAGAGAGAGAGAGAGAGAGAGAGAGGAGAGAGAGAGAGAGAGGGCAGAGAGAGAGGGTAAGGGTAAGGAAGGCCGGGGACGGCACGGGATGCCGGGAAGGCCAGGGCCGCGCCATTACATCCCATAAACTTTCATCGCCCTGACCATCCCTTACACTTGGGCTTCTCTTTCGCTCCTCCAGCCTGTAAATACAATCGACAGGAGAAAGGGACGCCCCGGGGAGGGGGAGGGGGGAGGGCATACTGAGGGTGAATCAGCGGCCATGTCCAAGTGGGCCAAGCACGCCAGTGCAAGAAGAAGGCACGGTGTGTGGGTGGGGGGGGGGGGGGATTTCGGGAGGGGCGGAGGAAGAGCGGGTGGTAGGGGGAGGGGGACAGAACAGGCGACGTCTCTTGTCATAAATTGAGTGGCCGCCGCAAAGCGCAGTGGGGCGTCGCCCGGCGGCAGGGAGGCGTCAGTGCGCTGCAGGCTGCGGTCGGGCTGTGTGTGTGTGTGTGTGTGTGTCTGTCCCCCATGGGCTGCTGCTGCGTGTGTGTGTGGGTGTGTGCGTGTGTGTGTGCCAGCTAGAGGTGCGCGTCGCATTCTGCAACAACTAGCCAACACCATCAGCCCCTCTCCCCCCTCCCCCTTTCCACACCACAATACACGAGGGCCGCATAGCGTACACTTTTCCCATACAGACACACACGCCCACACACACACACACACACACACACACACACTAACGCACCCCACCACCACCCCTAGCCTCGCACAATGTTCGTATTGTTCCGGGCCGTTCCAAGCTCATCTGTATTGGCAGGCACGAGGGCGGGCGCGGCGCGGCATGGCCACGGCCCCCCTCCCCTCCCCCTCCCTCTCCCCCTCCCCCTACCGCACCCCGCACAGCACGCAGCGGCGGACGCCGCCGGCATTGGCATCGGGGCGGGCGCTCCTTCGAGTTGCACTTAAGCCCTCTCCGCTCCAGATCGAATCTGCTGCTTCGTCCCCGTCCCCCCCCCCCCCCGTCCTCCCCTCCGCCCCCCAACTTGCTCGATGAAGCCTCAAACCCCACCGCAGCAGCGGGAGCGGGGGGCAGAGGCAGGGCGAAAGCGGCGGCGGCGATGCAGCGCGTAAGGAGAGACAGCGGGTGGGAGGGGGAGGGGCGACAGGCGCCGTGTAGTGCGCTTCCTTGTTGCGCGCACACAGAGAGGCTACCCGGCCGAGCACGCCGCGTCTCGTGGCGGGGCGGTAAGTGTGCACGGGCGTCCCCGATCCGCGTCGCGCATGCCATGCACGCCGACGCCGAAGTCACACCGCCCGGAAACAGGACGAGTAACCGAAGGCCGTGGCCACGGCGCGGGTGCCTCGGTGGACTGTAGCGTAGTCGAGGTTCCTCCGCTACCGCAGGGCCCGGCCCCGGCCGGCCCCGGCATCCGTCCAAACCCTCGTTTGCCTCACCCCCCTGCTCGGATTGCGTCGGACCAAAAGCCAGCAGCCCCAGCGGCGCTGCCGCCGCCGTGGCGCCGCCGCTGCAGCTTCCTTAGGCCAAATTACCTGGGCACGCCGACCGCCACGCCGCGCCACGCCGCGCCACCACCTTTAGTGGTGCTGGTGAGAGCGGGCGGGGGGGGGGGGGAGGCGGCCGAGGCCTCGAGCTGAGCCCCGCGGGGGCCGGGCGGGCCAGGGAAGTCATCAGCAACGCCGCGCGCGGCACTCCACTAAGCGTTTTTATGCTGCTCCTGTTGCCGCCGCCGCTGTTTCTGCGGCTTTACGGACGAATGGTCGGCCGACGCGGCGCGGAGTACGCGGTCTGTCCGCGCGGTGAGTCGGCGGCGGCGGCCGCCGGCGGCGCGGCGAGCGCGTTCGCAGTGCTAACGAGTGAAAACTCTCACCCGCGAAGCAATTACCGGACCGCAGCGCGCTTCAAATCTGCGCCGGCGGCGGCGAGGACCGTCAAGTGACGCCGCCAGACCTGCAGGCACCAGGGGAGGGCGCAGAGCGTGCGGCCACCATGAATAGTGTGCTCTTCTTTTTTATCTCGTGTTATTTTTTTCCTTTGACAAAAAATAAAAACAGAACGGAGAAGGAGGAGGAAAACTGTAAAGTCTCTGGTAGTTGACGTTTGCGGAGGGATGATGTGCAGTGGCCTGGCCCGGTCCCGCTCCGCCTAATGAGGCACCCGTGCTGCTGTTTTGTGTGTTCAGGGCCGCGGCCCCCGGCGGAGCCCGGCGGGGCCGGGCGGAGCTGCTGTCCCGGCCCTGCTGCCTTGATGCGCGTGCAAATATCCTCACAAACACACACACACACAGCACGGATATGACGCCGCGCGCTGGGCCTAGAGCGGGCGCTGGCGAGGCGAGGGCTGGCCGCCGCCGTCGTGCCCGGAGCCGGGGTACGGGAGCGCAGCCACGCAGTCTGCGCCACTGTTAGCCTGTCTCATTACACTGCACGGCGTGTGGACGGGTCGAGGTACAGCCAGCCAGCCATCCAGCCAGCCAGCCAGCCGGGGAAGAGCCTTTTCAAAAGGCAGCCAAGCTTCTGAACGAACGCGCCGCGGAGCACACTCGGCTGGCCCTCCCGGAGGGGCCCGCCCCGGATGAGGCCGGGCCCGGAGATGATATGCCGTCCGCCCGGAGTCACGACGGCGATTCATGAGATGAAAGACGGCGGCGTG
Source organism: Megalurothrips usitatus (assembly GCA_026979955.1). Classification (NCBI taxonomy): domain Eukaryota; kingdom Metazoa; phylum Arthropoda; class Insecta; order Thysanoptera; family Thripidae; genus Megalurothrips; species Megalurothrips usitatus. The sequence continues at coordinate 5,943,815 of CM049595.1, read as the reverse complement.
CGGTGGTCGGCGGCGCACGCGGTGCGGTATCCGCGGCGTGCGGGGAGCGCCTGCCAGTGCCGGGGTAGGCCAGCCCGCGCGACACGCGTGCACGGCGGCGGGGCGGCGGCCTGCCTGCCGGGCGCCATGACCAAAGGTTCTCGACGCTGCCGCCGGGACCCCACCACCGCCTTCTAATAACGGGCCGGTTACATTTTCGGTCCGGATGAAATAAGAGAATAGGCACCACTAACTCCTCGACTGCCGATGCGGGCTGTGGGCGGCGGTGGTGGAGGGCAGCGCCGGCCGAGGAGATTGTCTGAAAGGGGGGTGGGGGGCGGATAGAGGGAGAGGTTTGTTCGGGGTCGTCAGCTCTAACGCCCGGCGTCGCGAGGGGCGCCGCGGGGGGAAGGGAGCACGAGGGAGGTTCGGAGAGAGAGGCCGGGCGCGTGAGGTAACCTCGGCTGCGGACGCGGGGCCTATCACGTTAAAAGCCCGCGCTGGCAACACGCCCTGCCGATAGCCGTCACCCGGGGCAGTGTATTCGCAGCCGCCGCTCAGCTGTATTCGCAGTTGCCTGTCTTTTGAGTAATGGCTCACCACACACGGATGTCTGCCATGGAACCAATTCAAAACACAACTTCTGTATAAATACCAGTTTTTTGTCACGGATTTTGGGGAAAAAAATCGTGGGTGACTGACAAGGTCTTGAGGCCCGCCGGAATTTTTTTGGGGGGAGAGTTTTGGTGGTGTGCGGGGGAGGCGGGGGCTCAGCTCGGCAGCGCCAGGCAGCGCCTTGCAGTCGTGTGTGGTGTGTGTTTTGCGGCGCGCGGCGGGCCACCGCCCTGGACCCGCCGGGCCGCGCCACACAGGGGGCGTGGCGATTTATGTGCAGCGGCGCGCACGCGTAATTCACTGGGCAATAAAGCTAAACGCTCGCCAATTGCACACGCGCGCGCACACACACACACACACAGTGGCGTGTGCATGGCAGACACCGCGAGGTCACGCGGCTGTCGCGGCCGCCGCCCGCCCGCTGCTCTGTCAATTCTTTAAACGCCCCCGAGGGTCCGCATTATCAATGTTGTCGTGTGGTGTCGTAGCGGTGGTGGTGTGGGGGCGTGGTCACCTTTATATATTTTTTTTTAAAAAAAAGATGTCTTTTCTGAGAGTTCGCTACGGACAGTCAAACCAACGGCCGCAGTGGTGAAGCTAAGGGTGAAGTTCCCCCTCCTCTCCTAGCGCTGAAACGATTGCCTTAGTTTTTAGCCCTCTGCCGTCAGTCGCCGTACGGGACTCCTATATGGACACGGCCGGCCTTGGCGGCGGCGACGGCGGCAGCAGTAGCAGGCACAGCCACAAAAGGGCCCAAGTCGGTGCTGCAGCAGCGGCGGCTGCTGCGCTGCGTAGGGGGGCGTGCGTCAAATGCTGGCGTGGCGTGGCGTGGCGTGGAGGCTCAGCGAAATCCTTCACGGCGAGTCCCCCCGGCCCTGCGGACCCTGTCCCGGCCCGGGGTCCACGTATGTCGGCCACCCACCGGTCGCGTCCGAGGCCGCCAAGGTGGGCCTCGCTTCGGACCGGCTGCACCCGGCCCACTTCGGACGCAGCGGACGCGTGTTGTAAAGGGTGGAGTAATTTTGAAGCGGAACACGGGGCTCAATGGCTTTCTCCGCACGAAAAGAAGACGTCAACCGTTTTCCCCCTTCACCCTCGGTCCGTCCGCCCCCCCCCCCCCCCCCCTTTCTCTCTCCCTCTCTCTCTCTCTCTCGCTCTCTGCTCGCTTTCTTGTCCCTTCCACCCCCGGCGCTTTCTTCCTATTTCTTTTCATCTGTCCGCGTTCCATTCAAGAGGGACGAGATACAAATCGCACTGGAGGGGACCTCGGGGTCCCAGGTCCCGGGTCCCGGGGCCGGCGGACCAAGTCAGCGCTCAGAATTAGAGAGAGTCTGTTAACAAACTGATTCAGATGGGACGGCGGCGTGCCGCCTCTCTACAGCCTAGTTTTTCGGGCTTGCAGACTGTGTCCTTGACTGTGTCCCTCTCCACCGCGAAACGAAAATTAAAATACTTTTTTGAAATAATTATTGGAGAGTCACGACGGCGCCACTATTGTTAATAATGGACACTAATTGTTGTTATTGCTGCCGCGACTCTGGGGACACACGGCCTTGCTCAAAGGTTTATGGCAGCAACTCGGCCACAACTCAATTATAGCGAGCGCGGGGCGGGCATCAGAGCGTACCTCCTGCCTGCATGCCGCCCCGGCCGGCCGGCCGACCCCCGAGAGGTGCGCCGAGGGCGCGCAGAGCGGAGGCAGCAGCGGGAGCAGCGGCAGCCCGGCCCCCAACTGTCTGACCGAACAGCACCACGGCACGGCCACGGCGGCGGCGGGGCACTGTTAAGCGCGCCCGCTCGCACACACGGCCCCGCCTGCTAAACGCACACCATGTCCCACTGATTGCTGGACGTGGCAGAGGCGGCAGCGGCCGCAGGAGCAGGGGGTGACCGAGTGCGGTGGGCGCGGTGCGGTGCCGGCAGCAGCCGCCGGTCGCAGATCGGGGGTCCCCGGTGAGATAGGCCACCTCCGCCGCCGCTATAGCTGTGAGGTCGCCGGAGACTCACCGGGTGTCCTCCTGAAGGCCAGCGGTACAAACCCGTCGTGACGGACACGTGGGGTGCGCCGCCGGATCACCACGCGTCGTGCTGCGTTCACTTAAAAAATGTCACTTCATAAATAAGAATTTTTTTATCGCACAATTTAAATATTATCATCAAGAGCGAAATGCTGATGACGGATATTGATTTTCTGCTGAGACGCCGATTTTTTTTTGTGTCGATCTTTTCGTCACACCATCTACGAACAAAATTAAGAAAAATGTTTCGGGAGAAGTGACGAAATTTTTTAAAAGTGTGCCCCTGGGTGGGTTGAAGGGTGGGGGGGGGGGGTGAGGGTTTAATAATCCCGAGGCAGTGAAAGGGAAGGGGGGAGGGGGGTACTATCGGGGCCCGGCAGCTCACCCCGGCCGACGTCCACGGCGACGGCTGTCCCCCGCCGGGGCCCCGCCGCCGCCGCCCCCGCCAACCTGTAGTCGGTCGGGCGCAGAGAGCTGCTGTCAGGTGGCGCGGCTCTCCGAGTCCATTTCCTTGCCTTTCCCTTCCTCTCTCTCTCTCTCTCTCTCTCTCTCTCTCCCTCTCTCTCTCTCTGCCCTTCCTCTCCCAGACGCGCGTCGCGCACGACGGTTCGCGCTCGTGAATTTTGTATAGAAACGAATGTAATAAAGTGGGTGGCCGGGCGCGCGGCTGAATACAACACCGTCGGGCCGCGCGGCGCGAGGAGACAGCCGGAGTCTCCCGGGCCGCCGCCGACGCCGCGGCCTCCGAGGACGTCACCTCGCGCGCCCCGAGACCAGCTGCTTTATTCGGCGGCGCCTCGGCCACGGCACATTTAACACGTCCACGACGGCGATCGCGCGGTAATGACCCCGAGACAGAAGTGAGTGTGTGTGTGTGTGCGTGAGTGTTCGTGTGTGTGTGTGTGTGAGCTAGGCGAGCTAGGCTGCTGGACCACCCCACGTAAAACGGATCTAACTGCTGTGAAACGCTCGGCGCGCCCACAAGGCAGACGATGTGAATGTCGACGTCCCCAAATGCCTGTGCCGTACCGCTGCCAGCCGTCCCCGGCACGGAGAGCTGAGCATTGAGTCTCCCTCCCTCTCTCTCTGTCTCTCTCTCCCTCTCCCTCTCTCCTGTCCACGTCATATCCTCGAGTTCACTTGTGCGAGCAAAAGGGAATCATGTCCGGCCGAGAGGAGCTCGCGAGGCGCTGGGGGGGCGGGGCTGCTGCGCGGGGAGGAGGCGAGAGGTGGGGAGGAGGAGGGGGGAGGGACGGTGCGTCTTCTCGGGGAAAACAACTGACAAACGCCAGTTCAGTTTCCGGCCGAGCGAGCGTCAGAGGATTGAGACGTAAGCAGAACGAAATCACGGCACTGAGGCACGGCAGGAGGAGGAGGCGGACGTCGGTGCTGTCCCAGCAGGCCGCGCACCGCACCGAGTGCCCCCTCCCCCCGTCTGCTGCCAGCCTCGGGGCGTGGCGGGGCGCGGCGGGGCGGGACCACTCGACCAAGAGCCGGGCCGCCAACGCACAGCGATATGAGTGCATGGAAAGCTTTTAGCGGGAATGCGAACACGGAAACCATTTCAGACACACCGACGCCCATCGCCAGGTTCACACGGCGGCGGCGGTGGTGGCTGCGAGAGGAAAGGCGAGGCGAGGCGGTGAAAAACTCCCCGGCGAAGGAGTCGCGGCGGTACGTTGGCAGCGGCGCGGCGCCGCCGCCGGCCAGCGCCTGTGATCGCGAGCGTAGGCCACCCGCACCGCGGAGCAGCCAGCGTGTTGCCTACACCCCCGGCGCTCCCGCCAGACTCAAAACGAATTTTTTTTAAAAAAGGCGAAAACTTAAAAATTCGTCCGCCACTGCCGTCGGCATAAGGCTTGACGAATACGCGCCGATACCGGAGCGGCGTACACGCCGTTCGCGTAGCGTCTGTCCGATGTACAGTATATGGGGGAATTCCTTTACGCCGGGCTGCGCCCTTTTTCTCGCGCGCGGACACAATATGCGACGCGGCGGCGGCGGCGGCGGCGCGGGCTGGTGGGCGGGCTGGATGCAGGACCCTTCATTGCCACGCCACGCAGATTGAAAGCGTTTCGTTTGAGGCTCGCGGGAACCGGCGCCCGGCGCGGTCCCTGCCCCCTCCTATCTCGCGCCTCCCCCCCCCCCCCCCTCTCTCTCTCTCTCTCTCTCTCTCTCTCTCTCTCTCTCTCTCTCTCGCCGTCCCGTCTCGCCCCTCCGCTCCGGCTGGCTTTTCGGCAAAAGCGCCGTCGTCGTCGTCGTAGTCATCGCCCTCGTTGAGCGGCCCCGTGGCGGCGGCGGCGGCGCTTCGTTTCAGGCCGTAACGTTGACGGGGCGCTCGCTGGCGGCGGCGTTGGCGCGGGACGGCGCTGTGGCGTCATGCAGCGCCACGGGCCCCGGCCATGGGCCCCTGCCATGGGTGCCGCACTGGCATGTGCCGGACAGTAATAATGAGGCATGAAAGTGGCAGTGCCGCCATGAGCGTCGCCATGAGCGCCGCCGCGTGCCGCGTCCTCAGCGACAAGGTCGGTGGGACACGGACCCTCCTCGTCACACCCCGCTGCTCGAACGGGGCCCGCCGCCGCCGCTGCCGCCGCCGCTGCCGCCGCCGCCCAAAAGAGTTCAGGATTATAATGCGGCTTTTAATGCAATCGGTTTTAATAATTTAGTGTTAATTTTATCCTGATTTATTAATTTTTTTGTGGGGGGGGGGGGGCTGGAATCCGCTCAGACGGAGACTATCAACGGGTTTCGTTTTTTTTTAAGCGGCCTTCAGGGTGACCCTGGCAGGGTCGCGTGTGTCTCGGGAACTTGCAGGACGAGAAGGACACCCGCCGCGCAGGTCAGCCGACGCCCCGGCTCGTCACGGCCCGCACAACACGCGTGCGTGCGTGCGTGCGTGCGTGCGTGCGTGCGTGCATCCGAGGTGTCGTCCCGGGTGTCTTCCAGGGCGCTTCCAGGCCTGAAAGTCGCGACCTCCAGGGCGTCCGCGTAGCAGCCGAGTTTCTGCAACGGCTCTCCGGGGCCCACTGCTTCCCACGGCCGAGCCGATGGCTCGCGAATGTTTTCCCCTGCTCCCGCGCCGCCGCCGCCGCCGCTGGCGATACAGAGTGTCAGAGGCGCGGTAAAAGTTTGGAGATTGGCCCGTGGTCCTGGAGCCTTTTCAGGCCGGCGCGCGAGGGAGAGGGCAGCGCCGATTTTGTAAACCCGATCCGCGGCCGCCCTCGCGCCCACCCGCGACGGTGATGACCGCTGCCAATGTCGAAATTAATCTCGGCTTAATGAGAAACGCGAGTGCACCGCGCTTTTATTGTCGTGACAGTCTGCGCGGGGTACGCGGGAGCCATCTCGGCTGCACCCCTCCCCCACCCCCCTGTCTCTGTCTCCCTCCCTCTCTAAAGCCCGACAGACCGCCTCAGCCGCCTCTCTATCTCCGTCTAACCCGCGGGCCAAGACGACGTCGCGAGCTCCGAGGCGGCTGCCGCAGCAGAGGAGATCAAAACAGTGGCTGGCCAGGAAGGCAGGCGGAGAGGGCGGCTTGCCGTAGACGTCGCCTCCAGGACCTCCGTCCCGTCCTGTCCCGCCGACCTGACCCGGCTAAGGCCAGACGAAGACCTGCCCGCCGCAGGACACCTCTTTTTATCCCGGCCCGACAAGCCTCGATCCTCGTCCGCAGGATTTGCGCCGAGGCCAAAGTAAAAGGAAAGTGAGTGGTCGCAGGATGCCGGGTCAGGGCTCGTAGGACACTCGCGGCTGCAACGCATTGATTCGCAGCAGGCCGAGGGCGCCGGGGCAGCGGCACGGAGGGGCCGGCATACCCGTCCCCGGGGCCGCGGCGGCGGTAGCGGCGGCGTCGCGTTACAAAATGATGTAAGCACCGAGCAGCAAGTCGAGTTGCCGTAGGTAAATTACCGCCATAAGCAAACAGCGACGCCAGCAAGACCCGCGCCCGCCGCCGCCCCCCGCCTCACCCCCGCCTCACCCTCCTTCTCTTGCCACTCATTCCCTCTCGCTCTCTCCGCTTGTCTCGCCGAAGCGCGCGCGCGCCTTCGCCTGCCTCCCTCTCTCGCTCTCCTGTTCTGCCATGTCCGCTACTTTGCTTCACCATTTCTGAAACTTTCCGGCGCACGGCGCCAAACTGATATTGTTATGCTCTTATACTGCTGGTATCGTTATGCCCTTCTTACCCCCGCAGCCCCCCGCCCGCGCCCCCCCGCCAGCGCTCCCACCCTTCCGGTCCGTTCCGGGACATCGCCATCGTCAGCGCTTCCGTGCACACGCGCCCCGCACGCCCCGCACGCCCCCCGGCAGGGGCGCGGCACATATTTCGTGCGTGATCTCGCCGGTCGTTGCGTACGTCCCCGCCAGCCCCCCTCCACTCCCGCTGAGCTACTCCGCGCTGCCGCTGTCCTTGTTGGCGGCGGGGAGCGTGCGCGCGCGCGCCGTTGGCAAAACACTGCTTCGCGTAACAGCACTTGGAGTCACTTACTCCACACCTCGTCTCGACAACCCCCCCCCCCCCCTATCCCCTTCCCCTGCGCCCCCTGCGCCCGCGCCAGCCACCCGCCACACAGGCACACACACGGCCCTCTGACCTGCACTCTCAAAACACGAAGTTCGAAAAGCAAACATTTTAGTAGTATATACAAAGCGACGAACCAAAATATTCTTGCTCGAAATTGTTATAATGCTGCGGTGTTTGTAGTGATTCCATTTTCAAAGATTGGCATCAAATAAGTATTTTGGACTTTTCAAGGCCTAGTAAATAATATCTCATTTGGACCCTCTCCCACCCACTCCCTATTCCCTCTCCTTGCTCCCCGCTCTATCTCTCTCACACACACGCGCGCACTTTCACTGCGAGGCCCCTCCGCGCCGCTCGCTCCGCCCCTCCCATGCATGCACGCACCACCAGCCATACGTTTCAGGTTCGCTAGCGACCGCGGGATCAAACATGTACCTACACCCGCCCACCCACCCATGTGTCAGCCTCCGCACATCTCTCCCTCCCTCTCTCTCTCTCTCTCTCTCTCTCTCTCTCTCTGTCACTGTCTCCCTGTCACTGTCTCCTCCGTTGCGCTTCCCGCTCGTATCTTTGAACTTGGTCTCCTGTCCAGAAGAGTGCGTTGCCGCCGCTGGCCACTGTGCCGTTCGGGACGGGACGGGACGCACTTTGATCTCTGTAGCATGCTACCCCCTCCCCCATTCTGCCCCGGTCCGCGCCGCTGCACGCTGCCGACTGCCAGGCCCGTCCTGCCCCCCCCCCCCCCCCCCCCCCCCACCACCACCACCACCACCACCGCCATCCCCGATCCCGCAGGCCCCGCTGTGCGGTGGTAGTCCCTCGGGGCGGGGCGGCGGGGGGAGCAGCTAGCGGTGAGGGTCAGTCTGTAAATTGGGCGAAACGCGGCGGGGCGCATGGCAGCGTGCTCGTTAAAGTGCTCTGTACGTAGAATGCACCCTGGAAGCGGGAACGCTGTCGAAGCGGCGGTGGAGGGGGGGGGGGGTTGCATCGCTGTGTGTATCGCTGTCTGCGCTCCGTGAGGCCGGCGAAACCCGCGCGCAGCGGCGAAGCGGACGCAGCGGGAACTCAGGTTTCGTTATTCTATAATGCGGTCAGCGGCGGCGGTCGGAGGGAAAAGTTTACGCGTGCACCTCTGAACGCTGCTATGCGCCGAGGCCGGTCTGGTTTGCGCGGCGCGGATTGCAGGCCGCGTGGGGCGGCGGCTGCAACGGCGTGCCGCGCCCGCCTAGTGCAACCCGGGCGGCCGGGCGGCGCAGGGCAGGGCAGGGGACACCGGACTACAGAACGACCCTTTCACGAGGATGAAAAGGGGGGCCACCTTTTGACCAGTCCCGAACAGTACGGAAACGAGATTGCGCGCGTCGAGGTGTCGTGGCCGACTCGATAGCGACGCGCGCGGCGCCGGCCCCGGCCGGCCCCCGCCGGGCGCGCTCTCTTCGGGGGGGCTTTCGATCCATACCAAATGACGGCCAGGGAACTGTTACGCTGTGGGCGCCGCTGCGGGCCGCGAGAAGAACTGATCTAATGGGTCATTTTTACGACGGTTTTCGGGCAGGCAGCGCAGTCGGTTTGGATGACGTTGTGGTGGTATGCTTGGCGATCTGGGACAGCAGGCGGCGCGGGAGAGGAGGGGGGATATTTTAATATTCCATGTTGTGTGTCAAAGGGCTGCGTAGGCTACATAAGCGATTTTCATTAAAAAAATAAATTTTTGAAGCTGTACGATAGGGCCACCGGGCGAATTTTTTTTTTCGAGCCACACCGCGGCTTGGTCGCGCCGGCTTGCACTGGCGGGAGCTGCTGATGTTGCTGACGCCCTTCGAGCAAGTTCTCGCCCAGACCACTGTGCCCCGCCAAAGCCGGGCCGGCCGTATCCGTGGACACTCCTGCAAAGTGGGTTACGGGCTTGTCACCCGCCATACAGGCAGGCCGGGCCGGGCTTGGCTTGTCGGGAAAAAGTTGGAGGATTTCATAAGGCGATAGGGGGGGGGGGGGGAGTGGTAGGCGAAGGAAGGTGAGGGGGTGAGGAGCAAAGGTGTGTGTGTGTGTGTGTGTGTGTGTGTGTGTGTGTGAGGGTGTGGGGTAGGGTCAGACCCAGCCGTGCCATTATCCCAACCAAGGCGTCAGGACAGATTGTCCGTTCCGGGACACGCGAACGGGGGGGGGGGGGGGGGGGAGGTGCCCAGGGGGCAGATGACGGGTCAGGGAGTTTGTCACCCGGAAAGAAAAGTAATAAAGGAACCCGTTTTTTGGCATATTTCAGCGCAGGGCGGTGCGGTGGTAAACTTATGCTGATTTTTTTTTGTTATTTTTTTTATTTTTAAGGGTGCCGAATGTCTTGTGGCTCCGAGCTCCGCGTGCCGCCGCGCGTAAAGCGAACTTTGTGACTGCTGGGGGGTGGGGCGGGGGTTGCGGGGGCGTTTCTCCCTTCGTGATGGTTAGTCGCTGCTCCCGCCCGATTTCCTGGCGGAAGGCGGCGCGGCGGGAATAAGCGGGGCGTTTGTGTGCGGCGCCGAGTGGCGTGGTGATAATAATTATGAAATGCGCAGATTAGAGGCGGGCCTTGCCTTTCACCGTCGCTGGAGCCGCCGCTGGAGCCGCTGGAGCCGACGCTGGAGCGCAGGTGTATCGCCGGCCGGACGGCCCGGGCGGCCGGGCTCCTGGACCCGCCTGCCTGGGTCAGGTGATAACAGAGGCGGCCAACCCCACTAAATATGGCAGCGCGCTGCCGCCGCGCCAGAGGGGGGGCACGCCAGGCAGTATCCTCAAAACTTTGTTAATTTTAATTATTTGGAGTTTAACGCCTCGGACTAAAGGGCGTGCGCACGGCCGTGCCGGGGCGGTGGGGGCGGGGCCCCCGGACGGCCACGGCCCACCGCCGCAGCTGCGGCGCCTTGCAGCCCTCACTATATGCAGATCAGGCCCGGCCTGCGGCGGGGGGCCGCTCGCTGGCCGAGGTGTAAGAAAGCGTTCTTTATGTGGGCTGGCGCCTGGGGAGCGCCGCAGCGAGGCGCGGTGCGGGGCGCTGCTGCCGCCGCCGCTGCCATCGCCGCCGCCGCCGCCGCCGCCGCCGCCGCCGCCGCCGCGCCGCCGCCACGTCCGCGAGCACGCCGGGGGTGCTGCCGGGGGCCATGCGCCAGCCGCGTGGCCAGGCATCGCAGCAGCAGCGGCACAATGTGCGCGAATATAGCAGGCCCCGACTTAGCTGCTCTGAGAGAGAGAGAGAGAGAGAGAGAGAGAGAGAGAGAGAGAGAGAGAGAGAGGGGGGGGGGGGGCGAGGAGGAGAGTCGAGGTACACTCTCATTCATAAAATGTTTTGATACAGTGCGTGCGGACTTTTAAATATTATTCTGTCAAGTATCAACTTGCCACACAGACGGCCTCAATGTAATAAACCCGCATGTCATTTACAAATCCGTCATTTCCCGAAGAGAGCTTCCTGGGCTGGATTATATTTTATTTTTAATTTCTGGTCTGTTAATTAAAATCCACCCGGGCCGCGCCGGCGACGGTTTTCTCCGTACCCCCGAACGCCCCCGCGAGCGCGCCCCCTGCTAACTCTGAGACATTTGGGTTCGACAGGAGGAAGAGAGAGAGAGAGAGAGAGAAAAAAAAATTCGAGGAAGGGGGGGGGGGGGGAGACGGGGGAATGGCTACATGTCGTTATTTTCGTTCGGCAACATTTATCATCTGCCAGGCGGCCGCGTCTGCCACCGCCGCCGCGCGTCTGTCTGGGGATTTGCGGGCTGCTGGGCTCTGTGCTGCGCGGCGCGCTCTGTATAAAATGCTATTGAGGAAAGGAATTTTGCCTCTCTCTCTCTCTCTCTCACACACACACACTCCATCTTCCTCCCTCTCCCTCGCTCACTCGCTCTGCATGTCTCAGTGCAACAACTTTTCGGCTGCGCACAGACATCTCTCTCTCTTTCTCGTTCTCTTTCTCTATCTATCTCTCTCTTCCTCTCTCTCTCTCTCTCTCTTTCTCTCTCTTTCTGTCTCTCGCACACACACACACACAGTTCGAACCGGACCGAATCGGCCAGGCAGAAAGAAACAGAGAGCAGCCCCGAAGCGCGCGCGCCGTGCACACCCCGAAGGCCCGCAGGCCCGAAGGCCCGCCGAAGGGCAGCCGGGAGCACGGCTCGGCACGGGATGTATTGGGCCCGAAGGAGCTCCCCCCCGACTCGGTTCTGCGATTGCCGGCGTCCTCTGCGTCCACGTCAAGGGCGCTCCGAGCCGGGGGGGCTGCCGGGGGGCGGCCGTCGGCGGCGGGGGGTATCGGATCACCTAGTGCGTCGGTACCTGAGAGGGGAAGAAAACGAATCAGACGGAAGGACGGGTTCCGAGACGGGGCGGGGCGGCGGCCCCACTGCAGCTGCACGGCCCGGTCCGGGACGCAGCTGAGGCGGCGCCCCCCCCCCCCCCCCGGTTTTTACTGCATATTGGTACCGGACATGGAATGCAGACGGGCTGACTCGCTGCGCCGACCCGGAACAGCAGGCCGAGGGCCGCTGGGGGTGCAGCAGGCCGCAGCAGGGGGGCCGGTGGAGGAGCCGGAGAGGCACGGGCAAAAAAAAAAAGTTTGCACGACAAATTTAAAAGTGCCGTCCGCGCGGGTTTTGGTGATGAGGACGGCCTGGCCGCGGTGTCCGGCCGCGCCCAGGTGGCGGCGTTGCGAGGCCGTGCCGTGCATCTTGCGGGGGGCGCGGCTAAAAGGGGTTAGGCCCCGGGCCGCGCCGGCCGGTGACCCCCTCCGCCCCCCGCCCCCGGCCCCGCGCCTGGGACCACGGCCCGCGGCCCGACCCCTCCGCCCCGCCCTCTGAGGACCTCATCACTCTCTTCAGGAGCCAATCTCATTTATTTTTCACAAGGAGGAAACGAGTAGATTAGTCAGCCGTCACCACGCCCCCCCCCCCCCCCCCACTCCTCCCCCTTATCAGCCGAGCTGTATCTCTGGTGCCGCCGACGGGCCCTGTTTCCCGTGTAGCGGCGGAGACGAGCGGAGACGTTGCCTCTCGTCTCCTCTCCAATTTTCTATTTTAAAAGAATTCCAGCGCTTACCAGCACCGAGTTTTCCCCACCAACAACGGGCGTTTATTGCATTAAATTGAAACGTGCAGAGGAACTTTAAAAGGGGGAAAATGTGATTCGAAATTCCATTTTGAGCGCGGTCCGAATAGTTTTGTGTGGGCTTTTGAACACCCCCTCCGTGTCCTCCCCCCTCTTTCATTTCTATCTCCCTCTCGCTCACTCTCTCACTCACTCTCTCACTCACTCAGCGTGTCGGCACCTCCAGGGCATTGCCGATGTCGACGAGAAAGTGTTGTTGCTCGCCGGCCCCGGATCGGACCCGTCCTCCGCCCTGCTTTCTGCAGGAGGGCTCCAGGCGGAGGCCCGGGACGAGGAAGTGCCCGCCCTTTTTTTGCGTTATTATTTTTTTAATTTTTAAATTTTTGTCACGATCCGGATGGATGACCGCCGAGTCACGAACGGGCTGTCGACTGGATTGAAAATTTCATGACCGTCCATGGTTTCTGCTGTGTTCTGAACTTGCCACCCCCACTTCAAAATACGAGGTTAAAAAGTCGCAAGTCAGGTCAGGACCGGACATTTTCAATCCTGTCAAATGTAAGAGGGCGGCCCAGTCACCGCAGTCGGTGCACGCCCGCCTGTGAGCCGAGGTGCCCCCTCGGTCGCGCTCTCGGCTCGTAGTTCTCTGCTCCGCCCCGCTTTCAGCGTCTGCTGCTCGCGTTGAGTTGCAGCCAGCCAGCCTGCCGCCGCCACCGCCGCCACCGCCGCCACCGCCGCGCGGGATGGGATGGCGCCTTTTGATTAAAGTTTGAAAGCGGAGAACCATAACCGGAAGCTGACTGCCGCGCCGCGGCGGCCCGCAGCCAGCCGCCCGCCGCGCGTCAACGCGCGTTTGGGCCCGAGGCAGCCGAGGCGGCGGAACCGGAAGAAACTGCGCTGAAAACGCGCAGGAAAAAAAAAACAACGAGAAGTCCGCACCGCGAATGTACACACGTCGATTTTATGGGACAAGCTCGACATTTCGTAACGGGGGAACTGAGAGTTCGCTCTCATAGGTTCTGTAACCTCCCTTTTTTTAAATTTTATTTTTCCATTTTAATTCGATGAAATCTTGGGTTCCCTCACCAAAATTTCGTGCCTGCCCTGGAAGCAACCAACAAATCGGTTGTTCCATACCGGAGGTCAGCCACAGGGAGTGGGCCTCCGTGGCGCTGGCGTTGGACGGCCGGCGTCTGGCGGGCGCATATGTCGGCCCCGAGGTAAGCCCCGAGGAAGGGGAGGTCTCACCGCGACGGCGGAGGGAAGAGCTGCAAGAAACAGCTGCGAGTGTGAGGCGTGTGGGCGGCATGGGGGAGGGAGCTAGAGAGAGAGAGAAGAAAAGGAAAGACGGAGACTGTAATCACGTCTAATCCTCTTTGCGTCTGATAGGAACTCAGCTCCGGTCCCCACCTTCCCTGTTGCAGCACGGAAAGAGGGGGGGAGGGGAGGGGAGGGACGACGGGAGCAGCCGAGACTGGCGCAGTGAAAGGGGGAGGGGACGTCGCTCGTCTCTGCGACCGTGAGTTCAGAAGCGATTTAAGACGCCGGCCGCTGCAGCGCGCCTGTCGGGTGGGCCACCCCGAGCTCCGCAACTCGCCCGTGTCCGGCGGGTGGCCTACCCCCGCGCTCGCAGGCGCTCGCCGCGGAGGAGCAGCGCTGGGCGGAAGCGAAGACTGCCGTACGCCGAGCGAGCGTGCGCCTCGTCTGCAACAGATAAGCCGTGAGGCAGAGCCCACGGCAGAGCCCGCGGCAGAGGGGCGTCGGCGACGCCTGCAGGGCAGGGAGGGGAGTGGATATGCGTCAGAGAGGAAAGGCGCGGTGAATAGGGGACCGCGGATTGAGGGAAATTGGATCACGAGGGCCGGGCCGACATGCGAGGGGCGCGAGGGGCGCGAGGGGCGCGAGCGTGGGAATCAACAGGGCGCCCGGAAGGGGCGGACGGCGGCGGCGGCGGCGGCGGCCGGAGTGGGCGGGGCGTTAGCATCGTCGCTGCCCCTTCTCGCAGTCAACTGATTCATTGAGTGACATATTTTTCAGTACAGCATTATTAATTTTTCTAAACGTTGTTTTTCTTTCGAAATCAATGAACATAATGAACATGGCGTGTTTGGCTGTTTCTTTTCGCCACTCTGGCACGCTTGAGACAGCGCGGCACTGATCTAGGCTAGGGCGGCCCCGGCGGTGGGGAGTGTCGAAGTGCTCCCAAACAAACCCCCCAGGAGTCAGGCCGCATAGCGCCAGAACCTGTGCGCGGCCCGCGGCGGCGGCGCGGCTGAAATTTCAGTCACCATTATTTTCGCCGCTGACGTTCGCCGCCGCCCCGCCGCCGCCGCGTCGCGCCCTGTTAAAGGTTCGATTTCGCGCCGCCACCCGCGACCACCACCACCACCACCACCACCGCAGGGGCCGCCACACCGGGCCACACATCGGCTGGAGGCCGCGGACGCGGGCGGGGGGAGGGCGGCGGCCGCAGCTGCCCCGCTACCCGCTACCCGCTACCCGCTACCCGCTACCCCGCTACCCGCTACCCGCTACCCGCTACCCCGCTACCCGCTACCCGCTACCCCGCTACCCGCTACCCGCTACCCCGCTACCCCGCGGCGGCACCGGCGGCAGGTCCACGGCCGCGACTCACGAACGTAATAATCATTCCCGGGAGATCTCCACGCTACTTCCACAACTATGCAAATGACCCGCGGCGGGACCGCCAGGGGAGTAGGAGCCAGGGGGCATCGATTCGGGAGGGGGCAACGCGCCTTTGCGAGTGTGTGTGTGTGTGTGTGGGGGGGGGCAGAGGGGGTTAGACACAGACGACAGGGACCGACACACAGGCGCAGACCTATAGGAGGCAGCGCGAGGGGCCCGTAAACACACAACGCCAAACTCGAACACATCAGGCTGCGCTGTGCGTGCACCATGGTGACGGCGCGCACACGCTCGGTGTGCGAAGCAATCCCTCCGTGTTGAAGTAATTACAGGGCGGGCGTGCGAAACACCCTGTTCTCGACGTCGCCACACACATGTACAGATATGCGTGAGAGGATTAGTGGTGTTGTGGGCGGTGCGGGTCTGCAGCACCCCCACCATCACCCCCCCCCCCCCCCCCCCCCGACGCCACGCCCCAATATTTGCCCGTGATCGACCGACTCGATTTGTTTCCATTTACCTTTGCCGGCAAACAGTCCATGTCGCTGTCAATAAAATAAACCCAACGACATGGTCGCCGCAGTGCGGGCGGGTGGACGGGGGCCTGTGTGTGTGTGTGTGCGTGTGACGGAGTCTGTGTGTGTGTGTGTGTGTGTGTTCGTGCTGTCCGCGGCGCTGACTCCGCGGGCCTCACTGCAAGACTTACCACCCCGTGCGTTCCGTAGCCATAGAAAAGGATGCGGAAGGGTATACGCCAAGATTTTTCCTACGGACTGTATGTCGTCTCTCTCTCTCTCTCTCTCTCTCTCTCTCTCTCTCTCTCTCTGCCCGCTTTTACCGACCCGCAGCACCGCGATGAGAGTGTCCTCCACGTCAGCCCACGCCACCCCCGCACCCCCCACCCCCCACCCTCAGCCAGCGCGGCGCTGTCGGGGGCTCTTGTCCTACCTACCTGCCGGGCGACATGTGCCCTAATGATGACGAATGGTGCAGGCAGCTGCGTCGGCGCGCGCGCCTAATCAAATATGTTGGGGCACGTCTCTCTCTCTCTCTCTCTCTCTCTCTCTCTCTCTCTCTCTCTCTCTGTCTACCCGTCTTGCCGCCGGCTGTTGTCGTGCGCGGCCAGACCCCAGTGCAGTTCACGTGCTGCTGACTGGGAGCCACCAGAGACCACCATCATCCCCTTCTCTGTCTCTGTCTAGACGTTTCCCTCCCTCCGTCCCTCTCGTCCAGGTTCTGCAAAAGTAAGTGTATTCCCATCTCCCCGCCCCGCCCTCGCGCGAAGCGCCGCACCACTTGCACTTATGCCCAGAGCGCGTCGGAAACTCGCGGCGCGAACGGGCGGCCACTGCCCGAGAGCCTGCGGCAAACGCCGCGCCGCCCGGCACGCAGGCAACCCCTAACACGCGGCTGTGTGGCGGCGCTGTCCGCGCCTACCTCCCAGGGGCTCAGGGGGTGAGGCGGGGAGTGGTGGGGGGTGTAGTGCTGGAGAGCGCCGAGAGATGGCGCTGCGGGGCGGCGGCACGTTAGCTCTCGCGGGGTGCTCCGTCCGGCGCCAGCACGAGGTCCCTGCGGTTCCGCTGCTCACGTTGCGCTCTTCTGTGTGGCGTAGAAAGTGTTCGCGACGGGGCGCGCGCGGCTGTGCCCCGCGGAAACTCTTGCACTTTGCAAGGGTTAGTCGGCCCGGCGAATGTTGACCGTCGCGGTACAGTACCCCTGCCTTCTGCGCCGGCCGGCCGGACCGCCCTTTCATACACGAACTGGCGGCCGGGTGGCGCCGGCCCGCGGGGCCCCGGCACGGGATGGTATGGCGGGCTTTATGATTTATGACTAACCCTTTCCCTCACTTCCTCTTTGAATCCTGAATTAGTTAAGGCCGTGGCCGACAGGTGCGAGCCCCGGTCGGGCAGGGGGCGAGGACGGCCGGGGGCGGCCGGGCGCAGCCGGGGGAGCCCGCCCGGGTCGGGAGGGTTGGGTCGGCCCACGCCTAAGTCGAACTGGGTGGGGATGGGGGAGGGGAGGGGGGATGTGTTAGAGATTGGACGCAGCCCCAATATTAGCCCCGAATTTGGTCGCTGCCGGACTCCGGGCTGGACCGCCGCCGTGCGGCGCAGGTCTATAGGCAAGTCACGGCCGTGATGGGCCCGGACACGCGCGACCCCCCGCAGACCCGATATGAATATTTTCAAATTCCCGAGCCGAGCACCGCCCCCTCCTCCTCCTCCTCCGAGACAAATGAAGAGTGGCGCTGCAGTTCCGGCGGGAAACGGAATCAACGTGTTGCGGGGAGGGGGGGGGGGGGTGCTGAGCCTAACCTGATCACGCCTGGATCCGAGACGAAGACCGCACAGTGGTGGAGGGAGGGGGTGGGTGGAGGGCGCATTATTATCGCTAAATATTCATGAATGATTTCTCAGCGCGGGCGAGCGGAGCCGAGCAGCGGGATACGGGCTGCGTGCGGAGGCAGAGCGGCCGACGCGGAAGGGGCGGGGCTGCGGGGGTGGTGAGCCCGCCGGCCCCTGCGGCGGAGCCGCGTGTGGACGTGTCCCCTTACTGCGATAATCACCCGAGTCAGTATCCAGTCTGTCCGCGGCGGCGCCTTTTCAAGCAGTCAATACTGTACGGTTCCTTCGTGCCTTCCTCGCTGTCCTTCCGGAAATAATTGATTCCCCGTTGGCGTTAGTTGGGGGGGGGGGGGGGGGGGGGGCGGGAGGGCCGCCGTCGACAGGCCGCTGTCCGCGCCGCTTCCGGCCCAACGTGAGTAATCGTTTTGAAACGGTGTTCACGCCGACAGACGCCGACGAGGCGCACACACCGAAGCTGGTCACACACTAACCCGACCCCCCGGGGCGGGGCGGCATCCAGGGGCGTGGCAATCAACACGCGTAGCGAACGCCTAAATGTAGGCAATAAGCGCGGCATATACACCCCCCCCCCCTCTATAACCGAAGTCTGGCTACGCCCCTGGCTGCGAACGTCGTCGCCACCCTCTGACAGTTACAGCAGCCGGAGTCGGCGCCCCCCGTCCGAGGTGTACTTGTCCCCCCCCCCCCTCCCCTCCGCGCCAAACGGCAGTAGTGGCGGCGTTTACGGCCCCCGATATCGTGCGGAAGGGAGGGCGCAAGGACGTGGCCGCGGCCGAGGGTCGCTGTCGGCCCCCGTCGGCTGTCGCCGCCGCCGTCGGGGTCCCGTCGGGGTCCCGGGGCCGCCTAAGGACGCCGCGGCGGCCGCCGCCCGGGTGACGCCCCCCGCCGAGGCCCCGAAGCCGTCACCGGTGCGATCAACTTGACGTTTTATGCGCGCGTCGCCCGTCAAGCCCCCGTCTCTCTCTCTCTCTCTCTCTCTCTCTCTCTCTCTCTCTCTCTCTCTCTCTCTCTCTCTCTGTCGTCGTCTCACCCCCACGGCCTTACCTTTAACCACCACTCCGGGAGGAAGGGGGTCCGGGTCGGGGGTGCGGCGTCGTCGGTGAAGGACAACGTTGTGCTAGAGGGAGAGGTGGGGGAAAGGGGTCAACTCGGGCGGGACGGGGGGGGGGGGGGGCGCAGGGGGCACAGGGCATGAAATATCGGTGTGCGTATTAGGGTGCGGCGGTACGGGATGGCCCCCTCTGTGCGGCGGGGGCCGCGGGGCGCGCCATAGGCCAGGTGAGGAGAGGAGTGGAGATAGCCTGGGCCGGCGGTACTGTACGGGGGCAGCGGGGGCCGGGGCCGCGCCGGCCGTGCCCCGCTGCCAGCCGCCGCTGGGCGCGGCCACTTGTAAGCGACCTGTACAAACACCCACACACACACGACAACGCAAGCACGCACACGCAAAATTTCTGCCGCACGCCCTGGCCCTGTTCTGCCCAGTCTCTCTCTCTGTCTCTCTCTCTCTGTCTCTCTCTCTCTCGCTTTCTTCTCCCTCCCTCCCTCCTTCACGCACGCACATTCTCCCTCTGCGTCTCTGTGCGTCTACCGCGCGGCGGCGGCGGCGGTACGTACAAAAGATATATAGAAAAAATTTGCATAATCATTGCTTGAAACAAAAATAACAAAAAAAAGAGGAAGAAAAAGTAGGAGAAAAAGGTAATTTATAGGCCATTGTTGTGCAAACGTGAATACATATTAGGGGAGCGCGGAGCGCGGGGCGCGTCGCTGTGGAAGGGTGTGGTGAGCGGGGCGGGGCGTGGCGGGGCGCTAAGGGCGTCCTGTGAGGGCGCGCGCTGCGGCGACGACGACGGAGCCGAGCTTTGGCGTCTGAAATGAGGTGAAAGCAAAGTGCCGCGGCCTTGACCCGGTCGGCACGCGGCGTGCGTGGGGCGGCAGCGGCGGCAGCAGCGACAAGGGGGCGGGGCGGCGCTGTTTGTCCGAACGCATCTGCGAGGCAAAGTGAAAGCGCGGGGCAGGTAAACTGAATAAGCAAGGAGGCCGCGGAGAAAAATTTTAATTATATTCGCACTTTTATTTTCCGCTATAACAAGAAGCGCGTTAATTTTTTTTTTTTGTTGGCGTGGGGACAGGGACAGGGGGGTTGAGGGAGGAAGGAAGGAAAGAGGGAGGGGCAGAGCAAACTGTGCGCGGCGGTCAGGAACGGCGGGGTGGTGAGAAAACACTCGATTCATTCCGCCCCCTGTCTGCGCGCTGCAAGGAGAAGCGTTGAAGTGAGAGAGGTGTTCGGTATTCGCGTCCGATGCTCTCTCTCTCACTCTCTATCTCGCTCGCCCTCTGACGGGCGCGGATGGTGGTGGGGGGTGTCGAGCCCCACGCTGGCTGCTCGCCTCCTCGGGTGCCGTTTGAAGAATGCTCTCTCTCTCTGTTGCCATGTCCACCCTTATATTACATTCCAGCGCACGCTGTGCACTGGGACGCCGGGACCCCGCGTCGTGCTCCAGGAATCCCCCAGCGACCGGACCGGACTTGGGGCCCCGCCCGGCTGCCCCGGCGCCTCGGCCCCCTGCACGGGCCCACCGGGCCCCCCGGCGCCTCGCCTTCCCGAGTAATTCTCCGGACAGTTCGGGGGGAGGGAGGGGGAGGGGGGCACCGGCAGCAGCCGAAGAAAGGAGGTCCGGAGCGGAGGGTTCAAAGGGCGCGGCGCGGCGCGGCGCGGAGAGGACGGGGAGGAAAGGGGGCCGGGAGTGCGTGGGAGGGAGAGAGTGCAATAACGCCGCGCGGGGGGCGGCGGGACGGAGAGAAAAGAGATGCAAGACTCGCGGAGGAATCAGTCGGGGCCATTCGCTCCGCTCTCGCCCTCCCCAGCTCCTGGTAATGGGTGCCCCCCCCGGCCCCCCCCCCCCCCCTCCCCTCCCCTCCCCTCCCCTCCCCTGGAGGTCCGACGGAGATTCAGCACCGCCATATCCTTGCGCAGAACCGCCTCCCCCCCCCCCCCCATGGCCCTATACCCGCCGCCTCCTCGCCCCCCCCCCCCCCGGACGCGACCCTCAACGGATGTCAAACTGACAAGTACTAGTGCTTAGCCCCGGCGAAGGTGGTTCCCGGGGAGAAAGGGGAGAGAGAGAGAGAGAGAGAGAGAGAGAGAGAGAGAGAGAGAGAGAGAGACGAACGGACAGACACAGGGCATGTCGGCGTGATTATGCGTCATCCGTCTTTCACCCCTCCTCATCGGATGCGGCGGGGAAAAAAAAGAGTGAGGAAGAGGGAGAGATGGGAAAAGGAGGACATAGCAAGGATGGGTGGGGGAGGGGGGGGGAATCAATTGGTTCTGCTAGAATCAGCCGGCGAAGGAGGATTCCTTTCAAAGTCTTGCCCGGCCGCTGCCGCCGCCGCTGCCGCCGCCCTTGGCGCCTTCACCCTTTGCAACGCTATCCCTCTGCCGTGCGCCCCCTCGGCCCCCACACCCCTCCCGCCGCCGCTGCAGCGCTGCCACGTCCCGCAGCGCGTCCCCGCCCCTTTTTAATTATTCCGCAGGCCGCCTAGCTCTTGTGTCTGTTTTCACGCGTCTTGTGTATTTGTCTTTTTATAATCCACTTTGCACCGTTCCCCTGCCGCCACACTTCACAACAGCCGGCCAGCAGGTTGTTTCCCCCCCTCGTGATAATTTTATAAAAGATTTATTAAGGCCTGCTTCTGCTTGGTGCGGGCACGGAGGGGCACGGAGGGACACGGAGGGACACGGAGGGACATGGGAGGAGGGACGGAGGGCCGGGCCGCGGCACCTCGGCGTCGTCGAGGGTCGCTGGGACAAGGCGACAAGCCCGCCGCGCCACACGTCCGTACGTAGGTCCTGCGTTCGTCCTGCTCGGGTCCCGGGCAGCGAGGAGCCAGCGGCGGCCGCTGCCGTAGGCCCGTCACCCACCGTGACCCCGTTCCCTGCCCGGCGTCTCTCCTCGTCCGAACCGAACACAACCAGAAGACAGCGCGGGCGGGGCGGAGAGCCGCGCGGGGGGCGGAACAAGGCAGAGGCAAGAGGGGGGCGGGGGGGGGGGGGGGCACGGCCCTTGTTTGCCGTGCGATGTCCCCCTCCCGTTTAAAAAAGTTTAGTCCCAGAATCGTGCCGAAACAAGCTCCGAAAAAGCCCGGCGTACCGCGGGCTACCCCGAGAACGGCCCGATGCGTATTCGGGCTGCCCCGCTATAAGTCCGGCAGTGCATGGGTTGGGACTGGATCAGCCCGAAAACAGCCCTGCCTATTCTGGGGCTGCCCGAAATCGGCTCCGCCTTGGACCTCAGTTCCGGAACAAGCACGAGGCGAGATTGCGGGCCACTGTCGGTGCTGTCCCACCTATCAGGACTTAAAAAAATTTTCGAATCTGTGTTAATATTAGTGATCCCTCTGCCGTGCGCTCGGCCCCCACATTTAGGTACCTAAAGCCGAATAGAAGTTTCAAAAATTGAATTTGGTCCCACTGCATCTATGAAATTTGCATTATTCTACACGCAAGTGTCTAAAAAAAGTGCAGTAACTAATCTATTCTTTCTTGTCATTGACCAGCTACGGACTATTGCGGCAGACGGTGTGGGAGAAAATAGTAATAGGTTACGTCAAAAATTGTTTGTTTGAAACGCGAGTCAGAAAGTGTCCACAGGAGCCCTGATCAACATATTCAAAGATGGCGACAGCATTTTGTGGGATCCCCCCTCTCACACGCTGCCCGCAGGGACTTAGAATCGTTTCACCGTGTGTCCTGGCGTCGAGTGGGACCCCTTCGGCTCGCCCTCTCTCACAAGCGAGGCGCGCAGCCTAACGGATAGCGAGCGAGGTTCAGGAGTGAACTGTCTGCGGAACGGATCTCTACTGCTTTTATTTTTACCCTGGGCCGGGAGCCGATTTCGGACTTCGGACTCATTTCGGACTCACCCGGACGGGGGAGCCGGGCTCTCGGGCCACACCCGAGAACAGTGCTGAATTTGTAACATTCTGGGACAACGCGCGGGCTAGTCCGACGGAGTCGTTTTCGGGCTTGTTCCGTGACCCGGGCGAAATTTTTAAACGGGCTCGCCGTGACATTACTTTTAATTTTAGGTCGAGCGCGCCGCTTGCCGCTCTTTCCTCCTCGGCCCCGCGGCCCCGCGGCCCCGCAGCGACGCCCTGGGCCCTTCTCTCGGCCCCCGGGCGGCCCTCGGCAGCTCCGGCCCTTCGGATCTCGGCGGCCCCCGGCGGCCCCCGGCAGCCCTCGGCGCTCTCCACTTCGTCAAGCTGTCACAGGCGGCGCTCCTCGTCTCGCCCTAATGAATAGGACAAATAAACAAAGCTCATGTGTAATGTACCGTGCGGACTCGGCGAAAGCAGAGAGGGAGGGGAGGGGAGGGGGGAAGGACGCAGGCAGCGCAGGTACAGAACAGAACAGCCCCGCGCGCCCTCTGCACGGCTGGAGTTCGAACTCCGGGAGCACACCGGTACTACACGACAGCGCGGACCCAATACCTCGCCAGCACAACGCACCGCCTTGACATAAAAAGAGAAAAAGCGCGCACACACACACACACACACTGCTATGTTGTTCAAAGAAGAGAGAGAAGATGGGCGGGGCGCACAATGGGAGTCTGGTCTGCGTAATGCGCTTGCTTTACGAGCAGTAGTCTCTCTCTTCTTCTTCTCTCTGTCTCTCTCTCTCTCTCTCTCTCTCTCTCTCTCTCTCTCTCTCTCTCTCTCTCGCACCGTGCGTCCGTGTGTCTCCGTCTCCTTCTAAATGTTTAACCGGCCGGACGTGCCGTGGCGTGCCTCGTACTTCACCTTAACGACTGCACACCTTCCCCCCCCCCCCCCCCCCCACCAACCACCCTCCCGCACTCCTCTTGAAGTCCCCCCCTTGACTTTCTCTTTTTGACCTTCTCGTTGAATTAAGAGACGGCGTAGGCCGTGTCCCTTCTCTCTCTGTCTCTCTCTCTCTCTCTCTCTCTCTCTCTCTCTCTCACACACACACACACGCACACAACCGTTTTTGTTTTCCTTTGGTCGCTCGGATGGCTGCCGATACGGTGGCCGGGCGCGTTGCGGATGGGGGTTTATACCCCGGGCAGCAGCAGGGTCGCACCGGGGGGCGGGGGGCGGGGAGCTGTACGGGGGGGGGGGGGGGGGGGGGGGGAGGGGATGTGCGGGGAGCCGCGTGGACCC
Source organism: Megalurothrips usitatus (assembly GCA_026979955.1). NCBI lineage: Eukaryota > Metazoa > Arthropoda > Insecta > Thysanoptera > Thripidae > Megalurothrips > Megalurothrips usitatus. The sequence continues at coordinate 5,920,413 of CM049595.1, read as the reverse complement.
CTGCGCCCCCGAAAGCGGCCCGGGAGGCGTCAGGTGTCGTGTCAGCGTCGCGCTTTATGTTTACTAAGCACGCCGCCGACGCCCGCCATGTCCGTAATCCAATGGGCCGACGCCGCCGCCGCCGCGCTCTCATCCCCCCACCCTCCCTCTCTCTCTCTCTCTCTCTCTCTCTCTCTCTCTCTCTCTCTCTCTCTCTCTCTCTCTTATCCTTCCTGTTGTCGTAGCCTTAAAAAAAGGTAAAGTTTCAAAAAAAAAAGTATAGCAGAGACAAAAGAAGAAAGCACTTTCAAGCTAAAAAGCGTGTCACGATGCGATGAGCGCTCTGCGAGAGAGGAGGAACAAAATAAAAGGATCCACGCCGCCAGGTCGTATATACCTGTATCGGCTGCTGCTGCTGGGGGGGGGGATGAAATGAGCTGAGGGGGGCGGCGGGGCTGGGCGGAGCGGTCTGAAGGTGACGCTGTTGGCGCCGGCGCCACTGCCGTAGACATCAGCGCGGTGCGCCAGACCGGCAGTAAGGGAGCCACCCACAGGGCTCTCTCTCTCTCTCTCTCTCTCTCTCTCTCTCCCTCTCACCCTCTCTCTCCCTCCCTCTCTCTCTCTCTCTCTCTCTCTCTCTCTCTCTCTCTCTCTCTCTCTCTTCTCGGAACCTCTGAAAACCGCGAGTCGCTCCGCACCACCGTGGCATGAGACGCGAGGTGTAGATCGCTTTACAGCCAGCCCGCAGGAAGCGGCGGCGGCGGCGGCGGCGCTGCGAATGGACGTCGCGGTGAATGCCGGCTTCAATGTGCTCCGGGCCGGGCAGAAGCGCCTCGCTGGAGCTGGAGATGGAACTGCGGAACTGGAGCTGGAGCTGAAGTTGGAGCTGGAGCTGGAGGTGGTGCTGGACTTGGGGCTGCAGTTGGGGCTGGAGATGAAGCTGGAGTTGGAGGTGGAGCTGGAACTGGAGCTGAATCTGGAGGTGATGCTGGACTCGGAGCTGGAGCTGGAGCGGATGCTACGCGCCCGGCGGCTGGCGGGTCAAGCTTCGCGCCGCGCTCCCCAGGTACACATGTGGGATTGAAATCCTTTGCCAGGGATGTCGTCGCAGTACACGCACACACGCACGCGCACACACGCGCGCCTGTCGGCCCTTGCGGCGCGGCCGCCGCTGTCTTTGACGCGGCCCAGCCTCCGGCCCGGCCTCGGCCCGGCCTCGGCACTCCCCGCGGCCCCGCATTACACGGGCCGAGGCATTTCTAAGCGTCTAATTTCCCACGGGCATCACCACCGCGGCCTCGGCCGGCCTCGGACACGGCAGAGGCCACTTTCCCTGCTCGCAGTATAATGCAGCGTCGTTCGCCCCACGAGGACAATTTGTGCTGAAGCGCTCTCTGAGCGGCTTTTCCTAGTGAGGCGCCAACCGTGCATGGGAAGAAAACGGTTTTTTTTTTTGTGCGCGCGCGTGTGTGTTTTCGGTGACAGTCAAGGGCAAGGGTAGCAGCAGCGGCGCAGGTACTTGGTGGGGGGCCGCACGCGGCCACGGCGACACGCGGCACGCACGGGGCACGCGCGCTGCACACGCGGGCACGCGGGCCGGAGGTCACTTTGACTTGCAAAGAGAGCGGCGGATGGCGGCGGCGGACGTAGCGCGTAGCGTGCCGCGCTGTGCGCGCCCGACTTTTTACATTTCTTATTTGTGGGGATTAGGCGGGAAGGGAGTTCAGTGGCCGGGCCGGGGGCCGGGGCCGTGCGACGCCGGGGCGTGATTACATATACACAACAGCTTTGCATAATTTTTCACGCGACCGAGGTAAGTGTTTCGAGGCGCCCCCCTCCGAGGCGGCAGGCGCGGCCCGCGGCCATGTTGCTCCAGTCAGCGGCGTGAGGAACACGGCCGGTGCGGGGCACGTCGAAGACGCGGAGCAGGGTGGGACACCGTTGACGCCAGAAATGCGCCCAGCGCGCGCGGGGCCTATACAGCAATAGCGACAGCCCGCCGCACCGCCCGCCCGAGCGTCGGAGCCGCCGGGACGTCGTGCTGGCGCCGGACGGAGCACCCCGCGAGAGCTAACGTCCCGCCGCTGACCGGCACGCCATCTCTCGGCGCTCTCCAGCACTACACCCCCACCCCTCCCCGCCTCACCCCCTCAGCCCCTGGGAGGTATGCGCGAACAGCGCCGCCACACAGCCGCGTTGTTGGGGTTGCCTGCGTGCCGGGCGGCGCGGCGTTTGCCGCAGGCTCTCGGGCAGTCGCCGCCTGCTCGCGCCGCGCGTTTCCGACGCGCTCTGGACCAGGCTGAGGGCACCTGTCTGCTCCTCGAGGCGAAGGGTGTTGGGCGACACAGCACACGCGACCGTCATGCCTACTTTATTAGTTGTCTGTTATTTTCTTTTAATGAGCGGATGCAAATTGGGTCTGAGAGGGTGAGGCTGCTCCGCCCGGCCGCCGCCGCACGTCGCCCGTCAACCCTAACCTCCCCTCGGCGTCCAGAGACCCCGTCGCACGCGCGCGCGCGCGCTCCGTCCGAATCCGCGCACCACTCGCGCGCCGCGCCGGGAAGGAGGGAAAAAGAATAATTGGAGAGGGGCGAATACGTAATTAAATGGCACATGATTGCCGAGTCAAGAGCCGAGACCAGCCGGGCCGGGCCGGGCGCCGGACTTCCCGCTCCCCTCCGTAGCGCAGCGGGAGGGGGCGTCCCGTCGCCTCGCGTCGCCGTCGCCGCCGCCGCGGGACAGGATGGGGCGTGAGCGTTAATGAGCGCGCAGGTGATAAAGGAGGGCCGGGCCGGGGTGCAGCGGCGCGGGGAAGCCTTGAGCTGTGGCTTTAATTTGGTCGTCGGCAAGCGTTATTTTCCTTTTCATCCGCGCGGATGAGAAGTCTTTCCCCCACCCTTCTCCAAACGTTCTTGCGGGAGGAGAAGGGAGGGCGAACATTTCGAAATAATTTTTTTTTTTGGGGGGGGGGAATAGCTAATCTCACGCCGCGTTGTGTTTAAAATTAATGTTTCAGGGATTTTTTTTTTTTCAAAACTTTCTGTAAATGACGTCTTTTTCGGGTCACGTAGCGCAATGTAGCGCCACATAACGCCACGTAACGCGACACATAAAGACTCACGCACAAGTTCTGGCTCAAAACCTTTTTTTTCTTGGAAGAGGAGGAGACAAAACAAAAAAAGGAGAAAAAAAGAAGAAAAAAAGAAAAGATAAGGCGCTAGAGAGGCGGCGGCGACTATAACGGTGGCTGGCGCAGCCGGCCGGCGCAGGCTGGCGGCCTCCACCAGCTGGTCCATGTACCTTGTAGAGCCGTAACCTTGACTGACGGCGGTGCATTAAGGCTGCTAAGGGGTGCGGGGAGTCGATGACCCCTCGCCTCACCTATGTTCGCTACCCCCGCTACCCACGCCTGCTCCCCCACGCGCCGCGCTCCCTCCTCCTTTTCTCTCTGCGCCCCGCAAAGGCGTAGCGTAGCACGCAACGCTTTGCTTTTAGCGGGAGCAAAGCTGTCACTTGGCGCCCTCAGCTCCGCTCGCCGTGTGTGTGTGTGTGTGTGTGTGTGTGTGTGTGTGTGTGTGTGTGTGTGTGTGTGTGTGTGTGTGTGTGTGTCCGAGCGCCCCTCCCGGCTGCCGCCTGCAATTAGTTTCACGCGTCGGCCCGATACAACGGGATAAAAGGGTACAGGGAAAGCCGTGCTCCCGCCCGAGGCGCAGCCAACCCTCCTCGCGCGCGGAGGGGCGAAAAATAAATAAAGGTAGCCAGCCGCCCCCTGAAGTGAAAAAACTCTCCTGAAAATCACCTGACGATTTCCAGCCCCGATTGGAGCAGGCGAATGGCCTGCGCATTGGGTCTGGATATCGTCAGGCAGTTCGTTAAAGAGTAGGAAGGCGAGGGAGGTGTTTTCCCGAGCACAATTTCATCTCGGCATTTCTGTCCGCTTCTGGCTGGCTACGGACATCTCTGCCTCATACTCTTATCAAGCGGAGAACCGGCGGCGCTGGTCGGACGGGTGGGACAGGACAGGTGGACCCGTGGACCGGGGGCCCCGGCGGGGACCCGGACGGACGCGGCCGGAGGGGCTTAACACGGCAAATTAAAGTTGGAAGAGAATTAGGGTCGGACGGGGGGGGGGGGGGGGGGGGTAAACGCGTGATTCGGGTGGGTGTGTGGGTGTGTAGAGGGAGGGGCAGAAGAGTTGGACGGAGACGGACCGGGGCAGGGGGGGTGGGGGTGCAAAGGGAACGTTTCTCCGGTGGTCTGAAGTCCGCACTCCGGTCGAGGCCGCCTGGAGTGAATCTACCGCCTTCATGTTTCAGCACATCAATTCGGTTTCGTCTTTTTTCATTTATTTTAAAATATATATTCCCTCTCGTGCAATGTTGGGTTCTCACAGATCTTCGCGGATTCGTACCGTGGCACACGTACGCTGTACGCGGCCCGGCGCATCTCGAGGGCCGCGACATGCCGGGAGGCCCTCGGCCGCCCTCCTCGGCCTTCCAGGGCCCCCTAAGCGCGATGCATGGCGGCATTACACGCCCAATAAGGATGGATACGGCCACGCCTCGCCACGCGGCACGGAGCGGCGGCCCGGGTAGTAAGAAAAGCGGAGGAATGCGGCCGGCGCCCGCTACACGAGATATGCCGGGATCCGGGCAATAAGACGGAAGAATATACGAGCCGTGCCGCTTGCATGGCAGGCGGCAGGCAGGCCGGCAGGCGCGGCGTCGGGACTTATTGGAACTTCCGCGTCACTGCCTCGCACTCATCCGCAGAGTCCTCCGTCTAGGCCGCCGCCGCCCGCCGCCGCCGCCGCCGCTGCCGGGGACCCGGGCACCATCGGGGAGCGCCCCCCACGATAGGCAACATCCGCCAGCACGGCGCACGCGCGCGCGGCGGGACGGCCTACCCACACGGCGGCTCTCCTCGGGCCGTGTGCCGTGCCGGGCGGGTTTTTGGGCCCGTGCGAAGCGAGGAGAGGACCCCTTTGCATCGATTATTATGCTTTTCGTTTATTCTCCCACTATAATTTTTTTTTTAAATGCGAGGAAAAAGCCCACGCCTCCCCCTCCCCTTTTTCATCTTGAGCTTTGTAGTACGTTTTACTGGTCAAACCGCGCTCGGTAATCCGAACGTTATCACGGAGCCATTCGTGGAAAGTCCAATGTGAGGAAGGTAAACATACACAGTCTCCAGAACCATAGATATTCTTTTCAATACAAAAATTTATTAGCCAAGTTTAAGGAAAACAGTTTATAAGATCAGAGATCAATGCAATGCTGGAATCATAGTTGGTACAAGATGAGAGACGTAGTGCAGGAATATTCCCCGCACCTGATGTCAACAAGTATCTTGGAAAGTGCAGCTATCACAGAAGAATGATTGAAATTGCTCACCATCCCTGTTTCAATATGATGACGAGCACCCATGGCACAACACACAGCCCATCAATCAGTAAAATAACATACCATTACAATTAGTGAGAACATTCTGAGAACATAATTTTTCTTAGAGAATATAAACAGTTTAATTTATTTAGTAAAGTATTATCACAGCTACATTAGATCATCATAAAATGACTAGTTTTATTTTTGGTTCAAGATAAAGAAAACCTTTTAAATTTGGTTTTAGAAAATGTAAATATTACATTCAATTTGGCAGCTACACATTTCAAGGAGTCATAGAGGACAAATCTTAGGAAGGAACCTCTCCTAGAAGAAAAAACAATTACTACAATAATACTAAGGGCCAAACTATATAAAAGATGTAAATGTAAAAATGTAATACTGAGTGAAAATGGCACATTCAAGCCCAAAACTTGGAGCAAGAAATACAATTTGTGCAACTTAATCAGAGCATCCAAGGGTTTGATAACCAGGAATACGAATATACCCATCACGGAAGACAGCTGTATCATTTGCAATATTCATTGACAACAAGAGCAGTTTTTCAGCAGAGAGTGGGTGCCACACTCCAAAGGTACAAGATATATCGTCCACATTATCATAGTAGTGACAGCGCTTTGTCATACGGAAGGAGGGGATAAACTCAAACATATCTACATGAGCACAGTGAGGAAGAAGAAGGGCAAGACCTGCAGCAAAAAAAAAATAAAAAATAAGTAAGGTGATGTTTGTGTCAAGCTTTCTGGCAAATTGAGTAAAGGGTACCTACCAAGGAATCCAGATGATGGTGGGTTACGTCTGATACGCAACGGCATGTGGGCCTGAATATAATCCCAAAGATCCCATAAAGTAGATGGATTGAGAAGATATGAATCTGTCTCTGGGTTTAGCAAACGATGTTTAAAATATGTGGTAAAGATGTCGTGGTCAGGGCTTTTATACCACTGTAAAACACAAACACACTTAAGAATTGCAAAAGAAAATCATATTTCTGGAAAACGCATCTATCTAGAAGACAAACAGCCATATAGCTACATATAATATATTGACGTGTTACCTGTTCCATTGAATGGTTGTACTTGGATGGATCCCATGCAACAATAGAAATATTTCTGTAGAGGGTTGATTCCAGAAAATGAAATTCTGGTTTTGACACAACCTGGGAATTGACAACCCGTATAGTTGTCTTGTGCCCTACATCAATTTCATACTCTCGAGTTGGAGCATGGTTAAATCTCAAAATAATATCATGTTTATCTGAATGGAGCAGAGAGAATACATAGTGATGGATTAATATCAACAACACCAAGCACAGATGTAGTCATGAAAAACCAATGTAATACTCAAAATGATACTTACCAATCATTCTGCCAAGATCAGAGCCAAGGAGGGAACCTGCACTGCTCACAACTGCACAGCTTTCATAGATTTTGTCCTCATGTAACAATTGATGAGATGGGAGATGAGCTTCAAGACCCAACGATTTGAAAGGCTCATCGTCTTTTTGGACAGTTCTCACAAGACCCTTCTTTTTCAGAGCACATACAAGTTCTCTTGCTGATTTTTTATCATATGGTCCTCTTGGGCCACTGTATTCAACATTGTAGGGGTTGCTCCCTTCACCTCTGGCTTTGAACACACTACTCTCATCATGCAAAACACGTCGCAACTGTATCATCAATTGGCTTTTATGCTTTGATATTTTTTCCATAAGTTTGTTGTCGGCTTGCTCTACTTTACTAGCATACTCAGCAAGCTTAGCTTTTCTTTCACCAGAATTTGGCGACGACCGTTCACGAGCCAGAGGTGATGCTCGAACTTTCCTTTCAGGATTACCATCGCCAACTCCTTCGAGTATAGGCTTCACATGTTCTAAGTGATTGTCTGTTTCAGAATAGTACTGGATGTGGTGTTGTCCAACACTGCTTCTCTTGTTAGAGTATGCATCCATGTATGCATGTCTCTTTTCCATATAACCCCAATATTGAGCACACAGAAGGTAAAAGAAGCCACACATACCAAGAAACACAAAATTGATGAAAACCCACACAGACCATGCGATTGCTCTCATTTTAACAGATATATTTGCACTTAAGGGTTGAAAACGAATACCACCCTGGGGCCCAATCAATACAATGGATATTGGAAGTTCACATCTTCTACCGTACTCATAAAAACGCCAAATCGGAAAGATACCCTCACATTTCTAATCGTTTAGTTGCACCAAAATCAACTTCTGTCATATTCGCACGGTGACATAGATTCTCTTTTGGTGCTCGAAATTTGGAACTATAAAAACACTAGCAGAAGACTATTAGCAGACGGTACTCTGCCGCTCGGGTGGGGGGCAGTGGGGGGATGGGCAAGGCAGGTTGAGGCGGAGAAGGCGGAGGTTGAGAAGTGGCCAAAGAGCTGTCGTCGAGCGCAGGGGGTACACAGCTGGTAAATATTCCACGAATTTAAGCGCTGCGCCAATATTGTTTCGCCCTCATTCGTTTCTGTGCCCTAAAATCTGTGCAGTTTCTGATCTCGTCAGAGCGACACGCGTAACCTCAATCGCTTCGCTAAGCCCGTTTCTCTGCTGAGACGTGTTTTTAGTCTGCTAGAATCGGGTGTGTTTGAATTCCTGCGTTTTGTTTACCACTTGTAAAATTAGCTCGTCAACGAATGACCACTCCTCGATGAAGTTCTGTTTGACCTAGCTTGCTTTTAGTTAAGGTTATAGTTTTTCTTCTCTTGAACCTTTCCTTTTTCTAATATATCCATTGAAGCAAGGTCATTGAAGCATTAAAGAAGCCGACCGTCAGATAGTATTCAAATGTCATTGGTGGTCATCTTTTATCCATGTGATGGTTTGCATCGTCTGCATACCCACAAATTTGTAGGTTTGAAATCTTGTTGTGGATAAACCATAAACTTTCCCACTTGGTTTGTGTCTCCCTTGTAATGCGTTTGCGACCTATGTTGCATGCATTTGTATGATGTGACATTTGGTTGATGTGTGTTTATGCCACAATAACAAACTTCTTGCTGTCATGCTCATTCTTTAAAATGACTGTAATTAGCCGAAACGAGGGCTAGAAAATATGAGTTGCCCAACAAAATCATAAAACTAAGCCTAATGTATTACCATATGTTTTTATATAGAATAATTCAGTTTCCATTCGTTCAAGTTTTGTAAATCTTTGGCATGTAGGAATATTCTGAAAAAATTTGTCTGCAGATTGAGAGCCTTCTGTATTTGAGAATATGTTGCTAGATTTTTAAACATTTCTTTTTACAGGTGAACATCTGCGTTTGTGAGTCTGAGCTATGAACTGCCAAACTTAGCTAAATCATCTGCACAAATATATTCACATGTGTGGTACTTTATGAGTTAACGCTGCTACCCATGCTATGCATTGGCTGTGTAAGTGTATCATATTAATTACTGTCCATTCTGCTTGAAAAATATTAATTTGTGTATTTTGTTTGTTTGATTCTATTTCTCTCAGATATGTCATGTCATGCCCAAATTGTTCAATTTAGTTGTGACCATTTTTCTTACTTTGTTTAACCAGGACTGCCTTGTGGCAAATAGCCATGACCAAGAAACTTGAATTTGATTGGCACATCAAAGTGCCCGATGTGCTTGTTAATGGCTGTGAGTTTGATAAATGGACTGAAGAGGAAGGATTAGAGGCAAACTGCCTCTTCAAAGTTGATGAATATGGCTTTTTTATATTCTGGAAGAAGGAAGGAAGGGTACGTTCTTCACCTTTCTGTGCCTCACAACATACTTTTTTTTTCTCCAATATTATTACACACTCTCTCTTTTCAAGGATGGGGATGTTCTTGAACTTTGTCAAGTTAGTGATATCAGAAAAGGAGGCATCTCAAAGGTGAGTTTTAAAATAGACCTCAAGGAAATCGATTTCTTAGAGACTGTATGATCAATGAGTTAAATTTGCCCTTCGACATGGATATTTACTCAAAATCTTAGACATAATTTTCTAACCATGACATTCTAAAATCTTATTGGAAAATCTGTATTTGAACAGATAATAGAAAGCTGAGGGTTGTGTGGCCTGACTGGCAAGTATTTCCCTTCAGAATAGTCTAGACTAGAATTTGAGTGTGACGATTGTAGTTCTAGCAACACATTAGTTTAGAATCTGTCATAATCCCATCTTGCTAGCCAGTCAATCCTTTCAATATTTCCTTCCTCTTTTAAAACAATAGACCAGTACATTTCAAACCTGGAGTAGAAAATAGGAATCCATATTTAATCTGCTAGAACATTTTGGTGCTGTATGAGTTGTATGCTGTAGTCTAGAGTTGCATTAATGCATGTTGAATACTGTTTTTCTAGGACTCAAAACTGTATACTCAAATGCAGACCAATTATGGAGAAAGCACATTTGAAGATAGGGTTCTTACAATATGTAGTGGTAGAGATTATGTCAATATCAACTACCATCATGTTGTGTGCCCTGATAGCAAAACTGCTGAGGTAAGTTTGTCAAAAGAAAACTTTCAAACCGTCTCTTATTTGTACCCCCAGGATGGAACTTATTTATGTTGAACTTGTTACTGTGGAAAGAACATCTTTTTTGTGATCTATATTTTCAATGTTCTTTTAGATGTCTTTGGAAAGGCATAAATAGATCTTGATTTTGAACCTTCATATAATTATGCTGAAACAGACCTCTTTTTCTCTCCTGATGGTTCCCAAGGACCCCTGTCAGAGTTTGGTTTAATAACCTTTACCAACTGAATTCAGTTGTTTTCATAAAGTGCTGTAACTTGCAGTGTTTAAATGTCACAAATTTTCATTACATGGAATTGCAGGACTGGCTAAAGGGTATTCGGCTCATTACTCACAATGTAAAAGCCAATAATGTTTGCCCTATGACATGTCTCAAAAAACAGTAAGTGGCCTACAGTGAAATAAAAATAACATGCTTGCTTCACTTGGCCATGCCATATTTAAGTTGGAAAATTGCTTGCTATATTTTGGGTTTTTAAATAATGTGGTCTAACTCAGGCTGTGCATGAGTAAAGTTTGAATTTTTAATTTAATTCTGTTGATGATTCCAACACCTGTTTTGCAGTGTATGGCCATATACATACATTTACAAGCGATTATTCACATTTAAACCTTCTTCAATGTACATTTGTTTGCCCCTTGTTTAGCAAGATCACCTGCTATAGGATTTATACTGTGTAGCAAAACTTACTCTTTTACTAGCCAATGGGCTTTGAAGCACAAGCACAATGGCTAGAATGTAATCTTACAGGATAATGTACCACATTATGTATTATGACCTTGTTTTTGTTTGATATTTGAATGCACCAAAACAGTAGTTCCTCTTTCCTTTCCCTCAAATTATGTAAGTTTATCCATGTAATGTGAAGCTACTGTAGTTACAGGTCACTGTAATGTTGTAAAAGTTTTAGTGGTTTGCACTTGTTTTTTATTTAGATACTATCACAGCCCATGAAAATTTGAACACTTTTCTATTTGATTGGTATCAGAAAACTACTTATCTAAGGTACCCACGAGAGTGTTTACTATTAGTTTTTTTGCTTATTGTGTAAGATTTAACAAGTTTGTTTACATTTAAACATTTTCTAAAACGTGGCCTAGATGTTATAACTCATCATGGAATTGTTTCGTATAGTGACCAATCTATTTTAGCTTTTCATCAGTTTTTGCATGATTTTGCTTGAGTTGTGTTTTTGTTTCTTTTTTGTTGCGCTTGGGGGTTGATTTCAAATACAAGGAGTGGCACAATGGCCTGCGGAGGATTACTCACAACAACAAAATGAACAACGTCTGTGTTACAACCAACCTTATGAAACAGTAAGTTCTTCCCACACTTGCATGTAAGTTTTAAGCACTTAACAATATAAGTCCTCTGAGTGAGGGGTGGGCAAGAAATGCGACAAAGGAGGGTCTTACCAGCCATTCTGTCTCAGCAGCATGGAGAACACGGGAAACCTGTTATGCATTGTTGGCAATTTCATTCTCAGAGTGTTATGCATGACATTTATTTATGAATGATTGATTGTTTGAGTTTGCTAATTTGATCTATGCAGTATGTAGAGGGATTTTCTCTTCCACATTTTAAATGTAATTTTTATCATCTGTGTCACTTGTTTTTCAGTTGGATGCAACTGTGTATGAAGACTGACATCCAAGGAAATGTGCCTGTCAATAGAGTTGTCAAAACATTTGCCTCGGGTAAACGAGATACAAAAGATGTCATCAAATATTTAGACGACCTTGAACTTCGTAATAAAACAGAGAAGGGAAAGGTGAACCTCTATTTTTCATGTCTTACTCAATTTTTAAAAAAATATATCAAAATTATGTTGTTGTTTTTTTATTGGGAGGGGGGGGGGGGGGGGAGGGGGAGGGAGAATATTTTGAAGTGTAGACCTTGATACAATGTTCCTTGTTTCTCAGAATGATTTCATTGAACCTAAGAATTTTACATTTGAAAAGTTTTATACTCTCTACCACAAAATCTGTCCACGCACTGATGACATTGGCGACCTCTTCAGTGCTATGTAAGTTTTTCTTCTTCTCTGTTTTTTCTTCTTTCATTGTATTAGTGAGCTTTTAACAATCGACTTCTTGTGTCGACAGAACAACTGAAGATGGGCAGTATATAACTGTTTCACAGTTTGTTAAATTTCTGAACGAAAAGCAGAGGGACCCACGGCTGAATGAAGTTCTTTATCCAATGTATGATGAAGCACGAGCCATACAGATAATTAGTACATATGAGCAAGATGAAAAAAATAAGAAAGCTAGTAAGTATATTCATGATTAATATTGGATATATAGTACTCATTCAATAGAAACTTCCATGGATGTTCTTACTTCTCTGTTACTTTATCACATGGTTACTTCTTTCAGAGAGATTTTCAAAGGATGGATTCACTAGATACCTCATGTCAGATGAAAATGCACCTGTGTTCCTTGATCGATTAGATGTCTACATGAATATGGACCAACCTTTGGCTCATTACTATATCAATTCTTCCCATAATACATATCTCACTGGACGTCAGTTTTATGGAAAATCGAGTGTGGAAATGTATAGACAAGTTTTGCTAGCAGGTTGTAGGTGAGTTTTGTCTTGAAGGTATTATCCTTCTTTTGATGCCAGTGAATGTGTGAAGATAGCCTATTTGTCTTTCAGATGCATTGAGCTAGACTGTTGGAATGGAGATGAAGAGCCAATCATTACTCATGGGAAGGCTATGTGCACTGCTATCCAATTCAGAGTGAGTACACATGAAATACATGTATTTCTACTTGGACTTTGCAACATTGGAACTTACTGAATTTTGCATTTATTTTCTCCCCTAGGATGTGATAAATGCGATTAAAGATACTGCATTTGAAACATCTGAGTACCCAGTTATTCTTTCATTGGAAAACCACTGCAGCAAATCTCAACAGTATGTTTTGGCTAAGTGCTGTGATGACATTTTTGGTGATCTTCTTTTAAAGGAACCTCTCAAAGATTACCCTGTAAGTCTATCATGACATTTCCATATAACAAACTGTTGTTACGTATATTATCTGGTTTTATTCAATAATGATATTTTGTACAGCTCCAGCCTGGCACCCCATTACCGTCACCTAATTCATTAAAAAACAAAATCATTATCAAAAACAAAAGGCTGGACCCTGAGAAAGAAAAGGAAGAAATGGAAAAATTCAGAGCAGGGAAGTTAAATGTTGATGATGGAGAAAAGGAGGACTCTGCTGCTCCAGCTACTGCTGTCATTTCCCTGGATAAAAAGGTAGCTTACTCTAGTCGGGGTGGTGTTCTAATAGATGAAACGATTGCCTGTGTACATGTTTAAAACATGGCGGCGTTGTTCTTTATGCTTATTCACATTTGTTCTTGTTGGATAAGCAATGTTCTTTTCCAGCGGAAGATATTAATGGAGAGCAAAAGATTGGATAAAAGCTCAGGGCAAGATGATTTAGACTTGTTTATTAAAGGTGAACTTGTCTTAGTTGAAGGGGAAAAGGATGATGTCTCTGTGCCCTCAAGCACTTCTCTTGATAAGAAGGTGACATTTTCATTCATGTCATTTGCACATTCTCAATATTTAAAATTTTCAGTTCTGCATGAATTTTGTTTTTCAAGATTTTTTTTTTGTTTTTGTTTTTGGGGGAGGGGGTCTTAGTTGTAGAGTCGCTTTCTGTTTAGTAGACCATTGACGTTTTATTTTATTTTATTTTGAAGGGTTTTGTACTCATTTTTATTTACACAAGGAAGAGCTCAGCTTGGCTTTATTTTTGTTGTACATGGGTAGAATTGAGAATAAACATTAAAAGCCTTTCTGCTGTTAGCTGTTGAAATGACTTTTTCTTGCTTTTGTAAATTGAGATGAATAATTCTGTGTTCTTTATTTCCATCTTCTTATGTGCTTTTGATTAGTTGTTTTTGTCTGTTGTGTGAAGGTTCCTGATGTTTTGGAGGGTGTTCCAATATCAACTACCTACACTGGTTCAACTACAAATGTGCATCCATGGCTTTCTTCTATGGTTAATTATACCCAACCAGTTAAATTCCAAGGGTTTGATGTTTCTGAAAGTAAGTGGCCATGTTTTCACTAACTACGGTTGTTTAGAGCTCATTTATTTTCAATTTTATTGTTTAGTCCCTCAACTAATATCAATTTCAATTTTGTGCTCAAGTGCCCCAGTTAATACTCCCCTTCTTACAGAAAACAAACTCCACTACAATATGTCATCTTTTAATGAAACTAATGGTCTGTCATACTTGAAGTCTCAAGCTATAGATTTTGTTGAGTACAACAAGCGCCAGATGAGTAGAATATATCCAAGGGGTACCAGATTCGAATCAACAAACTTTTTACCTCAGGTATGTTTTTATTTTTTATAATGTAATTTCAATTGCCATTTAATGCTATTGAATGCTGATCTTCAATGTGAATTCTCCCTTTCAGGTTTTCTGGAATGCTGGATGCCAGATGGTAGCTCTAAATTTTCAAACTCCAGATCTTGCCATGCAACTTAATCAAGGCAAATTTGAGTACAATGGTAATTGTGGTTACCTGTTGAAACCTGATTTTATGAGGAGAGAAGATAAAGTTTTTGATCCCTTTGCTGATACAACTGTTGATGGAGTTATTGCTGCTCAATGTTCTGTTCAAGTAAGCTACATAATCTCATGAAGTGAAATTCCATTTCTCCATAGTAGCCTGGCAAGAGTTTGATTTCTATCGATGAATTGCTTTTCTACAGGTAATATCTGGGCAGTTCCTCTCTGACAAGAAAGTTGGTACATATGTGGAAGTTGACATGTACGGATTACCAACCGATACGATCCGTAAGGAGTTTCGAACTCGTATGGTCCCATCAAACGGTTTGAACCCATGCTACAATGAAAGTCCATTCTTCTTCAGAAAGGTGTGTCTTTGTACATGCACTAGAAGTCTCCTCATTGTCTTCAAATCTGACAGGTGCTTAATACTGTCTCCCTTTCACAGGTGGTTCTTCCTGATTTAGCTGTTTTGCGATTTGGTGTTTTTGATGAAACTGGAAAACTATTGGGTCAGAGAATACTCCCATTGGATGGATTGCAAACAGGTTACCGCCATATTGCACTCAGAACTGAAGCAAACTTTCCTATGTCTCTTCCCATGCTTTTCTGTAATATACAGCTGAAAATTTATGTTCCTACCTGCTATGAGGGTAAGGTGTAACACCTAAAATATTATAAAATGTAATTTAAAAAAAAAATAACTCTCCTCCTTTTTAAAAAAAATACAGATATAATGTATGCCTTGTCTGATCCTCTCAAGTATCAGTCAGATCTTGAGAGGCATTCTAAAATGATACAGCAAATGGGGGTCGAAGACATTGATGATGATGATAAGGCAAACAGAAGTGGTGTAAATGAAGAAGTCTCGTCTGTAGGAACAGTAAAGAAAGGAAGCAAGTCTGGAAGTAAGGATGAAGCTGGAGTGTCAACAAGCAGCACAAAGGAAATAACAAAACTTGTTAGTCGTAACAGCTCTGCGTTAGTACCAGGTGCAGTTGCTCTTATGGACAAAACTGAAGGTAAATTTACCAAGATGAATTAAAAATTCAGATCTTCCTTTCCGGTATCTATCTAAGTGACTAATCTTTTGCATTTCAATTTTTCTAGTTTATGATGAACCAATCAAGTTGTCTACTTTGGAAAAAGAGAAGAGCTTTACAAAGCTACTTAAGAAACACCAGAAAGAACAAGATAATTTACATAGAAAACAATGCAAGGAGTTAACAGCAGTTCAGAAAGCTCAGTGTTTAGCAGTTGAAAAACTCACTAAATGTAAAAGGTAATGCAGCATCGGAGACACCCCTTCGGATTCCTTTTTGGTTTCCACCCTTTAATTTAGTTGTTTTTTGCACTATTTCTTTTAAAAACTTCTGGGTGACCTGAAACTCATTTCCAGCTTCAGCAGTAAGGATGAGCTGAATTCAGACCCTTCTTTTAGAGACTTGATTGTTGACCAAATCAAACAGTGGACTGAAATTAAAGAAAAGCATCGCAATGCAATGTGGGAATTGAAAAACCAACAACTTCTCCATCAGCAGGAGGTTCTTAAAGGTTTACTAGAAGCAGCCCAGAATTCTAAAATCAAACAGCAAGAGGCCCAACATGAACGGTTTGTGTAATTTGTTATTGGTTGAATATTCCTTAAAATTCATACTAAATATTTCAAATTTCCATTGTTTCTCTTATCTTTACCAGAGAACTCAAACTATTGAATCAAAAACAGGTCAAGATGTTGATTGAGACAACAAGAGAAATCAAGAATGACAAAACTCTGAAGAGCAAATCTGAAAAAGATAGTGTTGTTCGTGAGAAAAAGCAAACAAATATTAAAAAGTTTATTGAAGACTCCAAACAACTAAATTTGATTTTGGAAAGGAGGAGGGAAGACTTACTAGCAAAACTTTCAAGAGAGAAACAAAGTGTCTTGAAGGAAGTGGAGGAGGTAAGTTTAGATCAGGGAGGAGCGTGTTATGTTTTTGGTAGTCTGTTGCTCTTTTAATAAAATTGTACACCCTTCGTTACAGTGTGCTGAAGCTCATAGAAGGGAGCAGATTGAATGTCAACTAACTCCCAAAAAGGAATTCTTTGCGTGATGATCCCTGCTATGGTCATTGTGTAATTGATCTGTGTCACATCTTCAATCACCTGTTTTCTCCAAAATTTACCATCTGCTATTTGGTAATCCTACCTTTATATGTTTCCTAAAGAAAGTACCCTTTATTTATCTACCCTCATTTTTATTGTGCATTTGGAGGCTTTATACCTGTTTACATAAATATGTATTTCAAATGTAATTATTCCCTAGTTCTAGTACCTTAGCTGAAGTGGCATTTATGTTGTTGAATGTGCTTGTGCTCAATGTGCTTCCCTTAAACTAAGAATTATCTTTTGCATCCCAACCAATTTGATATTGTTGTATGGCTTACAGTATTTTCCTGGATATGTTGCAAGTGATATTGCATTATAATCAAGTCTCTAACTTAAAGTTTTCATATAACGCTTATCTGTGTCTATTTGCACTTTGATATTTGTGTGTCCTTTTACTTCCTTGAAGCACAAAATGTAATGCCTTACAGTTGAAAAAAAAAATAATAGGGCTTTACTTGGGGAGTAATTGTGGTGGCTATCAATCTGAAGCCCAAGAAATGATTCCATTCAAGCTTCCACTGTATTGGTCTCTCGTCCAAGAGCCCAGTTTTGCACTGGAACATATTATTGACAATAAAGATAAGGTTGTTTGTATACAGTTAACAAAATTTATTTTTTTAAATTGTAATGTTGCTTTTTGTGATGCTTTGAAAGGACCATGAAAATATTGACAACGGCCTTACTAGTCATTGATGGTTGGTACTGAGTAGTTATATTTCAAGAGAATGTGTGAATGCAGGAAAAAGGTCCTTGTAATTTGAGATTCAGAAATCTCGTTCTAGCAGCCTTCTGTGTAGGGATATATTATTTTCATAATTTTTTCCAGTGAGGGTCCAAGAAAACTTCTGCTGTAATGCCTTTTGTTTTGTTCACTCTGTCCTGACCTTGGTCCTCTGAAAATGTGTTCTAGGAACATGTTTTACTGTTTCCTGTGGCATCGGAGTCCTGTGCATTTATTTGCTTTGCAGCAATTCCCTCCTGCTTCACGTGAGTGTTTTAGATATTAAAACTTAAGGTCTGAAATGTACTTGTGAATGTGTTGTATACCTAGGGTTTCCAAATAAAATGGTCACCACATGCATTGTCCTCCAGGCTAAAAGTTGTGAAGTGTGTTTTACCTACATACCAAAGGACATGTGTCTGGCCAGTCATTGAGTCTGTACTATTGCATTTTACAAATATTGTCATTAAGTGGTGAAGAGTATTGACTAATTTTCACTGTGCTGAAGGAATGGATTTCTACTTCTTGCCATGAATGCTAATTATTTATTTGTTTCTAATGATTGAAAGGTTACCTCGTGATATTTATACCTTTTATTCTTCTTAGCTACTGCGAACAACTAGTTCACCACAGTAACATTGTCACCATCCAAAATCCCCTTTTACTCTCTTTTTCATTTCATTGCAATCATGTTTGTTTTTTTCTCATTTCTGTTCTTGAGTTATGTAGCATATTGTCATTCTCTTTCCATCATTTTAATTAAAATTTTCATTCAATTTCCATAGTATTTTTTTTTTAAAGAAGGGTGACTGGTACTAGTCATAATGAATTGTGTAGTGTTATCAAGCAAGAATATGTACTTAGTATTGCCTTTATAGTTTATATACATAATTTCCTATGCAATCAATGTTGTGCATTTAAGTTCTTGTGTTATTGTTATGGATGTTGTTCCCGTTTAAGAATAAACTACTCCACATTTTAAACTCATTGGTGGGTGTTGCAATTTTTCCATTATAACCCATCTCCACATATGACCTTGCTCAAAGAATCGAACATGGCAATAAAATGCAAAGTTCACCCTCTAACATGGGAAAAAATACAGTAACTCATCCGAGTTTCAGATCGGGTAAAGATAACAACACCTAAATTTCACGAAATGTTTATTGAAACACAATGAATTACATAACTGGTTCAGTGATCAGAGAGTTACACCAGTGGCAATTTCTTTTATGAAGAAAATGCGCCCTCGCTCTTATTAAAATGAACTTGATCCACTAAAGATATGTTTTTAAGCCTTCAATCTTTTTGAGTGTGTCGTACAATAACTTGTTGACGCCGGTACTCCATATCATGGATGTCAATCTTTGTATTGAATGCTCATTTGCATATGAAGCTAAAATTTATTCTACATATGAAAAAATGAAATATCTTCAACTGGCTTATGTGAGAGTTTTTGTGCGACACATCAAAGATCACATCTATATCTTTGATTGCAAAGGCGAACACGAATTCAGTGTCTTGTCATTATGCACCACAGGGTAATTAAATGTAAAAGAATTTTTCCTATATCTTTGGCATTTATACATATATAAATTAACCCCACATGTAATGGTCAAGGAAGCACAGTACGTTGGATTGTAATTATTGCCTTACCATACCATGTAGGGACCACTCACATATTACACAATCACTTGAGAGGGGGTGGGGGTGGGGGTTGGGTTGGCAATTTCAAGGCGCTGTTATCTCCTATGCTTGAGGACAGGAGGTTCAATCAGAAGGGGATCATGTTGGGGGGATTCTACGTGGCCTAAATCATGAGTGTGGAATATGTGAAGGGCCCCGTATGAAAGATAATTATTTTCACACATACATTGGTACGATCTTGAATCAAATAACAAAATACTCCCAAACTGCTCATTCAAAAAGAGAGAAAAAATAATTAACGTAACAGTTGTTGTCATTATCTTACAATGTCAATCTTCCTTATGACATTTAAATTGTCGGTAGAATGGCTCGTAATATATTTCTGAATCTTCAGAAATAAGAAATGGGCGGATAATCAAGACTGGAATGTCATAACATGGAAGAGCCAAAGCTATCAGTAAGCATCAATTATAAGTGACATGATCTTCGGCAATTCCTTCAATTCAATACAAGTAAACAAGGTCATTTTTCCTCAGCAATATTCACTCACAACATTGTATTTTTTACGAGAAATATGATATTGTAATCTAAAGTCAACAAACCATTCTGAACCTTCCAAGAAGCATCCATTTTCTACTATATTCCAATAGGCAGTGCTTATTTGAGAACAGACACATACACACAGCTTCATTATATTCGCAATTCAAAGCCACACACACGTATGCACACATGCACAACACATTCACAAAGTTATGAAATGTCTACAGTGCATTGCTCTTTCTCAAAGAGTTATAGTTAATATTTTGTATCACAGCCTTAAAGTCAATGATGATAGTAGTACTTACACCACTTCATTTTTATTTACTCATTATGTATGATACACACAATTTTCTCACACTACGTATTCATCCTCACACTCACTCCACTACATCAGACTCACAGTACACAACGCATTAAATGTGAAAACTGTACAGTAACCGATAGATCAATGTGAAGCTGACACTGTAAACAGGTAAAAAGTCATAAGGAAGTTAAAATTGTGCTTTTTTAAAAACTATACATATCCTTATCCTCTAAAATCTCACAGGAGAGTCCAAGAGAATATTAGGGGGAATCAGTGTGCTATTACATCTAAATTATGAGACATGGCGGAGCTGGAGCATCAGCATGATATGAACGTCCCGAGCACTACGACGGGCTTAAACCAAAAGAAAAACCGAACCTGCAGCCTGCGCCCATCAAGTCCACGTTAAAAAATACAAAAATAAAACAAATTGACGGCCAAGTTGCAAAACGAGAAGGAAATAAAAACAGCTGACAGAATTGGGAAGGAGCAAAGTAGTGGGCGCGCACGTACTGACGATATAAACACACAGGACAAACATCTTACATTCAACAACAATATCAACAACAAGTGGACCAGGGGACAGAGCCTGGGCCTGGGCCGCCCTTGGCACAGTCCTGCCCGGCGTGCGGGGACCTGGCGAGGACCTGTCGCTCGCAGGCGGGGGACTGCGTCGGCGTCAACGTCCTTACACGTACCACTCCTTGACGCCCTGCTTCTTCCGCGGCTGGGAGACGGGCCCGGGCTGCATGACGCCACCGCCGACGCCGAGGCCCTGGGGCTGCCTGGCGTTGCCGTTGTGCGGGTGCATGCCCTGGCCGAGGCCCAGGCCCAGGCCGTGGGGCGGCGGGGGCGGCGAGGCCTGCTGGCCGGCCAGGAGCGCGGCGTGCGGCGAGTGGCCGGGCCCGGCGTAGCCCAGGCTCTCGTCCACCTTGTACGCGCCGTCGCCGCGGCTCTTCACCTTCAGGATGATGAGCACGATGAGGATGATGGCGATGAGCGATCCGGCGATGACGCCGATGATGAGCGCCGCGTTCTCGCTCGCCTCGGACGTGATGCGGTTGTCGCGGTCCTGGAACACAAACACGGGAGTCATGACGTGGGCGAGCGCCTGCGTAGCGCAGGGTAGGCAGTCCCGCGGCGCGCGCACGGCGTGCGGGCCGGCCTACCCACGAGATGGCAGGGGCCCGCCGGCCCGCCGGGGCTGAGCCTGGCTACGCACCCGCATTCCCGGCCTCCTCGGGGTGGGCGGAGGTCGCGGTATTAACGTCGGCGGCAGACGGGGGTACTCCGTCGTGGTGGTGGTGGTCGTCGTCGTCGTGGAGGTGGTGGTGCTCCTCGTGGTGCTCTGCGTCGAGGTGGAGCTCGGCGTGGAGCCCGACGTGCTGCCAGGCTCTGCGTGACGGAACGGAACAATTATTACAGCACCTCTTTGAGTTGGCGTTTCTCTGCGCGTCCTTAGCTCGTGGCTTTTCCTTACCCGTGCCCGACACGGTTGACGTGGGCGGGAGGGTGTCGACGCTGACGCCGTAGTCCGGCACGGTGTGTGGACCTGGTCCGGGGCCGGCCAGCCCCGTGGTGGCGCCGGCCCCGTCGGTGCTGGTGTACACCTGCCCTTGCCCGGGGCTGAAGGTGCCGACGGGGCCGACGGGCAGGTCCGACGTGGCCGTGCCGATGCCGGAGTACGTGGTGCCCACGTCGGAGTCCGTCGTGACGGCGCCGCTCGGCGTGCTCGGCCCTGGAGCGGGCAGGACAAGTGCGTGAGTCTGTCTGTCTCCCTCTCTATCTGCCTGTCTCTCTCTGTCTCCCTCTCTCTACCTTTGCCAGTCGTGGTCGACACGTTGCTGTCCTCCGTCACGACGACCTCCCCGGAGCCGGAGCCCACGAAGCAGTCCTCGTCGTCGCACGCCGGCTTGCTGGAGGCGCCGCCCGCCGCCGCCCCCGCCCCCGCCGCGCCCGCCGCCGGCTGCTTGCCGGGGCCGGGCGAGCGCGTGGGCGGGACGAAGACGGGGGTGATGAGGTCGTCACCGCCTCCAGGGTCCACGACGGGCGTCATGCACTCGTCCTCGTCGTCGTTGGGGCCGTTGCCGTTGCAGCCGGACCCGGCGCCGGAGAAGACCAGGTCGTCGGAGACCGAGGCGGCCGACGGCGACGTCTGCTGCATGCGCTGTGGAGGCTCGTGCTTGCGGCCGGCCAGCGACTTGAGCGGCTGCAACAGGGGGCGAGTGTTACACGGACTGACCCTGACGGCCACCGTCCCCGCCGCACCGACCCGTCACTCACCTGCGCGTCGCCGCGGACCAGCGTCCTCCTGTCCCTGGCGGCGGCGAGGTCCAGCACGCGGATGCCGTTGAACACGAGCCCGGACATGACGCCGGAGAAGGCCCTCTCCACCTTCTTCTTGGTGGCGCTCCACCGGCCGCCCACCTGGATCTTGGCCTGGCTGTTGAACACGGACAGCTGGTGGCCCGGCGGGTGCTGCGTCTGCACGTTGTAGTCGTCGATCTGGATGGTGGAGTTGGCGCCGGACCGCGTGAAGCGCACCACGTGGTATTGGTTGTCGTTGACGCGCACGCTCACGTCGCCGATGGGGTGGTCGCTGGTGCCCATGTTGTACACCATGAACATGTTCCCCTCCACCTGCAAGCGACGACATTGCCATGAGCACCTCAGACAGCAGGTGACGCACCGGGTTCCCCCCCGCGCTCCACTCACGATCTCCAGCTCCATGTAGTCCAGGCTGGTGGCCGAGTCCACGCGGAGCAGGATGGCGTCCTCCTTGGTGGTGATGAAGCCCAGGGCCACGACGTCGCTCTTCATCTCGGGCCGCCGCTCCTCGGGGAAGGCGTAGGTGATGAGGCCGCGGCCGGGGCCGAACTCGTACGAGAGGGACTCTGCAACAAGTCCAGGGTAACGGCACTGGTACTCAGGGCGGCCCCGAGCGGGCGGCCGGCTGCTGGCACCCTCGGCACTAACCCTCACTGCAGCTCGGCCCGGTGTACGACGTCAGGTCGCAGTCGCAGGCGTACGAGTTCCACTGCTGCACGCACACGCCGCGGTTGGCGCACACGTTCTCGCTGCAGCGCGTGTTCTGGCCCGCGCACCCCTCGGCCACCTGCTGGCTGGGGATGGACGCGTCCGACACCAGGTTGGGGGACTCGCCGTTGAGGTCCAGGCTGGCGAGGCAGCCCTCGAAGCCCGTGTGCGAGGACACCTGGCGCGGCAGGCGGGAGAACATCTCCTCCGGAAGGCCACCTGCCACGACAGAGCAGAGCCGGGGTCACGGTCTGCTGCAAGCGCGCGGGCGCGGCGCTCCACCGGGGCGACACTCACCGACGTAGAGGAGGCCGTCCAGGTCCAGGTTCTCGTTCTTGCCCTTGCTGGCGACGCTGCTGAAGCCGTCGTCCACGAGCAGGGTGTGCTCGTGCGGGCCGGGCCTGCTGATGGTGACCGAGTGCCAGCGGTTGTCGTTGAACGCGAGGTGCGCGTTGTCGTGCAGGCGCACCGGGCCGTCGCCCAGGTCGAAGATGAAGTGCACGTGGCCCGACACCAGCTCCACGGCCAGGAAGTCGTGGTCGCGGCCCCCGTTGTACAGGAGGATGCCGTTGGCCTGCCGCGTCTTGAACTGCAAAAGGGTACGGCGGGATACATAACGCAGGCCGCTCAAGTCTGTTCGACCAACCGGCTGCCGCGCCTCCTCACCTGGAAGTAGATGTTGGTGACGGAGTACGCCTTGAGCGTGGGCAGGCCGACGAACGTGTGCTTGGACTTGAAGTGCACGGGGTGGTGCACGAGCTGGCTGTCCCGCTTCCCGATGGTGGCCGTCACGGTGATGTGCGGGGCGCCGCCGCCGCCGCCGCCCGAGCCGCCGCCGCCGCGGTTGGCGGGCTCCTGCGCCCGCGCCATCTCCAGGTAGGGCATGCCGTTGAACGACAGCTGCTGCATGGAGCCCGCGAAGTTGGAGACGGGCGAGGTCATCTGCACCTCCTCCTCCGGGTGCAGCCAGCCGCCGATGTGCAGGGTGCGCCACTCGAGCACGCCACTCCGCGCCAGCACCGCCGTGGCGCCTGTGGGCAGGCGGCCAGATGGTCAGGGGCCCGTCCCGACAGTGTCCCCGTTAACTACCGCCCCGTCCTTACGCCCCCGCCACCGCATCGCCCCGGCCGCGGCGCGCGGCGCGCGGCGCAGACCTTTCTGCTGTGCGACCGCGGCGCGAGTAAAAGTCGGCCGAAGCCCAATAAAAACTCACGCGGCGGAAAATAAAAACGGACACCTCGCGCGGGAATGATGTGTCGATTTTCTCGTTGCTGCGAGATGAGACTGGGAGAGTGAGTGTCCGCGTGTAGGCCTGCGTAGCGCAGACAGTGTAGTTGTTGTGCGGGTGGTGGTGGTGGCGGCGGCGCAGCGGAGGTGGGGGGGGGGGGGGGGAAGCGCACTCCGTTTTGACTAGCGAGGCGGTCGGGGCGGGACGGACTGTCATGGCCTTACGCCAGCAGAGAGGACAGTGCTGCCGCGTTTACGACAATCGTTACGCCCCGCCACGCTGGGCTGCGCTGGCCTGCGCTGCGCCCCCGCCTCCTCCCTCCCCCATCCCATCTTGGACGCGCGCGGCCACCCGGCGTTACTGCCAGCCGCCACCCTTCCTCCTGCGAGCGATCACAGCCGTCGCAGAGGACCGTACTGTCTCCCCCCAGGCGGCCCCCGGCCCGTATCCAGAGGCCGTGTCGGCACAGCGCTCCAAAAAAAATAAAATAAAACAGACATGACAATGTGCTAGCGTTCTTATTCTGCAAGATTCGCAGTGTAGCGGGTCGCTGTCATGGGCCTTACTCTGTTGCAGCACTAGAGAAAAAAAACATTCACCAAAAAAAATTCCAGACATAGAAATTCCAAGGAAACTTCAGCGCCTCCAGCACTGCGATGCTCTTGCTGGCCGAGCAATGAGTGTATGTGATTTGATCAATTTAAATATAACTCCGAAATTCACGACACAAAACAGAAAGTTTTCTTTTACAAAAAAAAAGTGGAGTGTAAAAATGAGAAATGCCGTACCGAGGGTGGGTGTCTCTTCATCCACCTGCAGGCGGAAGCTCTCCCCGCGCCTAGAGAAGCGCACGGTGTGCCACTGGTCGTCGTTGAGTCCCTCGCCAGACACCAGCGCCTGGAATGGAGATGGAGTGTCAATGTGATGGATGGTGGCTGAGGCTGCGGGAGGCGCGCGCCCCGCCCGCACACACGGCGAGCAGGCAGTGTGATAAGACGGAGACTCAGTCTCCTGAGCCTCGCAGCGGAGCGTTGCGCTCCTCGCTCACCTTCTCCCTGTCGCCGAGGCGCACGGTGGCTCGGACCCTGCCGCCGCTGAGCACGAGGTCGAGCCGGTCCGCCGCCAGGTCGGAGCTGGTGGCCATGAGCAGGCCGACGGGGAACTTGGTGCGGAAGCGGAGCGCCACCTCCTCGGCCTGGCTGCGCACCGCGCCCCCCGCCGACACCCACACGTGCTGCGTACCGTTGAAGGTGAACGTGGTCGCCTCTGCGGGGAGGGAGAAGTGTGAGACAGAGGTCCTGTGGATGCTGCGTGTCTGCCATCCACTTAGTAGGATAAAAAGATGTGACGGATAGGAGAGTCCGGTCGGCAGTTTTTATTTTCCTCAGACGACCGCACCCCGAGAGCCAACGGCGAGAGGGCGGCCCCTCACGAACGGACCCTCACCTTTCCCGCAGGTGGGGCCGGTGAAGGCCGTGGCCGAGCAGTCGCAGCTGAAGCGGTTCCAGCCCTCGCTGCAGCGGCCGCCGTTCATGCAGGGCGCCTGCTCGCAGTGCGCCGCGGTCGCCGCCGGCGCGTGGCACATGGGCCGGATGGCGCCCGAGTCCTGGTGGCTCGCGAACTTGGTGAGGTCGACGGCGTTGCCGTCCATGACGAGGTCCCGCAGGCAGCCGACGAAGCCCTGGCGCAGCACCCCGGACTGGACGGTGGGGTGCCGCCAGGAGGCGGGCCCGCGCACGGGGCCCATGCCGCCCACCACCATGCCGCCGCCCAGCTCCAGCTGCGTGGACTTGCCTGCGGACACACGTCACACACACACATACACCTCAGCGCCGTGCTGGAGCGGTTCGCCCCTCACAGTTCCGGTGTAAAGTTGAGCCCTTAGCGGGGCGCTGCCCGCAGGATGCGCCCGCGCGCCGCGCCCCGCCGCCCCTGTTATCGCGGCCGCGAGTTTGCACTGCACGCGCCGCCCCGGTGCCCCGCGGCCCCGCGTCAGAGTCGGAATTAACTTCTCCTTGGAATCAGCGTCGGGAAATCACGCCACAAACTGGAAGCGGGTCAGGCCAGTGGGCACGCTTCGGGAGGGTAAGGGTGGGGCGGAGCGGGCGCACAGGGCACAGCAGAACGACCCCCAGGCCCACAGAGGGCAGGCCACAGTGCCGGAGCTTCGCACGGACCAAAAGAGTTATTTTACCAATGAACATTTTAAAGATAAAATAACGTACCGTTGGTGACGAAGTCGGCGGAGGCGCCGTCGATGGTGATCCTGCCGTCGCGGCCCGCCCGGCTGACGGTGAGCTCGTGCCAGGCGCCGTCCGCCAGCCGCTTCCGGGGCGCCTTCACCTTGGTCGGCCCGGAGCCCAGGTCCAGGTGCAGGAAGAGGTGCCCGTCCACCAGCTCCAGCGCGAACAGGTCCGGCTGCGACACAGAAGCACGGTTCTCGTTAGAGAACGAAAATACTTTCCCACTCTGTGAGAAACTCCCGGAGCTTACAGAATTAAATCAAGGAAAATTTTTATTCAAAGCACCCGTCAATATTAGGAGTCAAGATCCTTGTTTTAAGCATATTATGCTTTGACGGATAATTTGCGGTTCAATCGTCAAAAAAAATCATAATATGCTTGGTTCAAGAATAATTTTTTTCCTAGAATGCAGTTCCGCCGGGCGCTGCGCGGGTCCACAATTTTGTACGGCAGTGTCGCCGGGGAGCTCAAACGGGCTGGCACCCCGGCGCCAAACAGCGGGGCGGCGAGACGGCGGGGCCGCAGTCGTGCGTTGGGGTCAGGTCAGTCAAAACTTGGCATCCCCGCCCCCTCAGGGGGCCCCTTCACCCCCTCATCCAGCTCCGGGCGCCCATATAACGGCCGAGAGCTGCCGGGGACCACGCAGGCTGGGGAGGGGCATTATAACACGGAGTAGGCCAAGTGACCGTAGCGCCACAGGGGAGCGACACTACACTGCATGTAAATGCGGAAGCTGGGCTCTGTCAAGTTAAGTCGTGCGCGCGCGCACAAGAGAGGGGGGGGAGAGAGAGAGAGAGAGAGAGAGAGAGAGAGAGAGAGAGAGAGAGAGAGAGAGAGAGAGAGAGAGAAGGAGAGGCGAATAAAGTCCGCGCAGGTGACTAAGGAGGAGCCGTAAAAAATCGACGGAGCTGACTCGAGGAGGAACAGAGAGAGAGAGAGAGAGAGAGAGAGAGAGAGAGAGAGAGAGAGGGAGAGAGAGGGATGGAGAGAAGGGGGTGACGGCAGTATCCCCACCACGACGCGTCTCTTTGCAAGGAAGCAGTCGAGCAAAACGAGTGCGAGCAAGTAAAACAGCAAGCAAATCAGAAAGCGCTGCTGCTGGTGCGAGGACGAACGAACGGCCGGGGGGACAGTAGGGAAGGAAGAAGTCGGGAGAGGGAGGGAGGGGGTGGAAAAAATATAAAAGGGAGACGACGTATTTGTATTCGCCGTCGACCCGGGGGAGTGGCGCGGCGCGTGGCGGCGCGTGGCGGCGCGTGGCAGTACGTGTTAGCACACACGGCCGCGTCCTCTGCGCGCGAGCCGCACGCCTCCGTAATGACAAATAACCGTAATGACTCGAGGTGGATTCCTTTGCTGTGTGTGTGTGTGTGTGCGTGTGTGTGCGTGTGTGTCCCAAGGGCCCCGTCGGCGTCGGCGCTCCTTTTGCCGGGCACCGTGCGTGTTCCCCGCGGGGCCGCAGGAGGGCCAGTGGGTGGGGGGAGAGAGCCGTCAAAGGGTTGTCATAGGCACTGGTGCTCCAACCTCTACTTGACATTGAGCCGCGAGGACGACCGCCAAGTATCGTGGTGCTCGTGCGGTGCTCGTGGCGGCGGCAGCGGTGGCAGCGGGGTCTGGAGGTGCGAGGCGGCGCGGGTCCGCGGGCGGGCAGTCGCTTACGCAGGGTGCGCCTCGCCTCCTCACAGCTCCAACGACTCCCTGCGCGCCCGTCTCGCTCAGCCCGCGGCCATCTCCAGAGACCCCCCGCGAACCCCCCGCGAATCCCCCGCGAACCCCCAGCGAACCCCCCGCGGACCGGACGGTGAGGCCCCACAAACGTTTGAACTTCCCGCGGCGTGTAAGCGCTGAACGCGGCCCGGCGGCAGCGTAAGAAATGAGCTGTGAACAGAGTGGCGGTGTGCACCGCTGGGGGTACTAGTGTACCCGGGCCGCGCGTCCGCGTCCGCGGCGTGGGACCGCGAGCCGGAGGATCGAATGGGATTGTGGTCGGTCGATAGTTCTCACGGTGTGCCGTGCCTGTCAGCACCGCGCAACCACGTGTACACCGCGGCAGAGAGAGAGAGAGAGCAGAGAGAGAGAGAGAGAGAGAGAGAGAGAGAGAGAGAGAGAGAGAGAGAGAGAGAGAGAGAGAGAGAACCGCCACAGAACACAAGCGTAGGGCTGGGACCGCGTTCGCTGCGCCCGTTCCCGCGCGCGGGTTTGCGGGTTTCGCACCCGGTTTGGTCGGTCGGTCGGGGCTATCTGTCTCTGCCGCGTGAACCCACCGCCGCCGCCCCGTGCCGTTAGGTCGATACAACCGGTAGCCACACAGTGTAAACGTGATGTGGTAACGTCTGAGAGAGAGAGAGAGAGAGAGAGAGAGGGGAGGGGTAGAAAGGGGGTAGGGAGGGAGGGAGAGAGGCAGAGCGAGAGAGAGAGAGAGAGAGAGAGAGAGAGAGAGAGAGGGGGGAGAGAGAGAGAGCTCGTGCCTACAGTGCGAACTTCTGAGTATTCTGCGAGCACCGAGCCCGGCAGGTGCACGGCCCCTGCCTGCTCGAATACGAGTTCCGGGAACGCGGCGCAGCAACAACGCCCCCGCTCGATACGGTGGCGGCGGGGCCCCCCGCGGATTACCTAACGTCACCCGCCGAGCCTGCAATCCGGAGCAGCAAGGCTACACGGCCAGCAGTGCGAGAGAGACGGAGCGGCGTCCCGGGGCGTCCCGTCTCTCTCACACCGCCACTGCGGCCACACGGCACGCCGCTCCTGCTCTGTCCTTGTCGCTCCTGATGGAACGCGCGGGTACTCACGTGGCTGGAGTTGGCGCCGTGGCTGTAGATGACGAGGCCGTTGGGCTCGTTGGTGCGGAGCTTGAGCGACAGGGAGCCCGACCTCGGCGCGTCCCACGTGGGCAGGACCTGCAGGAGGCGGAGTAAAAAAAGCATTAAAACAAGATAAATGAGAGTCTTTACACGACTTACAGTAAAACGCCCCTTCCATAGCAGTGTAAACAGTGTAAACAGACGTAATTCTCTTTTCAAACAGTGGCAGTGGCGGCGGCGGCGGCGTTGGAAGGGGGAAGCCACTTGGTGGCCGGGGGAGGCGGGGGGAGGGCGTTCTTGGATCTGCTCTGCTCCGCTCTCCTCTGCCCTGCCCTGCCCTGTCCGTCTGAGTACCGTGTCCCCTCCGCCTGTTTGCCCAGGCCCTCGGTGCGTCCGCCCGCCTGCCCGCCGCCGTCATCCCCGAGCCCCGAGGCGCGCGCGAGTTTATTCTCACTACAGACATAGATGCTGGGAGGACACAGGCAGTGTGAGGCCGGCTGCCTGCCGTCAGAAGGGCTCCCAGAACGCCCCGCCCCCGCCGTGCACAACAGCCGGGGAGCGCCCGCGGATGCCGGGGTAGGCCGGCCCGCACGACGCGCTGCACGGCGGGCGGCGGCCCGGCCCGGCGGCAGAGCAGGAGGGCAGAGTCAGGTGCAAGGAGGCGGCAGCCGGTGTGTCGGTGCCGGCCCGACGTGGACGTGGACGGATTGTGGCCGGGGCCCGCGGAGGCGGCCCGCGGCCTAGGCCAAGGTCTTAGCGAGGCCGCGGGATCAGCCCCGGCTGTAATTGGATTCGCGTACTTTGGCGTCTACCGACCCCCTCCCCCTTCCGTCCGCCCCGCGGGGCCACAGGCTTTGGCTCTGCGCGACAAACCACCCCGAGTGTGACGTGTCCCCGTGCCGTGTCCTCCCCGGCCGCGCCTGCCGTAGTGTGCAGAGGTGGTCGGGGCTGGTAAGTGGACTGTTTGGCGATGCCGCCCCGTCAAAGCAGACGGCAACCTGGCTGAGCAGAGCCAAAGGGGATGGGAGGGGTGGGCGTCACGCTATCCTGTAGGCTACGTCATGGACTACCCTGTGGGCTACCCTGTGGGCTACCCTTGTGGGCCACCCTGTGACCTGTGTGGCCGCTAAGTATCGAGTTAAAAAAAAACGGTTTGTGTCAACATCGCTCATATCCACCCCGCCGCACAAGCCTCCGGGGATGGTTGGGCATAGAGGTGCTGATTCCGCCCGGCTCCGGGCCGCCGTGCCGCCGTGCCGCCGACACCGCACGCTCAGCCCCCCTTTGAACCTGGCCTAGCCTTCCCCGACGTGTCGACTCCTCCTCTGTGTCTGCGTCGCGGTCCGGGGCGGCGGCGGGGCGGCGGCGGGGCGGCGGCGGGGCGGCGGCGGGGCGGCGGCGGGGCCGGCCGTGGGAACCAGAGCGCGTGTGTCCCACTGTGATCGTGTGGATCGCGGGGGTCCCGCCCGGAGGGGTAAGAGCCCCCGACAGACGCGTCGGGGGGGGGGGGGGGGGGGGGGCGGCGGCGGCGACCGGCGGGGGAAAAGTGGCAATCTTGTGCAGCGCCAGCGCCGCAGAGTCGGGGCGACCCCGGCGCGGCCCCGACCCCCCGCAGAGGTGGGCGGGTGAGGGCACGTGTTTGGGACAGCAGAGACAGTCGGAGACAGCAGTCTGATCCCCCTCCCCCTCCGCTACGGCGCGCCACTTTTCCCGCGTCACGTCTGTCTGCATTTGCTCCATTTGTACGCGGGGGGGTTTCAATCTGGTTAAAAAGGGGTACGAGCAAAAGAAAACGTCGACTGGGGGTTGATGAAAGAGAGATGAAAGGTTGGATTCGATCGTGCAACCGCGCAAATAAAATAATGATCCCGGCTGACGGCTTCATCCCCCCCCCCCTCCCCCCTCCCCTTCCCCGTCCGCAAACCTGCACGCTGATAGGAAATTGGAGACCGTGAATAACCTGTCGGGGATGAAAGAGGGAGGGGGGGACGGGGGAAGGGGGGGGGGGGGGTTTGGGGTGAGGCGGGGAGTGGGGAGTGCTTTCCTTTCGGAGCAACGCGAGCGTCGCGGGTCTGGCTGGCATCACGCAAAGGAAAGTCATCATTCAAAAGCCTCGGCCTGCCCCCCCCCCCCCCCTCCTCCCCCTTGTCGCATGATGGTTGGCGCGAGAGCACACGCCCGACACGACACGGCAGACCTTGTGTGCTGCGTTTAGCCGCCAGATCCCCCCCCCCTCCCCCTCCCCTCCCCGTCCCGCCCCTGCCCTCGCCGCGTCTCCGTCTGGCTGCGGCGGCGGCGGCGGCGGTGCAGCTCTCACGACAAAGACAAGTGAAGAGCACGCCGCGGGATCCCAGCTCTGCGGTGCTGCGCGGCGCCGTTCTTGTTTGTTCCGCTGTTCGTCTTCGTGCCCCGCAAGGGACCCACCGCGGCTGAAAGCAGTGTCCATGTGAATCTCAACCCCTTCGTTCCATGCGTCCCAAGCGATCGCAATGCGGAGTTCGTTCTACTGACGTCAATGTTCATTACTATGAGTTGGGGGGGGGGGGGAGGGAATTTACGGCGAAATGTCTGTGCGGATTGGTGAGTTTGTTCGGACCGTGTGGTAGCGCGCGGTCGGGTCCCGGGCCCCAGGGGACGGGGTTGGGGTCCCGGGCGGCGGGCCCGCGGGGCACGGAGGCCGTGCGACAACATTTACTCACGAGGAAGGACTCCGGCGTGGTGAAGGACACGGGCTCGCCCGCGCCCACCTCCTGGCACTGGAAGTCGAGGTGGCCGTGGACGGAGATGAGCTTCTGGCCTGTGCGCGCCATCTCGATGAGGCTGAGCCGCATCGAGTCCGCCGAGAACTCGACCTGGAAGAGGAGGACAGAGCGACGCGCCGTGAGCCGGAGGGAGGGAGAAGAAAAACACGCGGACGGCGCCGGAGGGGGTCCTCGCCGAGGTCCTCACAAGAAAACCGCCGCGGTTTGCCACCGCAAAAAAAAATTCTACTCACCTTCCTGAGGCAGCCGACGAAGTTGTTGTCCTGGCGCGAGCCGGGCAGCGCGCCCGTGTTGTCGCTGCCGCCGACGAACACCTTGGAGGAGGCCAGGATGGTGACGGAGCCCGCCGTGTGGCCGCGGTCCGTGTACACGCCGTCCACGTTCACCGTCACGTGGCAGAACGTCGTCACCGTCGAGATCTGGAACAGAAGGCGGGGTGTTGCGGGTCTGTTCTCTGTCTCTCTCCCTCTCTGGCCCCCCGCTGCTGCAGCTGCAGGATGCCAGGCCGCCCGCTTTTGTCTGCCCCCAAAACAGTTCGGCGCTCTGTTCTGCACTACTGTTCTGCAGCTTATGGAGCCGGAGCCGCTCCTCCCGGCCCGCCAGCGTCAGCGGGAGGATGGCAGCCGCCGCCCCCGCAGAGCGCGGCGCCCGCGGCCACACAAAACGGAATCTTGTTCCCGGCGCCGTCAAAGTTGCGCAGTATTCCGCCGCCGCTCCGCGCTGAAAGTTTCCTAATTACACAGCGAAACGAATACGCACCGAGCGCCGCCGGCGGTACGTTATGAGTTGGACAATAACGTATGCCATCTGTACTTTTGTATATTGTGAGATGACGGCCGGCGCGCAGGCTCCGCGGTGTACTCGTTGGTGTGCTCCGCGGCGTGCCCCCGTCGGGGTGATCGATAGGCGGGACGCTGCTGGCCGCGCCTGAGTGATGGCGCGTTTGCTGCGCGGGGGTCAGCGCCTTGAGCGACGCCAGCGTTCCGGACATGAAAAATTCATCGCGGCGCGGCGCGGTCCTGCCGGGTCCTGCCGGGTCCTCCGGTATGCAGACATGACGGGGCGGCTGCTGCCGGCCTGCCGTCCGCCTCACGTATTCACCGTAACGGGCTCGCGCCGTAAGTGCGCGCGGGCCGGAGGGTTCGCGATGGATACGCGAAAAATGCGGGCAGCGGCCGTAAAAGACGGAGAGCGGCGGCGGCGGCCGGCGCGTGTCGGATATTGTGGGGGCGGGGCACAGCAGCGCCGCGGGCGTCTGCGGGCCTGCGGAGCGTCTGTGGAGCGTCTGTGGAGCGCCCGTGGAGCGGGGGGTAGGCAACGCTACGGCACGGTCGCGAGGCACGCTGCCTGCGGCACGGCGCCCACACGGAGCGGGGTCGCCGAGGCCGCCGAGCCCCCCTCGTCGTGCCGCGACACCACCAGCGGCCGCAGCCCGGGCCCCGAACACCTTGACAGCGACCACTAAATTGAAGCAAAGCAGCAGAGTGGGTAGGGGGGGGGGGGAGGAAGAGGTGGCGGAGGGAGGTGGCGGCTCCGGCGAGGGGGCCGCGGAGATTGTAAAGGAGGAGGTCGCGGCGTTAGAAGTGGAGAACTGGAAAAGGGAGGGGGTTGATAGGGGAGCAAAGTTTGGAAGGAGCCGATTGGGTGCAGTTAGCCGAGCCGTGCGCGCCCCGCGGGGTCTCGGAGGCGAGGCCCGGCAAGACTGCGGGGCGACACCCCGGACCCGGCCTCGGCGCCTCCTCGTCCCTCGAATATAGACTCGGCCGGGTCTTATGTGCGTAAAAATTAAAACGGCGCAGCAGCAACAGCGGCACGGCGCTGTGTGGACGGAGGTGATGGCTCTTTCAATTAGTGGGAGCGAAAGGCAAACATTCGAGGACGGGTCGGGGGGGGTGGAGGTGGTGGGGGGCGTCATGTCGGGGTACGAAGCAGACGCCGTTATAGCAGGACGGTTCAGAAGAGAAACAAAGCGGCACAGCCAACAAATGCGTGGCCCTGAAGTCGGGGACGGCGCGCGGATCTAGCGAGGGGAACCTTGTCAGCGACAGAAATTTTTCAGCACGCGAAGGACGCAGGGTTCGTACATTATCGTGAGGATGAAAATGTGTATTGAGAGTGTCATGAAGTTCGACGAGCGGGCTAGGCGGGACAGAGACAGAGAGAGAGAGAGAGAGAGAGAGAGAGAGAGAGAGAGAGAGGCCGCACCCAATGGCCGCGAGCGGAGCAGAGGCCAGGGATTGGGGGGACCGGAATGAGGAAGGGAAAGGTAAGGAACCGAAGGCCCGGGCCCCGCTTCTCGGCCAGGATATTGCACCGACATGGACCCAGTGATTAGTCGGCGGGGGCGGGGGCGGGGGCGGGGGCCCCGGAGGGCGTGGCCGCCTGCTTAAGGCCCTCGCCGTATCATCGAGGCCAATCGGCGCCACACATCGCGGGGATAGGCATGGCCACACCCCACCTGGGGTGCGAACACCGGCGGCGTGCACTTCTCTCTCTCTCGTTCTCTCTCTCTCTCTCTCTCTCTCTCTCTCTCTCTCGTTCTCTCTATCTCTCTCTCTCTCTCTCTCTCTCTCTCTCTCTCTCTCTCTCTCTCTCTCTCTCTCTCGTTCTCTCTCTCTCTCTCCCTCGTTCTCTCTATCTCTCCCTCTCTCTCGTTCTCTCTCTCTCTCTCTCTCTCTCTCTCTCTCTCTCTCTCTCGCTCGCTCGTTTTGAGGACAGCGTCGATACTCACCACCTGCACCCTCCGGTGGACGACGACGTTGTGCCAGGCGTTGTCGTCGAAGCGGACCCTCTTGGGGTTGACGGCCAGCTCGACGCGGCCGTTGCTCAGGTTCATGGACAGCACCACGCCGCCGTCCTTGAGCGCCAGGTTCAGGTAGTCCGCTCCCTCCCCTGCAAAACACATAAGCGCACGACGTGTCACGCACCTGCGATACACGACACACGAGCCGGCTCTTGATGCGGCGCCGCCGCCGCCGCCGCCGGGTCCGCGGTCTCTCCTGAAATCACTTGTCGGCAACAAACTCTGGCCCTCCCCGTTGTGATTCGGCTCAGAGGACGCCTCGCGGCGGCTCCGTCCGTCCTTCTGACTGACGGCTTCGATAACGAGCGCCGACGTCTGACCTCGCAGGACCCCGCCGGGCCCCGCCGGGGGCCGCCGGGCGGGGAGACCCGCGGCCGGCAACTTGTATGAGAGGGGTGGCCGTGCCGCCGAGCTGGGGATGATGGACGTGCTGCTGTGTGGGGCTGTGCTGTGCGCCAGCGGGGCGGAGCAAGCGGAGCGGCGCCGAGACGGACGGCGGGGAAGGGGAGGGGCCGCGGGCCGCCGCCGGCGTGCATACGGAACGAGGCAAAAGGCTGCGCTGTGTGTGTGTGTGTGTGTGTGTGGAGGCCGATCCAGTTAAGGGCCCCGCCTGCTGCTGCTGCCGCGGCCCCGGCGCAGCCTTGGCTAACGCCATGAATTAGGTAAGACGTAATGTAGCTGGACCCGCCTCCCCGCCCTCTGCCGCTCGCCTCATACGGGCGTTAGCTGCCGTTGCCAACCCCGGCCAGCTCTATACCGACCCCAACACCCACTGATAGACTTCGAACACACACGCACACACATACACGGACAGGAAGAAGAAAATAGAGGCCGTTTTTTGAAACGCTTTAATTTAGGAAAATTTATAGCTCCGTGTAAGGGGCGGCGGTGGGAGGCCGTAAAGCGCAGCTCATAACGCGATCGCGCGTATTGTGTTTCAATTTTATCGCCCGGCTGCCGCATAGCCGTATACCGCGCGGGGGGCGGCGGGGGCCGAGGCCAGCGATATCGGCCGGGAGGCGGCGGCGGCGGCGGCGGCGGCGGCGCGGCGCGACGGGTGAACGTCCCCGGCCGGGGCCCCGCCTGGCACCGTCAGTCAGTCCCGCCCCCTCCCCGCCTCTTGACCGGAGAGTTCGTCCGAGTAATGGCGTCATTACGGGCGGACTTCGCCAGTCTACGGCAGCCCACGGCGGCGCACGGCGGCCTACGGCTCGGCGCTGCTGCGAAAGGCAAAAAGGGGGAGAGAAGCATCAAACCGAGCGGGCCGGGCCGCTGGCCGTCCCACCCCACCTGCGGGCCCCGCCGCCCACAACGCCCTGACGTACTTTTTCGATCGTTTGGCCACGCAGGGCGGAATTAAGACCTCTACGTGCGGACTGGGCGGGCGGGGTACGCTGCGAATGTGTGCGGGGCCAAGACGACGACGGGGTGGAGAAGGGGCAGGGAGGGGGAGGAGGGGGGGGGGGGGCGGCCCCGGTGCCAGACAAGCGGGTGGGGCGTGCGGCCAGCAGGACGCAGCGCGGCCAAGGCGCCGAATCAATTTGGGTCAGGTGGGCACAAATTAGAAAGAGGATATTGAGGGGGAGGCCGGGCGGGGGCGGGGGGCGGGCGGACTTGATGGATTGAATCGGGGCGGGCATGTGGCGGGTGTGGCGGGGGCATTGTGTATGCTCGTCACAGCGCCCCGCAGTACCAGTATCGCCCGTGGTCAACCCTCCGGGCCCTTCCCCCCCCCCCCCCCGCCCCCCTACCCTGTGGACTCCGCTACCCCCCCCCCCCCCCCAGCCGTCGCGGCCCAGGCCGCATGCGACCCCACGGTCATCGGGGGCGGGTCAACCCCCCAGACCGCCCCACCCCCTGCAGGGCTGCGTCGGGCACCCTGCCGGACCCACCCCGCCGCCGCGCCTAACTAGTGGATACACACGGAGCCAACGACTTTGCGGGGCGGCCGGACCAGACTCCGGCTCTTCGGACGACGGCCTCTGACGGCTTCTGACGGCCGTCACGGCCCGCGACGGCTCCCACAGAGGCGGCCGCGGCGCGCCCTCTCAGTGCCCTCGAAAACGAATGCCGCAACCTGCTATTTCTCTTTCATGCCCCACTCCTTTTTCATTTTTTTAGTCCCTTTTAAAGTGCAGCGGACGGCGCCTGATC
Organism: Megalurothrips usitatus; assembly: GCA_026979955.1. NCBI lineage: Eukaryota > Metazoa > Arthropoda > Insecta > Thysanoptera > Thripidae > Megalurothrips > Megalurothrips usitatus. The sequence goes on along the minus strand of CM049595.1, from coordinate 5,883,568 downwards.
TGATTACGTGCACACGTCGGACGCACTGCCATGCGCTGTCGCTCCGCCCGCGAATACACCGCTCTTCTCGCCATACTCCATTTATCCTTATTTTTTTCCCCGTGTCCCTTTTTTTGGCGCCAATTTCGATGTACTGAATTGATTACGACGCAACACATGCCGGCGGACAGTTAGTGGAGGGAGCGGCCAGCGCTCTCCCCCACGTACCCCGAACACTCATTCCCTCCCCCACCCCACTTCTCCCCGCGTTCCTTTTGCCATTCCAGCGCTGTATCGGTTCCAGCGACCCGGGACCATCAATGCGATGCATCTCGCCAAAGCCTGCGGGGAGTGGCGAGGCGGGGAGGCGGGGAGACTGGCCGGCGGCACTCGCCCTACTTACTGACGCTGCAGTATATGGGATGAAATGAAACGAGTGCAATCGCATAACGCATTTCACGCACGGACAAAAAAAAAGGACACAAAACTCTCTAACCTCTGGCCCGTTGGCCCGGTCGTTTGACAGAAAAAAAAATGATTACATGAGAGACTGAAAAAAAACAGCAAAAAAAAAATGTGGCGGCGTTGTTGTACTTACCCGTGTAGAACAGCAGCCCGTTGGGGTTCCTCGTCTTGAAGCTGAGGCTGACCGTGTCCTGCGTGGACACGATGGGTTCGCCGCGCAGGTCGTAGGAGAGGTGCTCGGAGCCGCGGAACGTGGCCTCGGGCGGCGCCTTGTCTGCAAACACACGCACACAACGCTCAGTCTCCAGTCGGACACGAAGGCAGGCGGCGGGACGGGTGGCTGGAGCGGCTAACCGCGTGGTTAGCGAGTCCGGTCGGCAGTCAACTAGTCGTGGGTTCGACTCTTTGCCAAGTCCGTCCGAAATTTTCCGTCGGCTGATCTAAGACGACACGTGTGTAAAGTATAGGCGGCACCGTCACCAGTGTGGCTCGCTGGCCGCGTGGATAAGGTGGCTGACCGACGACGGGAGTTTCATGGGTTCGACTATTGCCGGCTTCTCGATTTTTTTTTGTTGTTGTGTGTGTCTACGCTTGGAATTTTTCTTTGTAACGACCCCTTGGATTGGTTACGGACGGATGGGCGAGCGGTCCGTCCCTTCTGCTCACGGCATCTCACCGCCGCGCCGCTGCCCCGCGGCCACCACACCGCCGCCGCCGCCGTGCCACTCGACTCCGCGGCACCGCACCGCAGCGCAGCGCAAGGCGTTAGGCCCGCGCCGAGTCTTGGAAAGTGTTATCGACTTGAATGAATCTTTCCCCGGACCGGGGAGGGACCCGGAGGGGCCAGGAGGAGGGACCAGGAGGGACCCAGGAGGAGAGACCTGCGCGCTGCCGGCGCTAGCCGTGCGCTTCTCCCAAGGATTATAACAACTTTCCCTTCCGCCGCGACGAATCCGTTATTCTCCCCTCAGGAGCCCCTGCTCAGACAGAGACAGACGGACAGACAGACAGGCAGACAGAGACAGACAGACAGACAGGCAGACAGGCAGACGGAGGGGAGGGCGGACGCGACACGTGACACGTCTTCTTGGGGCTCTCGCAGCGGAGCGGCTGAAGGTCGCGCGCTCGGCAAGATGGCTAATTCCCAGGCGTAAGGCGCACGGCATCATCATAATGCGACCCGCGTGCCGCGCCTGAGTGTGTGTGTGTGTGTGTGTGTGTTGGGTGTGTGTGTGTGTGTGTGTGTGTGTGTGTGGCGCGCTGAAACTGCAAAAGTCTCTATTTCTGGCGCGAGGCGGCGAGAGAAAGAAAATAAGAAGGAAAGCGCACTGCTCAATTTCGCTGATGCAGCAGGCAGTCCAGAAACGAGGGAGGGGCGAGAAAGGAGAGGAAATCGTTCCCAGACGGTTCTGAAGCGAGGGAGTCGCGGTCAGATGCTCGGCCGCCGCGGGCGCCCCGCCGAGGCCCCGCCGAGGCCCCGCCGCCCCGCCGCCACGCCCAGCGCTGCTTCCATGGGGATGACACGAGGCACAGACTGCAGCCCCTGTCGGAGGAGGAGGAGAGAACACCTGCCCCGACCACCACCCGGACCCCTCGGGTCCCCTGGGGCCCCCCGGGGGGTCTCCCACCGCATCCGTCCCTGGGAAGGGATTTGAAAGTAGGCCACCCGGCGCCTGGCATTAGTATAGGAATTCAATAGGTGTGGCCCTTTGTCGGGGGGCACGCGGTCGGGCCGGGGCCCTCTGGGAGGGAGGTGGAGGCAGGGAGGGGGGGGGGCGCTTGCCTCCTCCGCGGGCGCTCGGAAGGGGCTTACAACAACAGTATGTCTTCCCCCTGAACACGGGGTGCCGGCGCCGTGCCGTGTGCCTGGCGCGGTGGGCCTAGCGGTGGGCCTGGCCGTGGGGTCGGGTCGGGCCCCCAGAACCGTTGACCCCACACAGCGGCCCTCGGCTCGCCCTCCCCTCGGGTCTCCCCGCTGCCGAGCCGCTGCTATTTCGCTGCAGCGCTGCCCCGCCTAGGCCCCGCCTACTCCAGCTCCCCACCTCACGCCTCACGCCGGGGGCCCGTCGGGGCTCGCCGCCGGGGTGCGGTGACCTTGAGACGCTTATTTCCACACGTAAAGCGACTCCGCAACCCTCATAGTCGGCCGGAGGGGTGGAAAGCGGCGATATATAAGGGGCGCAACGAATCGCATACCCAGCCGGACTGACCTCCAAAACCTGACCTCGTCTTTCCCCCTCCCCCCACCACCTTCACCCTGCTCGCTCTGACCCCCTCGGACGCGGCTGAGCGGCGCTGAGCGCTGGCTGAGCGCACCGGCTCAGCACGCACTTGCTGCTGAGCGCACGCGGCGTGGCGGTGCTGAGCAGGGCGGTTGTCGTCCTGTGCTGTGCGGTCTCACCAACGCCGCCGTACGTGCGCGTGACGGACCGAAAGACGCAGGTCAGAGAGAGAGAGAGAGAGACCAAGAGAGGGAGATAGAGAGAGAGAGACAGACAGAGAGAGAGAGACAGAGAAGAGAGAATGAAAAGACGCAATCGAGTCTGGCTGGCGCAGACCAACGCCGCATACTAATTCCGAGAAATCCGGAGAAACGGAGTAATGAAACAAAAATGCCGCTGCCGCTGCCGCCGCCGCGTCGGCAGCCGCGCGCTTGAGGGTGGTTAGGAAAGAAAGCAAAACTCTTGCGCCGCCACGAAAGTCTATTGTTTATTCGATTCAACAACTCGACACGCAACTTTTACTTTCTCGCTCCGAAACAACCAGCCCCCTCCCTCCCTCCTGCTCCTCCGTACGGGGGGATCTTCGCTCTCCGTTGCACCGAAAGCACGGCAGTCGGCGCAAACACACACGAAAGAAAAAGAAACCGCACCCTGCGGACGCCTGGTGGGTAGGCAATGCCGACCGCCGCAATGCACGCGTGTCGTGCGGGGCGGCCTACCCCGGCGCTCACAGGCGCTCGGTCAGAAAATCCGAATAAACGGGTTTTCCGCGCGACGCACCGCGCTGCGTCGCTCGGTCTGGTTCGGTTCGGTTCGATTCGCATATAGCGTAGGCAAGGCAGAGTCGGTGTGCCGCACCGCAGCAGCAGCGGCCCGGCCTGACGTACCCGGGCGGAATCTTAAAAGAGGAGAGACGAAGTGAGTCGGGCCGTGCCCCGTTCGTGTGCTCCACGTCATGGCGATGGGGGGGGGGGCGGTCTGCGGCCTGCCGCAGTGGCGCCATGGCACTGTGCGAGTCTAGCCGACAAGCGTGCTGGTCCGGCCTCCGGGCCTCGGGGTCTCCAGGGACCGGCACGCGGGGAGGCGGTGCCGCGAGTTTCCCTCTTTCAGGGAGAGACGCGGCAGAGAAGGGAGTGTGTGGGAGAGAGGCCCCCGCTGTTGCCCACACCGCGCGCGCGGCCCGCGGAACACGTACGGAGGAACACGCCGGGACGGATGACTTGCCATCGTTAATGCAAACAGAGCGCTTTCTGCCCGGCGGGCGATGGAGGGCGGCGTAGCGCGGGGCCCTCCGCGTTTAGCATTCGTTTTGGAGCAATGCTTCACACGCCGTGACGTTTTGCCTGTCGTCTGCGCGGCGCGCGGCCCGCCTGCGGCGGCGGCGTCTTGGCAAGGCAGTGCGGGGCCGGCCGGGGCCGCTGTGCGGAGACACTGCTGTGTTCTTGGCAAAACACTCGTTTCGTCCCGTCTGCGCGCACAGCGCCATTTTCTCTCTGTCTCTGTGCGTCTCTCTCTCTCTGCCAATCCCTGCCGTCTCCCTCCCCCCCTCTCTCTCTCTCCCTCCTACTTGCAGCGAGGCCGGCGATAAATATCTCTAATCGAACGTTAGAGTAAGCAACGGCCGGCAATAACATTAAACAGGACCGACAAGCGGGCGAGTCGGTAAGCGAAAATCCGGTTTCGGTCAAAAGATTTAGAGATTGGTCAGAAGTGGGCGGGGGGGGAGCTGCGGTGGAGGAGCGGGGTAGTGGGAAGAGAGGGGGTTCCGTGTGGATCTAGGACGAGAAGGGAGTGGGGGCGGGCAGTCGTGCACATCACAAGCGGGTGTACAGGGGAGCAGGGGGCGAGCAGCAGGGAGCGGGGTGCCCGGCTTTTAATCCGACTTATAGAACAAACCGCCGTGTACAACGCCAACAGCCAATTATCGGCACTCGGTGCGGTGCAGTCCGGCGGCCGGACATAACAAGGGTGCCCCGGCGGCCGGCCGCCGAGCCCCGCCCGGCCAGCGGAGGTGGACGCGGCGCGCCGCGATAAGCGCTCACCGTTTTATTCCAAAGTGCTCGCCGCCGCAGCTGTCCGAGTCCGAAATGGTGCGCCGCGGGCGAGCAACAATCCGTCAGGCACATCCCACCGCCGGGCCGCGCCGTGCGGGTTCATTTTCGGGGTGAGCGGGGAGGGCGAAGAGGTGAAAGGCGGGTCAAGCCCGGTCAGAACCCGCCGGCCCCCGCCGGCCCCCGGCCGCCCCATCCGCGTGAATTATAGAAAGGAGAACAGTAAATGGTCTGGAGGTCGAATCAAGGAGAGGGAGCGGCGGCGGCGGCGGAGTGCGAACCCGCGCCACGCTCGGCAGGATGCGCGATTTCAGAGAGAAATCGGGCTGGTTACTAAAGGAGAGGCGACGGGCGAGGCAGAGGCAAGCAGCGGCGCAGCGGCGCTCTCGTGGTGAACTCGTGGCGGGGGACAAGAAGACGAGGGGGGGGGGGGCAAAGTCGGATGGATTTATAGGATTACCAGGGCCCTCGGCGGCCCCCGGCTCCGGCGGCCAGGACCCACGAGGAAAAGAAGTGAGCACGCGTGAGAAAAGAAGGCGTGGCAGCGGGGGAGGACTCGCAGGACCTCCTCCTCCTCCTCCTGTGGTGTGTTTGGGCTTAGCAGCGACTAACGCCTGCGCTCGTACACACACACACACAGCATACACACCTTCAGCGGGGCGTGTGTGTATGCTCAGCCACACGGCGCCAACAACGTCGCCAAGAAAAGTATGCGTTCCGCCGGCATTCACTGTAAAATTATTCCGTCTCGTGACAATAAATATTGGAGTCGGATGTTTCGCCTCCTAAATTTTTCCGTCGCCTGAAAAAATATTTTTCACCCTCTGAATAGAACGTGGTGGAGAACACATGATTCTGTATGATTCCAGGTGAGAGAGACGGTCAGCGGGCGGACACTGTGCGACACGCATTACTGCACCATTTATTCCGCGCCGTCTCGCAGGCTTTTAATTGGTCACACGGACTCTATGTAGAGTGTGTAATTTATGGATGCGGCACCTGCCACAAAGAGCACCGACCTTCTCTTCAGTCTCTCTCTGTCTCTATCTCTCGTTATTCTTCCCCTCTCCTACCTCTCCAACGCCCCTCCTCCCCTCTCTCCCTCTTTCTCTCTCTTTCTCTGCCTGTCTGTCTGCCTCCCTCTTTCTGCACACAGAAGCACACACGAATCCCCTTCCCGCGCTTCATTATTCAAGATGCTACTCGCATGACGTCCGCGTCGGTGGGTCTGGACGGACCAACCGTGTGCTTCTAACTTTCTGAGAGCTCGATAAGAAGGAAAGGTGGAGTGAGGGAGAGAGAGTGTCTGAAAGTGTGGGAGAGAGAGAGAGACTCCTGTAGTGGTCGGACACCTCGGCAGTTTCCGCCCCGCTGCTGTCAGAGGAGCTCCGCCCGGCCGGATCAAACGCCTCGGCAAATAACTCATCGGAGTGCGCCGCATTATCATATTATTGCGAGGCGCTTCGCTTATTGCAAAAAGGCGGCGGGCCGGGGGGAGTGGGGGCGTCTGCGAAAAGGTGAGCAGCGGCAGTGCGAGGCACGGGGCAAAGAAAAGGACAGCAACACACAGAGAGGCGCGGGAGCGAGTGAGAGAGCGACGACGGCGGCGGCGGCGGGGAGAGGGGAGGGGGGCGTGAACAAACATCGGGAAAGGATGTGAAGCAGGATAATGATGTTTGTTTGGGAGTGGCCAATGGGGTGGGGGCGGGGGGCTCGGCGCGCGGGGGGCGCATGACCTTTCCGCTTTCCACGCCGCTGCGCTGCGCCCCCGCCGCCCCCGCCCGGCCCCGCCCGGCCCCAACAGGGGGTTCCTGTTCCTGCCCGTGCCAGCCGGGACTGCTGTGCGCGCGGGAGTTTCCGAGTCGAGAAAAGGCGCGGCAAGAACGGGGTACGGGTGGGGTCGGAGGTGTACAAACAGGCGGGGGGGCATACACAAAGCTTAACCCCGCCCCCTCACCCTCACCCCCCCGGGGGGTCTAAAGAGAAAGGTATACAAACTCCGGACGAATCAAATCGGGGAAAGAGGAAGCGAGTGGGCGTCCGAGCGCGGCCCCGGCGGCGGTCACGGCGTGGTCACGGCGTGGTCACGGCGTGGTCACGCGAACTGTGACGCGAACTGTGACGCGGGCTGCCGGGGTCCCCGGGGATCATCCGGGGCCGAGCAGAGCCGCCCAGAGCAGCGGAGCACCCCATAGGTCACCTGTAAGCTCCTTGTCCTGACTGGACACGACAGCTCGCTCTCTCTCTCTCTCTCTCTCTCTCTCTCTCTCTGCGCTCTGTCTGTTTGTCTCACTCTTGTCTCTCTTTCTCTCTCCCTCTCGCTATCTCTGTCTCTCTTTCTCTGTCTCTCTTTTTCCCTCCATCCCCCTATCTCTCTATTCATTCTCTCTTCACACACACACACACAACAAGAGAAGCGGAAATAAGTATGTTTCGCCCATTTCCGAGCTTTTTTTTTTAAAAAAAAAGCTAAATCCTTTGGTTATTAATGCATAAAAATTGATGAGTTTTTGGTCGTCGGTTTCCGGAACCTTGCGCGTTCGGTGGCCGTGACTTGTTTTGCCGCTGGAAAAGGGTTTGTGGCGCACCGCTGGAGCCGCTGGAGCGGCTGCTGCTGCCGCTGGAGAGAGCGACGTAATCTCGTTAGTCCTCCTGGAGGGCCGCAGACCGCTGCAGCAGTGGGCCGCCGCAGGTCGCACGGCACCGCAGCTTCTTGGGCCGCCTCGCGCTGAGCTTGCGCTGCAGTGGCGCACTCGTGCTTTGCTATGTCGGCCTCACCGCAGAACTGGGTCATGAGTCATTTTACAGCTCCATTTTATTTTAACGTTCCTGAGTGAAAGAAATGAGTGCGGAAAAGGCGGTCGTGATAAATCCGGAGATGGAGGCGGCGAGAGACCGGCGCATGCTGCGGAGTCCTGCCTCGCCAGAGACACACGCAGATGGAGCCACCGTCGCCGGCGGGCCGCTGAGCCAGCAGCTCGGCGCGTCAAGTTGTGCCAACTTGCGAAACGGAACAGCGGGCGGGCCGGCGGCGCCTCGGTCCCTGCCCCTCCCCCCCGGCCAGCAGGGCCCCCGCAGCCCCGCTGCTGGCCGACACCGGCTGTGGCTGACCATCGCCAGCAAACTACACACACAACACACAACTTTCACAAGCTTCCTAAATTTCTTTTTCCGGCGCGGGGGGCGTCGCCGGGGCCGAGTCGGAGGGTCAAACTTCTAGCGCAGGTGCCGCCGGCCGCTGCCGCCGGCCGCTGGGCCCGCCGCCGTCACGACGCACTGACAACGCCCCCCGCGAAATTTCATATTTTATCTGATGCGAAACTGCATACATGCGGCCATGCATTGGGCATGCGGCGGCGCCGCGCGCGCGTGCTCGGGCATCGCTTCCATACCGCCGCCGCCACCGCCGCCTATTTGTCGAAGGCAAACACGGGCGGCGCGGGCGGATGGGAAGGGCGGCGGTGACATCCGATACAATCCGATGAGATCCACGGCAGCGGCGCGCAGAGTCAATCACGCAGTAATTGTGATGGATTAACGGAGCCCCGCCGGCCTCACCGACGCTATCAAATAATCACAACTCCACATTTCCACCGCACACACACACACACACACACACATACTCCGCACAACGCTCAACGCCTTTCAAACATTTATAACAAGGTGATTAAAAATTGAAAATGGCTTCGATTTTTCGTCCTGGCGAAGGACAAAGGAAAAGAGGGCGATAAGAGGAGGAGAATGAATGAAAGACACGTGACACGCGAAAAAAAAAAGTACGAAGGAGGAGGGGGGCTGTGGAGACGCTGCTGCAGACGGAAGACAACAATTAGGGGGCGGTGCGCGGAGCGGAGGACGCGAACATTAGGAAGAGGAAACCCTGGGCAGTAGCCGCCCTGCACTCGCAGGGAGAGAGAGAGAGAGAGAGAGAGAGAGAGAGAGAGAGAGAGAGAGAGAGAGAGAGAGAGAGAGAGAGCCAACGGTCCACGATACGCGCCATTCGATATTCCGAGCCCTTCCTTTTCCCTTCCGCTCCCCGATCCCCTTCTCCCTTCCGCTTTCCAATCCCTTCCCCCCTTCCACCTCCCGCCTCCCCTCCAGCCGCCTGATGCCCCCCCCCCCTCCTCTAGCCCCACTCCCCTTCCGGGCAAAGTGAGCGATGGCTTTGGCAGAGGCTTCGGCCCTTCCCCTCCTCCCTCTCTCTCTCTTTCTCTCTCTCTCTCTGTCAGAGATAGGGAAAAACTCGGCAGGGCGCGCGCCGCGTGCTGAGCATCCCCCGGTGTGGCTGCGCCCCCCCCCCCCCCCCCCCGGCCGTGTAACGCCGCGAGTTGTTGGCGCGTAACAGTCAAAACTTTGAGTTCGGGCAGGCAGGGCGGGCGCTTGGCGCTGGGCGGGGGGCGGTTCCACACGCCGCCACACACCACCGCTGCCAGGCTGCCAGGCTGCCAGGTCGCCGAGGCCCCGCGGGTTCGACAATACGGCTCCATCGCGCCGTCTATCTGTCGCTCCCCCACAGACTGTCTGTCTGTTTCGCCAGTGCGCGGGGCGGCGGCCGTGTGAGTAAGGAGCGCGGGACTTGGAACCCACTCGCGTCCCCAGCGCGCTGCCGCCGCGGCCGCGGTGCTGGAGTGGAACCCCTTCCGCAACTCGCGTGCGGGAAAGCGTGATTTTTGTGCGCACAGCGCGGGCAAGCCGCCTCTCACGGCTGCGATGGGGAAACTGGGTCGTAGACGTCGTCATCGTCGTAGTTAGTGGAGCGAGAGAGATGGAGAGACGGAGTAAGGGAGAGAGGGGGGCACCGGGCATGTCCGCGGCGACCATAAAACAGCCTCGTGTGCCCAGCGCGGTCTCTGCTTCCGCGTTGGTTCGAGCGGCGAGTACAGTATCGCAGAGCGCGCCCGGATCCCGTCGTGGTTCGGTATCCGAGTGGTCTGGCGTGCGGATCGGCGACGACGACATTCAAAGTTCGATTCCCGGTGGGTCAACCCGCCGAATTTTTTTCGACTCATTTTCGCGAACCTGACGTGCTTTTGCGTGCACTCTGCATCAACCCGTGGACGAAAATCATATTTGTTGCTCACGACATTCACAAGACTTTGCAACGTTGGAGTAATGAATATGAGATCGAAAGCGGTTGGCCGCGCTCGGCACCGCGGGGCGGCCTTACGCGGGGCACGCCGCGCCCCTCCCCTCCCCTTACCTGGAGGTCCACGGTGGGGGCGGGAGGGGAGGGTGAGTCTGCTCTGTGGCTTGCGGTGGAGCACGGCGTGTTGGGCCGGGTCGGACAGGCCCTGGTGGGGTGGGGGTTGGGTGCGGGCCGCCCGCTGGGGCGGGGGCGGGGGTGGGCGGCCGGCCGGGGTCGGGTTGGGGGTGGTCTGGGAAGAGTGAAGGCCTCGGTGGGTCTGAGCCTGCGCTGGCTGCCTCCGGCCGCCTCCGGCCGCCTCGGCCGAGGCCCTAGGCTCGGTCCCAGGGGATCGCTTGGCCGCCCTGGATGTGCCCTTCTTTCGTTCCAGAAGGCCTGCCAGCCCTCCCACCCCCTCCCCTCCCCCGCCCCCCAGTCAGAGCAGCCGGCCCGCTCGTCGTTCCCCTGACACTGGGCGCAACGGCGCGCACGTATGTGCGGTAACTTGATGGCGACACTTCGTCTTCGACCAGAAGGATGGGGGGGTTCGTGGGGCCGCCGCGGGGGCGGGCAGGTCGTGTGGAGGGCGGACGAGGCCCGGCGGCCCGGCGGGGGCCCCGCCCCGTCGTCCCCTCCGAGCTCTGCACACCGCGCCGTGCGTATTACCGCGCTAGCGGCTTCCCGACAGACTCAGCACGGCCACGCTGCACCGCTGCACCGCCTCCGCCGCGCAGTGCACCCGGGCTGGCTGCTGCCGTGTCATGCAGCACCACGGCCTCGCCCTCGCCGTGCCGCCGCCCCGGATTACTGCAATCACCCCCGGATTTTCCCTCCCCTCCCCTCCACCCCAGCAGCAGGTGAGCCTGTGCGGTGTATGGTTTATCCGTGCGAGAGGGCAGGATGTGCCGGGGGAGGGGACGGGGCCGATATCACGGGGGTGCTTCCTCCGGACGCTGCCGGCATGCCAAGGAGCACCACCCCCTCCCCCCCCCCCCCCCCCGGCCCCCCTCTCTGTCCCCCTCCTCATCACGAACGCCCCCCCACCGCCGCGCCATATGTGACCAAACACATGGATAGGGCGCGGGCCCGGCCCGGGACCCCGGAGGGGCCTCGGCTCGCAGCCCGCGTCGTGCGAGGCGCACGCCAGGTCGCCAATTCTCGTGTCGAACGCATTCCGAAGTATCGCCGCCACAGCTCCCAGGGCTTTGCCGGTGCCCATTCATGTTTTCGCGGTGCCCCGTGTGGCGTGCCTGAGCCCCGGACGCGGGGGTTGCAGCGCGGGTCGTGGGTGTTGTGTTCATTTCGTCATTAACCAGATTAGCCAATTACGGTCGGCCCTGCGTGCGGGTCATGCGGGGGCGCGGCGCGCGCGCGTCGCTGTGCTGTGCCGAAGGTCCCCGAAGGTCCCCGAAGGTCCCCGAAGGTCGTGCAGGCGAGCCGTCCGCCACGACAGCGCCCGATGTGTTTGAGCGTCTGTCGTGACCGAGCCATCGGGGCCCGCGGGCCGCGTGGTCCTGCCGCATTCGGTTACCTGCGGGGGACGTACTCTACCGAAAAAAGACGAACAGCGTCCCCCCCGGACGCCGCGGCACTCGGCACGGCGGCCGCCTCACTGTCGGGGCCAATCAGCGCGGACGGCAGCGGACGTGCTGCGGTCCCGCGGAGGCGGAGGCCGTGGGGCTCGCCGTCCTCTGTTGTCAGCCGGGGACGAGGGCCGACGGGGGCCTCCCGTCCTGCCGCGCGCCGCCGCCGTCCGCCGCTCCGGTGTCACCTGTCGGCCTCGGAGGCGGCAGACAGGGCGGCGCCATCCGGCGGCGCCTGCATCATTGAGCACGAGAGCGGCGCTCGCGGGGCCACAGGCCGGCCGGGTCGGGCAGGAGGGCAGCGCCGTGCCGCGCAGGCCATCGACGCGTCACGTCACGTCACGCGGGCAGGCTGACGCGGCTGACGCGGAGGCAGGGCTGGGGGCGTGGGCCGCGCCGAGAGGCTCTCCGCGAGGTCAAAAGGTCGACCGGATGACCCGGGAGGACTCACGCGGCACGCGTCGCTCGCGGCGGCGGCGCGTGTGTCAAGTCACGTGCGCGCGTGTCGCGTGCCTCTCCCGCGCGTGCCGCCCCCCCTCCTCTCGGGGCGCGGATGTAAATGGTCAAAGTTTCGCCATCATGATTTCAAACTCATCTGTATTTGCCCTCCGGCCGCACGGAGCGGGTCACGGAGCGAAGCGGGTGGAGCGGGATGTAGGGGGCGTGCGGCGCGGACACAGCGCCAGGCAGGGACGGTGCCCGCAGCATCACGTGGAAGCACTTTACCAGAGAGGAGAGAGAGAGAGAGAGAGAGAGAGAAAAGGGAACGAGACGGACCATTTTGATGTACTCTCCTACCCCACTCATCCCACCACCAACTATAGACTTGGCCTGTGGCCCCCTTGACGTGACGACCTAGGTAGGGGGGTAGACTCTGTGATGGTAGAGATCAGTATCAGGAGGTGGAAGGGGGGGAGGGGAGGCAAGGTGTTGTGTGGTGGGGGGACGTGCGTAGGCAGACACGACGAGCCAGGCGAGAGCACGGGGTGGGGGGGGGGGCGTGTATCCACCTGGCCCGGCCGCCGCGCTGCGCCACACGCCCTGCCTTTGCCTTTAATTAATTATCACTGACAGCATTCTGGCAGGAGGCTCCCAGGGCGGCGCGGGGGGCAGGACCGTAGGACCGTCGGGGCCCCCTTGTGTCCCCTCCCCAACCTCCTCTCCACTTCACGTCTGACCCTTCGGTCCCATCGCCGCCACCACCTATCCTTCCTCTTCCTATTTCCATCTCTCTCACTTCTTTCTCTCTCTTTGTCTACGTCTCTCTCCCCCTTTCCGGACATGACTTGAGAGGTGGCTTCTTTTGTGACCGAACTAAGCGCGGCTGACCTGGCCTGGACGCTCTCTGCTGCGGACCCACAAAATCCCCATCATCCAGGATCATATTTCATTGTGCGCGTTCTGTTCTGTCGTGGCGGGATCAGCGCTCGGGCGGAACCAGTGCGCCAGAAAGGGAACACGGAGCGGGAAACCTGCTGGACGGGGAGGGGAGCGCCTGCCGGGTAGGCAGCCGGCGGACGCGGGAGTCGGGCGGCTGGCCTACCCTCGCTTCTGCGGGCGCTCAGCGCAGTCCGGTCCCGGGCGTGTGTGCCGCCGGCGTGCCGCGTAGTCCGGACCAGCTGAGGGCGTTGCCACACGGAGCGGCGCGGGGCCTGCGGGGGGCCTGCGGGGGGCCTGCGGGGGGCCTTCGGGGGGCCTGCGGGGGGCCTGCGGGGGGCCTGCGGGGGGCCTGCGGGGGGCCTTCGGGGGGCCTTCGGGGGGCCTGCGGGGGGCCTGCGGGGGGCCTATGCGGCGCTGTGCACGCCGTGTGTTGTTGCTCGCGGAGGGCGAATAAAAAGCCGGCGGCACGGCGCAGATAAAGGAGGAAAGAAACGGGGGCAATCCTCTTGACGAGCCGGGCGGGACCGTCCTGATGTTGTCCAGAGAGAACACGTCCGCTGCGCGGCTGAGCCCCGGCTGGCTGCGCCCCGCCTGGCTGACACGCTGCCGCTCCTGCTTGCGCTGGCAGCTCAGCAGCAGCGCTCGCCCTTCATAAGACCACCGCACACAACGCCAAAAAAAAAAGGGATGGAAAAGAAGCCCGGGGGAAACAGAAGGGAGAAAAGGATTTTAGAGGCGCGACACAGAGAGCCGCGCGGGCCGCGCCGGCTCACACAACGCCGTCGTCCTGCGGGCTCGCTCCGTATCCGATGAGCCGCGCACCGCGGGACGTAATGAGGTCAGCCCCGTATGAGGCGAGGCGTGTGACGACACAGACCCCGCGAGAGCATGAAAACATATACACCTTCTCATGGCGGTACGCAATGCGTGGCCGCTCGCAAAACTGTTTTAAAATGTTGGACACCCCAAGGAGGACGGATCGCAGTGCTCGACCTGCTTGCCTATTTGCAGTGCCTTGCAGTCGTCGGGCCGCGGCAGCAGGGTGGAGGGAACCAGGACCAGGACGCAGCGGCGCAGCACGCACCGGGTGAGCCCGCAGGACGTGCGTGTGGGCGGCGGCGCGGGCCGCCAGGGACCGGCGGGGACAGAGCCCTCCTTGCAGGACATTCCCGAGTCCCTGTGTGTGCGCCGCGGGGCCGGCGGGGCCGGACAGTCTAACTCTCCCTCTCCTTCTCTCTCTTCCTCCCCCCTCCCCCCTCTCTCTTTCTCCCTCTCCCTCGGTCATCAGCAAGGTGTGCCGACTGCCGTGCCGGCCTCGCGCAGTGTATGGACTGGACGCCTGCTCCGCCGCGCTGCACACCTCGGCAGCAAGGCGCTGCCGGGGCAGCCGGAGCAGAAACTTCTAATTTGATCCCACAATCAGGCGGGAGTTAGGGGGCGGCCGCTGCGCTCGCTTCCGCTGGAGCTGGTGTTGCTGCGCTGTGTGCCGAGCCGAACCAGGAAGACGCGAGCCGAGTCGGGCCGAGCGGAGCCGAGCCGGCGTCCGATTCCGATGCGGTGCGGCGGAGCTGAGGGGGGGGGGGGGGGGGGGGGGATGGGGCAGGAAGCGGAGGTGGGCGCCGAGATCGCTTCCGATGGCCGCCTCGGGAATTCCGGTCGTAATTGGACTGGATGTCGGCCCCGGGCACCGCGGCGGTATTGCGGGCCTGCTGTGACAGGGCCTGTGGCTGTGTCTGTGACCGTGTCTGTGACCGTGTCTGTGACCGTGTCTGTGACGTGGGTCTGTGACTGTGGGGTCTGTGACGGTGTCTGTGACCGGGTCTGTGACGGGGTCTGTCACGGGGTCTGTGACGGAGTCGTGGTAAAGCACGGCCACGCGCACCCGTGCGGGGCCGTATTTCCCGCCCCCCCAGCCAGGCAGGTTTACATCATCGGATATCGGAGGCACAAGGAACTGTTTGCGGCGGGGGGTGTGTCCCTCCGGCGCCGCGGGGGGTCCCCGCCGGGGGGTCCCCGCCGGGGGGTCCCCGCCGGGGGGTCCCCGCCGGTCCCCTTACCTCTCTCGCAGTACGTGCCCTCGAAGTCCACGTTGCGGCACTCGCAGATGGGGCCGCTGTCCGTGGAGATGCAGATGCCGCCGTGCTGGCACGGGTCGTGCTCCTCGCACGCGTCCGTCGCGTTACCCCGCAGGCCCTGCGCAACAGGAAAAAAAATCTTTACATCTTTTCTTTTTTTACAATTTCTGCTTACATTTTTTTAATGTAAAAAAAATATATTGTGCTGGAACAGCTCGGTGACGGGATTCTTGCGCTGGGAAGGGGGCCCACGGGCTGCCTATACTGCGACCGCCTCGTCCCGGCCT
The DNA here is from genome assembly GCA_026979955.1 of Megalurothrips usitatus. NCBI lineage: Eukaryota > Metazoa > Arthropoda > Insecta > Thysanoptera > Thripidae > Megalurothrips > Megalurothrips usitatus. Next base: position 5,868,404 of record CM049595.1, on the reverse strand, counting down.
TCCTCATGCCGCCTGAGGGGTCGTATTCAAAACAGCGAAAGAGCGGGCCGAGCAGTGCCTCCGCCTCGCCTGCCCTCGCCTGGCCTCCAGTCCCCGGCGACTCGTTAACGCCATAAACGGGGGGTACAATCATCGTGCGCACTCCCTCCCCCTCGCCGCCCGGCCCGTCTCCTGTCTCTCTCTCGCTCTTTGTCAGAGGACCGAAGCTTTCTCGGAGAGGAGGAGTGTGCTTGGGGAACACAGACGCAGCGTAGCGCTCCGGCCGCCTTCCGAAATGCCTCGTAGGGTCGTCTCCGCGCAGGTGCAGCCCCCCCGCGAAGGCAGCGGCTGTCCTTGTTTAGACGGGTACCTAACCGGTGGGGGGGAGAGAGAGGGAGGGAGAGAGCGCGGGAACGGTGTCGAGGACGCGGCCAAAGGGTGCACTGCGCTGCCAGGTCGGCAGTGTCGGTCGCCATTACCATTGGAAGCGCGCGCGCACGCCGGGCATGCCGCTTGTTGTTTCAGGTATTTGCATTTCACCTTCGTGACATCACACACACACACACATGCATGCACGTACAGCTCTTTGCACTATCGGAACGCTCGTAACGAATGGAATAGCGGACATAGGGGGTGCATGGTAGGGGAGGGGGGGGGCGCTAGTGCTGCCAATAACGCCCCCCCCCCCCCCCGCCGCAGCGGCGGCTGCTGCTGCCAATAACGCCACCTGCACGCCGCTCTCACTCTCGGGATCAATTGGCCATTCCGGTCCAACCCAACCCTCTCGCAACGTGCGACCACCGTAGCCGGCTGTGCCGTGTGGGTTTCTGGCGGACCGCGGCGGGACCACGGTGGGAAGGGGGGGGGGGGGCTGCGGGGCAGAATCGTTGATATCCGGCATTGCCACCACATGAGGATGGTGGCGTCTGCGCCCCCCGCAGCGCCCCCCGCAGGCCCCCCGCAGAACCCCCCGCAGAACCCCCCGCAGGACCCCCCGCAGGAGCCCCCGCAGGACCCCCCGCAGCGCCGCCGGCGGTGACGCGTATAGGGGCGATATCTGCGCGATGACGGCGACGGCGCCGTGTGTGTGGTCTGGTGCGGTCTGCGGCCGGGCCAACGAACGGCCGGCACCGGGCCGGGGCCGGGGACGGCCGGGCTTCCAGCAGCGGCTCCAGCTGCCTCCAGCCGCCCCTCCAGCCGCCTCTCTGCGGCCTCTCCAGCAGCCGCCGCGCGCGCCCCTGCCGCTGCTTCCACCCCGCGGCCGCGGCCCCGCACACCAGATGCCCTGCCGGCACTTGCTGCCTGACCCGGAAGGACCCGGAAGGGGCCTGCCAGAAGCCCATATCGTGCGAATCGGCTATCGCTCGCCACCGGCTTTTCGGCTCCACTCTACGGGAGTGTGTGTGTGTGTGTGTGTGTGTGTGTGTGCCTGAGAGACAGAGAGGGGGGTGAGGGGCAAATGGCTCTGGACTGGCTTTTCAAACGTATTGCTCCAGGAAAGAATAACCAAAAATAAACATGCCTTTGCACTGTGAAAATATGCTAACGTCACGTTAAGACGCCTCTCACGGCCCCTCGCACAGGCAGGCCAATCTGCCGGGTTCCCAGCCCCGCACCCCCCTAGCCTCGCCTACCCCCGTCTAGCCTCGCCTAGCCACGCCTAGCACAGCCACGCCGCGCTGGCTGGTGTCCAACGGCACACCACGCGGCTGTGTCCCACGGACCACCTAACAGCCCAACTTTAATTAAAAGCAAGGTAAGAAAAAAAAAAGAAAGGGAACGAGGAATCACGACGGCCGGTTGGTGGTAGTTTGGATTCCGTGCACTGCGGCGCGACAGAAGGGGGGGCGGGAGCTCCACAAGGCGGTGCCTGTCGTATTTCCCTCGACACTTAGCCAAACAGTGCTCAGAAAGTGAAACGGCACCGAAGTTATGTACGGAAATTTTAATTAATAGTATCGCAAGGGCCTCGTCGTCAGTCGCCGGTGGGCGTCCATAAAAACCGCTAAAAGTTTTCTCCGAAAAGTGCAAACTTTTGGAGTTTTAATAAAACCAGAATAATAAGATTTTTTTATACAGTCTGATTGGATTGACCCATAGACATTGTTTCGGTGAGGGTGGTCAAGCTGTCCGCGGGTCACGCAGAGTGCTGTCCCCGGGGCGGATCCCCCCCCCCCCCCTTGCCCGCCCCTGCCGCCCCCTCTCCCTCCCCGCCGCGTGTCACCGAACAGCACGGCACGGTCAACAACCAGCAGATGCCATAGCGGGCAGGCTTGTCTGGCAGCAAAGTCGGGCCACAAACTGAAAGTTGGCAGGAGCAGTAGCGGAGTAGAGGGGAACGGGCGAGGGGGGGGGGGAGGTAAAACTCGTCGAGAGCGAGAAGGGGGTAGTGTAGAGAGAGACGGGAGAGTCAAGAGAGAGAGGAGGACGGAGAGAGACAGACGGAGGGGGGGGGGAGACTGAGTGAGTAGGGAAACGGAACGGGCAGCGGGAAACGCAGAGGGAGGTGCGGCTGCGGTACGGCAGCGGTGGCGGCGCCCGGCGTGAGATTACTCTGAATCAAACATGGAGCCAAATCGATATATGCGGCCAGGTCCACTCAGCCGCCCTGCAAGCGTCGCTGCCCCCGTCGCCGCCGCCGCTGCTGCCGTGGCGCTATCACGGCCGTGGCGCCCGCGGTGACCTGAATCTAACGATTGCAATATTAAAATCCGCAGAACCAGCAGCCGCGGGGACTCGTGCAGAGGAGTAAGAAGTCAGAGGCGACTGAAAGAGATAGAGAGAGAGAGAGAGAGAGAGAGAGAGAGAGGCCGACCGCGGAGTGAGAGAGTACGGTAGCGAGAAAAAGAGAGAGAGAGAGAGAGAGAGAGAGAGAGGGGACGACTGCCGGCTGTGCCCCGTCGTCGTCGTGAGCGGTGATGGCGGCCGGTTATCTAAATTTCAAAATAGTCCACCACCTCGTTCGGGTTACCACCTCCAGCCGCGGAGGCAGGGGGGCAGGAAAGCAGGCAGGGGGGAGCCGCCACCGCCGGCCGCATTTCTCATACCGCCGCATCGGGGGAAAAGAAACAAACGCGGCGCGAGCCGCGCGAAATGGGAAACGGTCATTACCCAGGAAATGAGAGCGAGTTTGCAGCCGGTGTTTGCCGGTCGGAAGTGGTGCGCCGAGGCTGCCGCCAGGGGGCGCTCGCCACGCTGACTGCGCTGACGCACTCAGTGCCCCCGCCGCCCCCGCCGCCCCCGCCGCCCCCCGCTGCGCCGCGCACAGCACATTCAGAACGTCCTCTCCCCCCGCCCTGTCCCGGGCCGCCGCGTCGGCTTGCGGGCCTCAATTGTTCGCGGCCGCCTGTCTGTTTGTGACGATAAAGCACGACTCCATTCCCGCAGCCGGTCTGGCTCTGCCGGGCCCCGCAGGGCCCGCGACACTCTAATGCCTCTCCAGCCCCTACAGGCCTTCCCCCACCCATCTCTCTCTCTCTCTCTCTCTCTCTCTCTCTCTCTCTCTGTCTCTCTCTCTCTCGGCAATTCGGAGGAACGACCTCTCTCCCTCTTTCTCTTTCTCTCTCACACACATGGATAGGCAGTGCAACAGAGTGCACTGACGGGCGCCATTCATCGTCGGCATGCCAATCAAAACGCTCCGCGCCGTGCCTGTCGAGTCAAAGCCATTTTTGATAAGGGAGATTATCTCCCCCCCCCCCCCCCCACCCCGTTAATACGCTGCCGGTTCCCAGCGATGACATCGCATCCCATAAGAACCCCTCGCTAACGCGCGTCACCGTGTCGTGGCTGCCTGTCGGTGCATTAGGGCGCTGATGCGCTGCAGTTCAAGTTCTTATTTTTCCATTCCTCCGACACTGCTGCAGTTGGCTTTAGTTTCCGCGGCGGGTCGGCGGGTCGGCCCTTCCGGCCCGATGCCGCCGCCGCTGCCGTCCCGCTCCTTGCCCGGCCCCTCCAATGCACGATGACTCAATGAAGTAGGTCAGATCCGAGAGCGGCGGCGGCCGCGGCGGTCGAAGCCGGAAGCGATGGCGGCGGGGTGGGGCGGCGGGACATGGACGTGGAATTAATGTGTAATTGCTGCCTTTCTTCGTACCCCCTTCGGCCCTTCGGGGTCGGGGGAGGGGGGCGGCCAGGGCGGCGTAATGGCCGGGGGCGGCCGGGGGTGCGGCGGGGCAGACCTGTTATTATAACCTAGCGATAGGCCGCGCGGCTGGGCTCCCGCACGGCAAAGAGCCTTCAGCACCCCTCGCCCGTCCGCCGCTGCCGTCTGCCCGTCCACCAGCCGCGGGTCCGCAGGTCCGGCGTAAAGTTGGCTCGTAAATAATAGCACTCGTGCATAGGGCGCCACGCCGCGCCAAGCCGCGCCACGCCACGCGCCCCGTCCCTCTCACTGACGACCCCCCCCCCCCCTCTCTCTCTCTCTCTCTCTCTCTCTCTCTCTCTCTCTCTCTCTCTCTCTCCGGCCGGGAATGACTTACAGAGCCTGATGACGGAGGGCGAGGTGGGGCGAGGCCGTGAATAAGTAACGGCGGGGACGCGGGGAAATTCATCTTTACTTTCTGGCGGCCCCCGGCCGCAGCCGCTGCCGCTACCTGCCCCCCCCCCCCCCCCCCCCACGGCGAGGCGCTGCACCCGCCGCACGGTACGTCGGTGGTCGGAGAGCGCCGTGCTGGGTAGGCAGAGGCCGGCCGCTGCGCGCACGCGTGTCCGGCGGGCCGGCCTACCCCGCCGCTTGCAGGCGCTCTCACGAGGCAGAGTCTCCCGAGCAGCCCCGGAAACGGGACGCACACGGCCGCCGTCACCGCCGCAGCCGCCGCCGTGAGAGCGAAGCAATTACCCGGATAATGGGATACGGAAGCAAGGACCGCGCGCACGGCCGGAATAATACATTGTATAACGTCAGGAGGCGCGATGGCCGATAAAAAGAAAGAAAAGGTGGAAAAAATGGGTCTCCCTGCTGAGAGCGAACCGTTGTCGTCACGAAGCCATGACTGATTAATCTGTGTGGGTGACACTGGAGCCCCCTCCTCCTCCCCGGCTCAAACCAAAGTTGCGTATCTCGTAAAATATAAAAGAACCGGCGCGGCGCGGCGGGGCGCGGCGGCAGGGGCGGCAGGCTCCTCTCCGCTGCAAAGACCTCGAGAGATCTGCCGGCGGCGGCGGCGGCTCGGAGGTGAGAGTGGCGCTGCTGTGCCGTCGTGGGGCCGAGACAAGTGGCAGGTGAGAAAATAAAAGGACGGGAAAAGTGAGAGAGATCTGAGGCGGGCGGGCGCGGGGGGTGAAGACCAGAGCTGGCCGGACCGGGAGCGGGGTCGAGTCCTCCAGGAGCCGCCGCTGGCCGCTGCCTGCGGCTGCGATGTGGTCTGCTGCCCCTGTCCCTGTACAGCATGCACCGCTCCCCTCCATCATGTCCAGAGAGGTGCCGCCCCCGCGCCGACCCCGACTCACACGCCGGCCTCTGAAGTGAATAAACACAGAGAGGCGAGTCCACGGTGCGACTGGCAGCCGCGCGGGAGAAAGGACGAGGCGAGGCGGGGGAAAAAACGATATATCGGATCATAACAATTTTAATATGCTCTCAGCTGTTTGGCTGCGGAGCAACAGCAGCGGTCTTGCCAGCGGTGCGCTGTGCGGGGGAGAATAAGGTGGTGGTCGCCGCCGGACGGATAAATTCCACGTGGAGAATCAATCGAGACGTGCAACCAATAAAGAAGATGAGAGAGAGAGAGAGCGAAGAGAGAGACAGATACAGAGACAGAGAGAGAGAGAGAGAGAGAGAGAGAGAGAGAGAGAGAGAGAGAGAGAGAGCGGAGAGGAAGTTGCCGGGGCGGAAACGGTATCACCAGGGGATTGGTGGGGAGGCTCGGTCCCCATCCAACGCCACACAAATCGAATCCCGGCGGTGACTGGGCGCGCCAAGCCGCCAAGCGGGACCCGGCTGCGGAGGGGGATAAAGTTTGGGAGCGCGTATAACGATTTAATCGTCCCGGCGATGGGCGGGGCGTGTGGTGCCAGCCGGCGGCGGCGGTGCGGCGGCGCGGCACGCGGCATGTGCCGGTCCGGAGGTCACACCGCGGCGGCGGCGGCGGCCCCCGGGCGGCTCACGTCGCATCGCCGCACCCCTTCACCAAGCCCCCCCGCGGAATCAACTTATGGTAAGCGCTTCGTTCATTTCATTCCGACGACGGCGACGGCGGCGGTGGCGGCGTCCTTGGGCCCCCGAGCACGCTCCGCGGCGCTGCCCCGCGGGCCGCGCCCCCGCGCCGCCCCCGCGCCGCCCCCGCGCCGCCCCCGCGCCGCCCCCGCGCCGCCCCCGCGCCGCCCCCGCGCGCTGCCCGCCCCCTCGAGGGGCCCGCCGAGGTCCGCAGCAGCGTGGGCCTTCAAGCCGCGCGGCCGCCGCCAACTTGTGCGGCCAAGGGACGCAGCGCCGCCGCCGCCACACAAAATTATACGCAAAAGTTTCCTCGCGAAAACACACAGCAACAGCGGCGGCGCGGCGCGGCGCGGGGGGGCACGGCCAGTAAGATATTCATCGCCCCGATTCATTATAGTATTACCTCGCTCTCTGCCGCACCCCTTCAAAAACAAAAATTAATAAAATAATATTAGTAATCAAATTATGTACATATATACCGGGCGAGTGTCTCACACACACACACACACACTCTCACCTCGGACCCGTGAGACGAGGAGACACGGACAGAGTATAAGAGCGGTGCGTCGTGAGATTGCCTTACTCCAGAGCCGTACCTTTGTCTCATCTGGAGCCTAAACGCGTGCCCTCCTCGGCGGACCGCCGGGGGGCGGGGTCCCTGTGGAGCCACCCGCCCACTCATCAGGACCTACGGCGGGGAAAAATGTAAACCCTCTCTCGCGTTCGACCTTGACTTTTCGCCCCGGCTGACCCCTCGCGGGACTTGCAGAAGCGGCCGCCTCCGCACAGCAGCGACGGGCAGCGACGGCGGCGGAGGCGTGGCGGCGGGGCGTGGCGGCGGGGGGGCCTTCTGAGAAGCAGAGTTGTTACTGCCGGGGGCTGCGCCGGTCTGCGCCGGGCTCGCTACGTTTATAGTTGCTCGACTCGGCGAGCCCCCGGCGGCCCCCGGCGGCCCCAGCAGCAGGCGAACCTAGGCTCGCCGACGCCGCTGGATCGATGCAGCGCGATGCACTTTGCTCGCCGCCCCCTCCCCACCCCCTCCTCCTCCTCCTCCAGCAGTCCTCTTCCCAGCCCACCCCGCTGTAACCCTGCCACGTGAGTCATCGTCCTCGATCAGCAGAAGAAAAAAAAATCGTAAAAGTAACAGTTGTGCGAGCAGCGCGCCCAAAACGACGTTTTCCTATTGATGCCGCGGTTTTTCGCAAGAGCGTTTCGCAGTCAAGTTGCGTTGAACTGACGTACATTTAATGCGAATATATGGACTTGCCTCGCGAAAACCGTGTTATTTTTTTTTTTCTCTGTGCGTTGCCCTCCGCGTCCCCGCGGGTTTCGCTGTAATTGAAACGACCTGGGCGACGCGCAGTCTTGATCCGAATCAACCCTCATCGCGCAAGAGACTCGTTATCGCTAAAGCCAGGCGGGGCATGCCGGCAGCGCGGCGCCCCAGCCAACCCTCACGGGCTGAAGAGGATCTAGTCTTCTTCATCAACTCGAGGCGAGCAGCAGCGCGCCCGCCCGGCGCGGCACAGCCACGACGTCCTCGCGAGTCGACTTGCGACACTCTCGCGGACTGCCAGTCGAAATTATAAGGCGGGGGCGTCGTCTGCACGGCGGCGGCGGCGTCACTGCGCGCCCGGCGGCACGGCCACCGAGAGCGCGCAAAAGGCACACGGGGGGGAGGGCGGGCGGGATTGGATAAACTTTTGGGGTGCGATGATGCGATCAAGCAAGCCGGGCATGATTTGCCAATTTATTAAGCCAACTTGGGCGCACTGCCACTCCCGCCGCGCCGCGCCGCGCCGCGCCCTCCTTGCCTTCCGCCTCCCTGACTGGCTCAGCCTGCGTCACCCATTCCCTTCTTTGCGCTCTCCTCGCCCGATTCTCTTGTGCTGCTGTCATCATCCCGGCCCTCTTCCGCCCCCGTTCGTTAAACCTCCCGCAGCATACCGCCGTTCTTTCCCTCGCCCCGTCCGCCGCTCGGGGTCTACGTTAGCTGGACCCTGTAATCCCCCCCGTAGCCGCCGCCTCCCGCAGGGTCCGACCGCCCGTTTCCCTGCGGCCCTGCGGGACGTAAACTAACGTTGCCTGGTGATTAGGCGATCAGACTCACCTAGCGCCATCCATCATGGCCGGGGCCTCGGCCGGCGCTGTGACAAGGAACACCCACCCCACCCGACGACCATCCCCGGCGACCCCTGAGCACATCCCCCTCCTCCCACACCTTCTCTCTCTCCTCTCTCTCTCTCTCTCTCTCTCTCTCTGAGCGGTAATGCAGTGGAACGGTAAAGAAAAAAAATTAGGATAGAAAATAAAACATAATGCGCGTGAGTTTAGAATTGCGTTGGAGAGTGTTGAGCAACCTCCACTCCCCCGGTACAGCATGTCCAGCCGGCCGGTCGGGGTCTGGTCCAGTCGGCGGCGCCCAGCGGGGCCCGAGCGGCAGCAGCAGCAGCGGGTGGCGGGTCCCCGACAGTCCACTTTACTCGGGGCGGCGAGCAATCAAAGTGCGAAACACGACCATGAGGCCATTTACGGCGCGACGACCAATGGGTGACGGCCGGACTGGCAACAAGTTAGCTCTGTAGTCGGGGGTGATGGCACCAACTAGTCAGCCTGGCCGGCCGGCCCCCAACTCCCGGAGTCTGGCCGCTGCTCCGCCACGCCGCCCCGGAGACACGATTCGCCTGCACGATTGAAAGCCTCATCAAACAGAAACGGGCGCGGCGGCGCGCCTAGGGGGAGGCGCCGGGGAGGGCCGTGGGCCGCGCCGCTGCCCGCTGCAGCCTCGGCGTCGTCGTCGACCTGGAACGTGTCCAGGAGAAAAGGGGGAAGGGAAAGGAAACGGGGACGGAAAGATAGAGAGGGAGAGGCGGGGGGTGGAGGAGCAGAGCGTCCTGGAGAAGGGACGACGGTGTTCCTGGAGGCACGCGGACACGTGTGTGTGTGTGTGTGTGTGTGCGTGCGTGTGTGTGGGCCCCGCGCGGTGTTGTCGCGGTTGTCACACATGAGCTCCCGCGGCCCCGCGGCCACCGCGATGAGCATCGTTACCGGCGGAGCGCCACCATTAAAGTGAAGCGCGTGCGCGTGTGTGTGTGCGAGTGTGTGTGAGTGTGTGTGTGGGTGCGTGTACGCACGACACGTGTTGGACATTACGGTCCCAGAAGGCCTAACGCACAGTGTCCTCATATCAAAAAAAAAGATAAGGGATTTCAACAAAAAAAATATATATCCGGTGGACTGCGGGAGTACCGCAGGGGCAAGAGGGCCTGACGGAAGGGTTGAAGCGGCGGCGGCGGCGGCGTGTGTATGTGTGTAAAGAGAGAGAGAGAGTGAGAGAGACTCTGGGAGGCGAGGTGGGAGGGCGGGAGGGAGGAGTGGGGAGGTCACGAGGTGTGAGTCCTGAAGCTGTAGCCTCGCTGTAGCCCCGCTGTAGCCCCGCTGTAGCCCGGGGCTGATGGAGTCTGTATGTGGGTCAGGTGAGAGCACGCCCCCCTCCCCACCCCCACCCCTTCCTGCCACGCCCCCTTCACACGGACAGACGTCATTAGTCTTCGGAAGGGAGCATTAGTTCAACGCATATCCCGTGTCGGACCACACACACACACACACACACACACACACAGGAAGCGTCAGGTGAGCGTGTGTGTGTGTGGCAGAGAGAGTGAGAGAGACAGAGAGATTGAAGCGCCGGAGCGGTGTCGGTGTGGCGACCACCAAGGCGATGTTGAGGCGCTTTGGGCACCACCATTCATTAAGGCAACGGCCTCTTTTGCATTCACTGCTCGCCGCGGGTGTGGGAGTGAGGCAGAGAGAGAGAGAGAGAGAGAGAGAGAGACAGCATCATGACGGCAAAACACTGAAAGTCCATTACGGGAGACGGACAAGTTTCCGTCCTGGCGTCACCCGCTCTGCGCCGCTGCGCCTGCAGGGAGCGCCTGCATGTCTCTGCATAGGCCAACCGCAGCACTCGCGGCTGTGCCCCTGCAGCCTCGGCACCCACCCCCAGGACCCTGCCGCCGCCGCCTCCACAGAAGGGAAGCCGACATCCTTTTCTCGCCATGCCCTACCCTATGCGGACGCCAGCGGGAGCCAGGCTTGCGGCACGCCCCGGGACGCTCCAAGGACACCCCGGAACACCGCGAGGACACCCCACCGGGACACCCCGGAACACCCCGGCGGCCTTAGGCCTTAGGCGCTCTCGGGCGGCGCGACGGGTGCTGCATCATGGTGAACACACGCAGCAGAGCAGGCTAGGCGCGCACGGCGGCGGCGGCGGCTGAACAGCGTCGGCCGCCGTACTGAGGCCGTGCCGTGTCGTGTCCTGCCGTGTCGTGCCGTGTCCTGCCGTGGCGGGGTTGTGCCGGGCACATATGAGGCACGAGTTGGAGGCCATAACTCGTCCCACCGCCTGCCGTGCGCTGATCCTCCGTCCCATCCCACCCCCTCGGCAAGAGGAAACGATTGTACGGGCCGCCCCACACCAGCCGCTATAACTACACACACACACGCTCACACACCTCCGCCACGCCACGCCCCATCTCATCCCGGCCGCAGCCATAGGCGAGCCATAGGCCACCGGGGAGCCGCCCAAAGCAGTATTTATGGACTTTGTCTTGGAGCGGGGCGTGCTGGCGGCCGGCCCGAGGCCGCGCACGGCCAGGTGTCCGCCGGCCAGGTGTTCGCCGGCCAGGTGCAGAGGCCGGGCTCCTGCGGCCTGCGGCTGGCGTAGCCGTCCACCGACCGCGTAGCGCGGCCCAGGTGAGAACCGCCTCACAGGCCCCGAGGTCCGAGGTCCGAGGTCCGGTGTGAGCTTGTGAACACTCACCGGTGGATGCTCCGCCTAAGCCTCTCTCTCCCTCACACTTAATCGGCCAGTGACAAGTAGTTCTCCCCCTGTCACGGTGTAAGTTGGCGCTACCATGCGGTGAGGCTGGGACACGGAATCCTCTGAAAAAGAACTTTGATGGGAGCTGATCCAAGTGGACCGGCCGTGAGTAAACCGGCAGCCGGCCCGCCAGCGACAGGCCTTTCAGTCCATCTTCGTTAAGAGTCAGCTCGACCCCACCCCCTCTCCCCGCGCCGCGGCCCCCCGCGAACCCCCGCCCCGTCGTGGATCCAGGCTCGGGGCCGATCTTGGCCGCTGGCAGGTGGATTGCTTTCCCGTGCTTCCCGTCGACGTAGCTTCTCCAAACCCAGTCCGAAACGCGGGGATAGGATGAAGGGGGGGGGGGGGAGTTATATGGGGAAGGTAAAGGGGCGGGGGGGGGGGCTTCACACACTCCCCGCTCCAAGCCTGTCCTCACAAAGCACGGGAAAGAAAAACACTGTCGCTTGAGTGTGTGTAACGTCCCGTTCCCCGCCAGCTGTACCGCCTCCCCCTTTTCTCTCTCACTCTCTCTCTCTCTCTCTCTCCCTCCCTGTCTGTCTGTATATATCTCTCTCCCTCTCGCTCTTACCACATCTGCACTCCACCGCTTCACCTTCATTCAAGTTTGCAGAGCCAAAGGAGAACTTAGTCTTGGCATGAAGGGGTATTTCTTTCTAACTCTACATCTTTTTAGGTTATGTCTTGTTTTGGGAGACTTGGGCATTGAGGTTCAGGTTTACAACAACACTTTCTTCAACGCTAAACAGAGCAGATCCGGGGAAAATTTCAACGGCGGGACCGCATAGCGAGGATGTGTAAACTGATGAATGCTGCTAATTGTAGTTGGAGTTGGGCCTCGGCAAGGGTCTACACTGGGCGCGAGGCCCGGCCGGGGGGCGGCCCTCGCCTTCATGCCGTCGTGCTCCGAGGTCAGCGGGACGGGGCGGCTTTTGTACACAATAGTTCCATCAGGCAAACTTCTCGTCTCATTTTGGACGCTGTGAGTTTGCGATTGAGTTGTGAAGCAAAACTCGTATTGCATTCCCCCCTCCCCCTTCCCCCCCCCCCCACCCCTTTCCGTCGCAGCATCGCAGAGGCGTCCCAACGGGATCGCGAAAAGGCGAACGCGGGTCGGAGTTACCGGCGAAATGCATAAGGGAAAGAAAGGAGAGAGAGAGAGACAGGGAGAGAAAGAGAGAAAGGGAGAGACAGAAAAGGAGAGAGAGGAAGAGGGACAGAGAGAGGCGAACACTCGTTATTGTCGAGTGTGCATTGTCGACCTGCTGCGTCCTCTTTTCACGCGATATTGAGAAAGGTTTTTGTTCGTAGCTCGCCGAGCGGCCTCGAGCGCCGGGGTCGGCCGGCCCGCACGGCAGGTGCGTCGCACGGGTCGCGCGGTTGCCTACCGACCGGGCGCAGATGGAGGCGAGGAGGTCGCGGAGGAAAAAAGGAAAGGCCATTTCGCGGGGCTCCGGCGCCGCGCTCTTCCTCCGGCCACCCGCGCGGTCGGCAACGGCAAGCAAACAAATCACTGGCATGACACGTCGCATCTGAAAGTGAAATAACCCAATCACTCCCCACGGCCCCTGGCGCCCTGCCGGCCGCGGCCGCAGTCCTCCGTGCGGCCACCTGCACGCCACCACCGCGGCCGCCAAGGCTGGCCCGGGGCCGCCCCCGCCGCCCCCGCCGCCCCCACCGCCCCCGCCGCGTCACGCCCCCCTCCGACGACCCCCGTCGGCCACCGTCATCATCCTGGCCGCCAAAAATAAAAGCGGGGAGAAACGTCTCAGTCTCGCTAAGGACGGCCTCACCTTGCCCCCCCTCCCTCCCACTCTCCCACTCACTCCATGAATAAGGGATGAATGAAAACGCGCCACGCCGACCTGTCCAGTCATTCACTGAGACGGGAGGGGAGGGGGCGGCCCGGCCGTCACGGGGGCGACCCCTCAGATCCCGGCGGCGACGTGATCCTGGAGGTCGTGGGGGGGGGGGGGGCGCCGCCCGCTGTATGTCGACGGCCGGCCCCGGGTTACATTTAACAAATGACACTCTGTCCCCCGTGTGAAGCGTTACGGGGGCAGCGGCGGGCAGCGGCGGGCAGCGGCATGGCCATGCATGGCGTATCATCAGCACCCGGCGGCACCGCACCACGCGCCCCCGTGCACAGCTGCACAGCTGGCGTGCAGCTGTGCACGGCCCGGAAGCGTCCGGGAGGAGGCGGGGGGGACCCTGCGGCCTGCGGGGGGTCCGCCGTCCGGAGCGGCAGTCTGGCGGCGCTCGGGTGAGGGTGACGATGGGGGCGGCGGCGCGGCAGCCGGGGGGAGGGGCGCCGGGGCCGGGCCCGGCCGGGCCGGCAGCGGCAGCGCGCACGCCACGCTCGCGGCGCCCCCCCGCAGCGCCGCAGCGCCGCAGCGCCGCAGACTCGGTGAAGCTCGGCTCGGCTCGGCGCAGCCAGCACGGTACGCACCGCCGGCACAGCGGCCCAGGATCGATAGCCCGCCCGGCGCAGCCCCCGCAGCCCGCACAGCCGCTGGGCCCCACGCCAGGCCGCGATGCCGTGCCGGCGGGGTGGGCGATGCCCGAGCCCCCGAGCCCCCGCCGGCCCCCGACGAGCCCCCGCCGTGCCGTGCCGTTCCGGGTGGCGATACCTCGGGTCCATCGCGTCCTCGCGGCAGTCAGTGCGGCATCGCGGCCGCGTCTCGCTGCCGGAAATTACGAAGCGGCGGCTACTTGTCGTCTCCTCGGTTTCATTTTCGTGACGCAGTCACCTTGACAACAAGACCTTTGAAAATACTGGGGCAGAGCGACATTCAACAAATACTTCATTAGCGGAATTATTATTGTCCATTTTTAAAAAATCAGATGGATAAATTTTTGAAACGCAACCCCTAGGTTGATGCTTTTCAAAGTCCTTCTCTGGCTTCAGTGGGTGCTTGCAGGCACCAACCGATGATGAGGGGGAGGGAGGGCAGGGCTGCGGGGAGAGGGGGGCGATAGCGATTCCATGACGGGCAGAACGACGAACAAAGTAATTTATTATAACTGTCATGTCCAGAAGTACCCTACCCCGCCCCGCCCCGCATCGATCTCTCCGCGCCGTATCGGGCGGCAACTCCAACAACGAGCGCGTAATTTACATCGATTCGCCGCTGAAATTACACATGACAGTTTGACAGGGAAAGGACAACGGGCGGAAGTCACGCCGCCGGCCGGAGGGGGGGGGGGGGGGTCTGCACGCGGCGGGCGGGGCCGGCGGGCTGCGCGTAAGAGGGCTAGGCGCTGTCGTATCTGCCAATAACTGATCCCGCGAGTGTTTACAGCGCAGCGTATTCGGGTGCGGCCGGTGACGCGCGGCCGCTAGCGCAGCGTCACTGCCGCTTAATTCTGGCGTCATGCGATACTCCTATACCCTTTTTTTCTGGAGTGTGTGTGTGTGTGTGTGTGTGCTTCCGTGGACGGGAAGGCAGGAGGGGGTAAATGTTTCATGAGAGCTCTCTCCCTCTCGCTCTATCTCCCTCTCTCTCTTTTCCCCACTCACGCGGCACGACAACACGACAGCATTGACCAGCACCGTATATTGCATCCACTCCACGCTAGCGATACCATATGACACGACTGCTTATGACACACGACAAAAAAAAAACAAAAGCGAAGAAGAAAAGAATCGTTCTCGGTGCGCAGGTATATATGCGTGCCTTCAACCGTTTTTTTTTTTTCTCTTTTTATTTCTGTGCTTTGTCGTTCTCTCCGGACACGCCAATGTCAGGGGACGGGCCGGGACGGCGGGCGCGCGCACACACACACACACACTGGCTCCGGGGGCGGGGGCCCTTCTGTCACAATCCTCTGAGCCTCGAGTCCCCGACAAACTCAGAGCAGACACACAGACGCACGCACACGCACACACACACGCACACACGCGTGCACGACGCGCCGCGGGCCCCAGGAGGCGGGCACGCGCCGCCTGTGCCGCCGCCGCCACCTACCCTCCTCTCCGACTCCTAGGAGGTCCTCCTCCGCGCCCCCGACGACGACGCCGTCCTCTGCCAAACCCGGATGGCCGACCTGACCTCGGCCCTCGGTGCCCTTGCCACGGGGCGTTGGCGCGGGGGCGGACGCGCGGGCAACGGAGTACTTCTGTAGTGGAACCGTGATGTGATGCTGCCCGCCCCCCCCCTCCCCGCCCTCGCTCCCACACACACACACACACACACACACACACACACACCCTCTCTCTTTATCCTCGACCCTTCCTCATCGCCCCGAGGGACACCATATCTCTCTGTTGTCTCACAAACGAAATGCACGTGTGAGCGCCAGCGACGCTACGTACATCAACATAGAGAGCGAGAGAGAGAGAGAGTACGGGATAGATGGATGGTTGGATAGAGAGAGAGAGATGAAGGATAGTGGAAGAGCGAGAGGCACTTTGCCACTGGGAAATGGCATCGGTACACTTCGAACGCGAAGGGGGGGGGGGGGGGGGGCAGGGAGCAGAAGTGCCCACTGGGTCTTGCGTCTCTCTCTCTCTCTCTCTCTCTCTCTCTCTCATTCTTGTTCTCCCTCTCCCTGTGGACAATCGATTTGTCGGATGCAGGAAGAGCCAGTCGGTTCTTTCGAGGCACCGAATGATGAACTGCAGTGTATTCGCTAACAGTTTCGCCGTCCGAGCACAGCCGGGGATTACCATGCACTATCGCAGTTCGGTCAGTGTTTTGTTTTTTTTTTCAAAAATAATTGTACGGCTTTAAAAGATTTAATAATGTTTTTAAAAGTGTGTGTCGATGGTATTTTTTCCCCTGGCTGTGCCGCAGGTGCACTCTCACCGCGTCATGCGGCGTGATATTGAATCTGCACATCCAGCGGGCTGTTACTGCTGTTGGTATGGGGTCACGGGTCGGGGTCGGGGTCGGGGGTGACCGGTCCCGTGCCAGGCCGACTGCGGCCGCGGCGCCGCGCCACGGAAAAGCCACTTCCATTTTTAATTACCCCGTTCGGGGGGGTGATCGCTTTTCCGTTCTCCACGCCCTTCGCCTCGAACCCAAACTTCCTTCATACCCTAGCTCTCACTCATTCTCATCTCAACCCCATTTTCGCGTGGCGGGCGCGTGGCGGGCGCGTGGCGGGCCGCTGCGCCGCGGGGGGTCCTCAGAGCGGGATAACAGCAGCGGGCTCGTCTCGGGGAAACGTGTCGCGTCGCGCTGTAAATACATCCCCCCCCCCTTCCCCCGCTGTTCCCGCCCCTTCCGATGAAAGGTCGACAACACCACCCAACGCCACGCCACGCCCGGCACTCCAGCAGCCGCCGCGCGGCTCCACTTCACGCGCCCGTGTTCATGTGTGTCTATTTTAGACACTCTGCATGCGCAAGAGCGCCACTTGTAAAGTGTAGTTACAGGCCGGAGCCGGGCTCGCCGTCCGCAAGCGGCGCACATCACAGCGTGAAAAATAAAAATAAATCGCGGTCTACTGAAAAATAAAATGGACTCAAAGTGGCTTAAAGCGGGCCTTTGAAAAAAAATTGCAAAAATGGGTGGGCACTACCTCGTCCCAGGCCTCCGCCTGGAACCCTCCTGCTTAACTTCGGTGTTCGAATGGGAACCGGTGTACCAGGTATCGACCGCCGCTAAGACACAGGCACGACGCAGCGGCCTTTTTCAGGGGCACGCTTCCGCAACGGTCAATGTAGCCCCTTCCGCCAGCCAGATTTCCGGAATCAACTCCCTTCGACTGGCTGGTTGGTCTGTGGCACTGCGGCCACTCCCGAGCGGATTGAGGGGGAGGTAGGCTTTCCTATATCGTACACAGCCGAAGCTGCTGTACTTCACGACGAACCCTAGTCGCGACGGCGTGTCCTCGTCTGCCAGATTCACAGGGAGCGAAAACGAAGGCACCGAACCCTAGGTACCCCCGTAGCATACACCCGAGTCTCCGAACCAAGTTTCCTTGGTAGACACAGAGCCCCCCCGCCGGAAACCCCGGGCGACCGAGAGAACCTCGGACCCGGGAACGGGGGTAAGCCCGACCGTGCTGCGGGAATCTTCAAGTTGAAACCCAACGCTTACATCTCTCAGTGACGCAGCGCGCACGGCCGTTCAGACAGCCATACCGACGCCACGTTCGGAAGTATATTTTACCCTCAGTCTTCCAAGCGCAGACACAAGAAAAATTTAAGGAAACGGGTAAGCTCCGAACCCACGACCTTTCGGTCGCTGGTAAGCCACTCTACCCACGCGGCCACAGAGCGGCGATGACGCTGGATGCGAGCCCCCTATACTTTACACACCTGAGCCGACAGAAAAATTGCACGAATCGACAAGGAGTTGAACCGCTGACCAGCCGCCCGCCGACCGAAGTCGCTAACCACGCGGCCACCGAACCTCGATGTGGCGCGGCGGAACGCTCCCGGTACTGTAGCCGCTCCAGCCGGCCCTGCTGCCGCGCTCGTGTACGACTGGAAATTGACTGAAATTGACTGGACTCTGACTGGAGAGTGACTGGCCTGGAAGGCGCACACTGGCTGGAGGCACTGAGGTACCCTTCGGTGTGGACGTTACCTGCCGCCGCGGCGCTTATCGGGAAAATCCTCGTGTGTGTGTGTGTGTGTGTGTGAGGTGGTGAAGAAGAAGCGGAAGAAGCATTGTGCGGACAGAGTAACGTCGTTGATATGCTGCCGATAGCGCTGGCGGCGGGGGTAGCCGGAGCCGGCGGCGGCTGCAGTGGAGGACGTCTAGAGTGCCGACGGGCCCGACGGCTGACCTACTTGCATCTGCATAACGGAATCAGGCTGCACGACGCCGAGCGTCGGTGCCTTTCTCTCTCTCTCTCTCTCTCTCTCTCTCTCTCTCTCTCTCTCTCTCTCTCTCCCTCTCTCTCTACCACTCTTTCCTCCTTGCACAACCTTCCCCAACCCCCTCATAGTATCTTCCGGTGCGGCCACCCCTCGGGATGGTGGTAGCGGCGGCGGCGCGGGTCGTGTGAAGAAAACAGAGTCTCCCTGACCTAACCTAACCTTAAGCAGCCCGCGACAGAGACGGACAGACATGTAGACAGACCGCCAGTGCGCCAGACCGAACCTCGGTTAGGGTCATAACATGAAACAGAATATGAAAACGAAGCCGAAGTAGAGGGCGCACGAGACCAGCACGATACCATTGAATTGTCTTCAATTTCCAAAGCGGGCCGTTTCAATTAGTTTTTTTTAAATATCGATTAACTCTTGCCGGGTGGGTGAGCGGGGTGGGGGAGGGGAGAGGGGCGGGTCTTTCTGAGCGCGAGAGGGGTCGGAGATGCGGCTCCATTGTCAAAATGAAAGGGGAAACGGTATAGCAACGGCATCCCTCCCTCCCTCCCTCCCTCCCTCCCTCCCTCCCTCCCTCCCTCCCTCCCTCCCTCCCTCCCTCCCTCCCTCCCTCTGTGTCGCAGTAGTAGAGAGAAGGAGATAAAATTACGGCGGCGGTGGTGGGGCCTGGGCCGGCGTGGGCCGGGCCCTCCAGCATGTTCTTACGCACCCCAGTCCCCTTTGCGGCCTGGCTGGCTGCCTGGCTGGCTGCCTGGCTGCCGTCCCGCCCGCCCTGTCCTGTGACGATCATCTTTGAGCGCGTTTTTGCAGCGCCTTTCCCCACCCACCCACGCCCCCGCCTCGCCCGTCCCCTTTTCTCTGTGTCCCTTTCGGCCCGCTCCCCTCCCACCTAACCTCTCTCTCTCTCTGTCTCTCTCTCGCTCTCTCTCTCTCCCCCATCGATCAACTGATTGCCTCTCACGCTCTCCGCAAGCCCAGGGACTGCGCGTTGTGGGGCTGTCGGCGCCGTCCCACTGCCGCCGGGGCCGCCGCATGAACCACCCGCGCAACTCCACTCTCATCATTATTCTCATCATCATTTTATCGTACGATTTTTAATGATGACCCTGAATGTTGAATGACGATGACTGGGACGTGACGCGGCTGCTCCCACGCCATTTGCGCCACAGCAACGTTCGTCCGAAATGGAAACACGGCGGAGCCGAGCGCCTGCGAAAGTCGGGGTAGGCCAGCCCGCACGACGGGCGCGCGTGCGGTACGCGGGGGGTGCCTACCTGGCAGGCGTCATGCGCGCGCTATCCGGGCTATCCTGCCTTACGGATGGTCCCCGGGCGGTGGCCCCCCCTACCCCTCACCGTCCCAGCGGGGCCCGCGCAGGCATGTCCCGCAGCGCCAACGCGCGCCGGGCCGCTGCCAATTCCCGCCCCTCCGCAAACAGAGGACAAATAGGACATTCGGATGCCGACGCGCCACTTTTGAATTAAAGCTGTGTGCACCACCGTTTGCGGAGCGGTGGAGGAAGGGGTGGGGGGGCATTCCGCAACGGCCCGCACCCGTTGGCATGTCCGGGGTATGCGGGGCAGGGGCGGCAAGGGGGGGGCGGCCCACTGCAAATACCCTACTTCCTCCACTTCCGACATCTCTGGAATTTCTTTTTTCACCACCCTATCTCCCCCATCTCTCGCTCTCTGTCTCTCCGTCTCACTCTCTTTCTCTTACTTCCGGCTCGCGACCCGCAAGGCGGTCCTTCCACCTTTGACCTTTCGGCCGCGAGAAACCCTTCCGGCCTAAGCGTGCGCCCACACGTCTCGGGAGGGTGGTGGGCCCGCCGGGTGTGCGAGAGAGAGAGAGAGAGAGAGAGAGAGAGAGAGAGAGAGAGAGACGAAGGGTGGTTGGTGGGTGGGGTTGGGGGTGACGGGCCTGGAGTCATTGTCCGGCCGAGGGTCTACGTGCTGGGCCCCCACAGCGACAACCACACTAATAGACCCCGGAGCTAAAACGTTACGCTGCAAGGCGAGCCCCATGTGTCACGTGCGTGCCGCGTGCATGCCGCGTGCGTGTCGCGTGCGTGTCGCGTGCGTGTGCGTGTCGCCACGCTCCCCAGCGGGAGGCGTAAGAGTCTTGACCTTTAACGGCCAGGAAAATTAATACGAACGGCCCGCACTGCAGCCGCCGTTACCCAATGAACGCCCCCGATTACTCGCTGATCGCCCCACCTTTGCCGCGCCCCGGCGGCGGGGCCGCGAGGCCGTCTAGTCCCCAGATTACGTGATGTAGCGGACGACCTCGACCCGCACGCATTTATTCTTATCTTATTTTTTAGAAAGACAAAAGCAAAAAAACAAATATCGAATTTCTGCGCAGCCGTCGTTGTTGCAAGCCATGTTTATAGGTTAAACCCGGACCGGCGCAAGGCGGTGGAAGCGCCGTTGTGTTGAGGCAGGCGGGGCAGTGGAGGGTGCACCTGCCGCCGGAGGAGGAAGCGAGAAAGGGGGAGGGAGAGAGAGAGACAAGAACAGCGGCACGCCCCGCACCCACCGCCACCGCCGCCATGCCAAGTGCTGCCGTAGCACGTGGCGGCAAAAACAGGGAGAGATGCTGCTGAGCGCACGAGGGAAGAGAGAGAGAGAGAGAGAGAGAGAGAGAGAGAGAGAGAGAGAGAGAGAGAGTTGATTTATCGATGGCAAGTGTCGGGCTGGTTGCCGCGGTGCAGCGGCGTGGTGCGGTCTAGCGGCGCGCCGCCCCAGTGATGCTGGAGAGTACCCCCGCCGCAAACGCTTCTCCTCTCTCTCTCTCTCTCTCTCTCTCTCTCTCTCTCTCTCGCTATCTCTCGCTCTCTCTCTCTCTCTCTCTTGTTCTTTCCTCTCCCTGTTCCTCCTTCTTCTCTGCTCCTATTTATTCCATTTCCCTCTTTGTTTCTGTCGTCCTTTTTTGCCGGCTCCGCCGCATACCCCCCCCCCCCCCCTCCGGTACTGCGGAAACGTCAAGCGCTTCTAACGCGCGTTGTAGCTTAAAACACGACGCGACGCGGGGTCAGAGGTCCTCCACTACCCACAGTAGAACCCCATCTCCCTCTCTCTCTCTCTTATACACGCACACACATTCTCGCTTCTCTCTCTCTCACACACACACCTCCAACCCTGTATGTAAACTCTAAACCTCCACCCCACAGCATAGACTGCTTCGAAAAGTTACGGCGGTAGCAAATTGCCGCCGTCCTATTGCTGTGTGTGTGTGTGTGTGTGTGTGTGTGTGTGTGTGTGTTGCCGGTGCAGCACTCCCCCCGCGGGGCCCCACGGCGAGCGGGGGCAGCGCAGCAGAACGCCATCAACACCGTGGCCATCAAGTCCGCGGCCACGGCAACTCGGCCAGCGCAGCCAGTGCACGCCGCGCCCCTCCCCGCCGCCGCCGCCGCCGCCCCTACCCGTGCTGCTGGTGCTGGCCGACCTAATAAAAGGGGCCGGGAGGGAGGAGGAAGAATAGGGGGAGCGCGGCGCGTGTGAGCGAGAGGGAGGGAGACAGAGACGAGACACCCAGCCCACAGGATGACAGAGATGGAAAGAGAAGGAGTGCGGAAGATAGTCGCACTGCGGCGGCGGGGCTCCACTCCGGGGCTGCGCCGCCGCCCTCCCCTCCCCGTCCCCCTCCCCTCCCCTT
Organism: Megalurothrips usitatus; assembly: GCA_026979955.1. Lineage (NCBI taxonomy): Eukaryota > Metazoa > Arthropoda > Insecta > Thysanoptera > Thripidae > Megalurothrips > Megalurothrips usitatus. Next base: position 5,846,942 of record CM049595.1, on the reverse strand, counting down.
CCCCCTCCCCTCCCCTCCCCTCCCCGTCCCCCTCCCCTCCCCTTCCCCCTCCCCCCCCCCCCCCCTTCCGCACTCCCAGCCCCGCCCCTTCGCGCCCCCCCCCCAGACCGGTAATGAAACAGAGCGAGATACAGGCGTGAAAAGAGGGCGGCGAGCACCGAAAAAAAAATAATTTTCGCTTTTGTTGGATAGGGTTGTGCCCGGCGCGGCGCGGCGTGGTGTGGCGGAGCGGAGCGTACAGAGAGCCACTTAGGCGCTCCACTGGATGAGCCGGCCAGGAGCTTTTGTATCTAGGAGACCGCGCCCCCGGCCCCCGGCCCCCCCGGCCCCCGCAGTCCCCCCGCCCCTTCCAATTCGCCCGTTCTCCTTCTCCTTTTGTGGTCGTCTTTGTTTCTCGGACGGGGTCGTGGAGGAGCGAGATGGAGAGAGGGGGTCGTCTTATCTGGGAGGGGGGGGGGGGGGTCCCGTGGGACACAGAGAAGCGGAGCGCGGCGCGGCGCGGTACAGATGAACCTTGCAGCCCAGTCCCGTCTTCTTGTGCGCCACGTATTTCCATACCGGCAGGACCACGCAGGATCAGAGAGCGCACACGCCCTGTTCATTAGAGCTGCGTTGCCCCTCTCTCTCTCTCTCTCTCTCTCTCTCTCTCTCTCTCTCTCTCTCTCTCTCTCTCTTTCTCTCTCACCCACTCATCTTGTATTTCCCTCACTTCCATAGCTCAACTTCGAGAGGCGAGCAGCCTCTGTCTAAGGTTTCCATCACTGACGTCTCTTTTCATCCCCATACATACCCCCCTCCCCCCTCCCCCTCCCATCTCCATCGTCCATATACTTCAATCGACTTGTCCCTTGAGCCTTACTCCCGCTGCTGGATGCAGACACAAAATAATCTGCCCCCTCCCTGCCCCCCCCCCCCCCCCCCCCTCCTTTCGTGCTTCCTAGGAGCCGTCTTTGGCACTCGACGGCAAATAATTCAAGGCGCGGCCGGAGGATTCCTCCGCCTTCTTTATGGCCGGTCACGATCGCGGCTCCGCCAGGCCGTCAGCGGCCCCCTCCGCCCCCTCCGGTCCCCTCCACCCCCCTCCGCCCCCTCCCCCCTCCGCCCCCTCCGGCCCCCTCCGGCCCCCTCCCCCCTCCCCCCCCCCTCCGTCCCCCTCCCCCCCCCCCCCCCGGGCCCCCGCCGCGCTGCGGGTTCGACGACTCACTGCCATGCCATGGACTTTTCCCATTTGAAGTGAGCGGCAGCTTTTGTTGTGTTTTTTTTTTGTCTCTGTCCACTTTTAAACCGACCGCCGCGGGGCCGCCGCGGGCACATCATCATACGCCGGGGGCCCCGCTGGCTCCGCCGGCTCCGATCCGCTGTCGTTCCAACGGCCGCCGCCGCCGCCGCCATATCGAGTAGCTGTCAGACGTGTAATGCGGGAATACGGCCCCCGCAGCCCCCTCCCCGCCCCTCACCCCTCCCTCCCCCTTCCCCTACACGCCGCGACGGGGTCTGTCTGCGGCGAAATAAAAGCGCCGGACTGGACTGCGCTCACTGCGGGTCGGCGATATACTGCCGGCCCGCGGGCGTGTGCGCGTATAATTATAATTTGTTTTTGACGGGTGACCGGGGAAGTGGCTCCTGCGAGCTGCGCGGCGCAGTGCCGCGCTGCGGGGGGTCGGGGGCGTCAGCAAGCCATCCGCCGCGGCATTGGGAGATGGCGCGCTGCACTAAAGTGCTGAAATGGAAAGTTAGTTTGCTCCCCGCGGACGGGCCGGAGCCGGGCCGCACGGCACGGCGGGGACACGCGGCGCCACGCGGCGCCACGCGGCGCCACGCGGGGCGAGCGCACCAAGCGGGGCAGTAAAGCCCAGTAAAGTCCGACCGGGAGTCCGGGTGCCGGAGCCCGGCGGCCAGCGGCGGGGGGACGAACCGGCGGCGGCAAGCTGAGTTCCGGGGACTTATTCCTCTGGAGACGACATAATTCAAGTCGGAAGTTGGGCCAAGTTTTTGACCGTGGCCTCGCGTAGCCTCGCGCAGCCTCGCGTAGCCTCGCGCGCACCGGACACTCCGCGAGGACCCCAAACTGCACCCTCCGCACCACCCGCCGCCTGTACTGTCACGCAAAAAAAAAAAAGACCAGAACGCGCGGTTCCGACGGAGAATCGAACCTCGGACTTTTCGGTCGCGGTCATCGCGGTCAGACCACTAACCCACAGAGCGGTTATGGTGACAGTAACCGAACGCTCGGTTTTAACCTGAAACAAGCTGGCCCGTCCCACCGGCAGGGACACTTGGCCGGCTCCGCACGTGCCTGAGCTACGGTCCCGTGCTCGTAGGGGTCGTTTACGGCGGGGTCGCGGGGCCACGGCCGGGGCCGGCCGGGGCACCCGGGCACCGCGCCGTGCCGCCGTGTCCCGGGGCCTCGCCTCAGGTTGACGACCTTCGCGCACTGAGTGGCCAGACCCGCGCCCGCGCCCACAGCTCTGCTCTGTCTCAGACGATACTCCTAGCGGGCCAACGAATGCCACCGCCCCCCCCCCCCCCCCCCCACCGCCATTTATCCAACTGCGCCCTCTTCGTGCTTAAATCAACAAAAATAACGCGCAACCTTTCGTCGGATAAAAAGGCAGCACAGCGCTGTGCCGCTTGTTCTCCCCCCCCCCCCCCTTCTCTCACTCTCTCTTTCTCTCTCTCCCACTTTCTCTTTCTCTCTCTCTTCTCTCTCCTGACCCCTACCACGCTATCTCTCTCCCTACGCTCCTCGCACTTTCATTATACTTCTCGTTGCTTTTGCGAGGGAGAGAGAACAAGAGAGGAGAAAAAAAATCTTGTTAACAACGTAAAATTAATTCACTCTGTATCTCCTCTCCTCCTCGACTCGACTCTACCGTCTGCGACTACCAAAGGCCCGGCTGGACGGCGGCGGCGGTGGCGGCGGCTCCAACCCCATCGCAGCTAAGGCTATTCCAGGCCTGCTCCCACCAAACCTCGATGAGGAGGGAGGCTGGTAGGGAGAGTGTGTGCGAGAGAGAGAGAGAGAGAGAGAGAGAGAGAGAGAGAGACAGAGAGAGAGAGAGAGAGAGAGAGAGGGTCGGGAGAGGGGGGAGAGGGAGAGAGAGCAGAGAGAGGCTCGCCAACATTTTATCTATGCTTGGGGCGTGGCGGGGCGCAGAGGGTGATGGTGCTCTGTTTATGCTCCTCGGCCATTGCCCGCGGGCGAGCGCTGCACAGACACACCCCGCGGAGCTCCCCGCCAGCCGGGGGACCCGGAGGGGCCGGGGGACCCGGGGGCCGGTGGGGGCGCCGCCGCCGTCCCACCCCCCGGCTCCGGCCGTCCGGGGGCCCCATATCGACGGGAAGGGAAGGGAAGGGCAGCACTACGGCGTGCACAGGCCGCGCTGCAGCCGGCCGCGGAGTCCTGGGCCCCGAGGCGGGCCCCGAGGCGAGCCTCTGACCCGGGCCGCGACCATTTGCCCGCCAAGACGTCCGACAGACATGGCATGGGGTGGCTGCGGCTGCGGCCGGCCCCGGCTGTTGCCCCCGCTTTTTTCGGGCAGGGTCCCCCCCCCCCCCCCCGCGGGGTTTCTTGCAGGTAGCAGCTGGACTCCAGGCGCCCCGTTCCGTGCCCCGCGGGGGGAAGCTTTCGGGTCGTTTAGATCCCTATCGGGATCGATTTAGGAGGGGCCCCGGAGTGGGGCGCCTTGCCGCCCGCAGGGTAGGCAACCCGCGTGCGCCCGAGCGTTCACCCGAAGCCCTCTGTGTAGGGTTTTCGCCATTCATTTCGTTCGCTTCATTTTTATATTTTTTAATTATTTTATTCTTTTATTTTTTGTATTCTTTTTTTTTTTTTGATTTAACAGTCACACTGCTGGCAGTGCCGCCAGCCACTCATCGCGGGTAACAGGCATCGCGCTTGTCGAGTTATCAATTAGAAGGCACCACAGCGGCGGCAGGGGGGGGGGGAGGGGCGATACCCCGCGCGCCGGATCGATTTCCCATCTTTGTTCTTCTTCCTGCTCACGCCATGCGCGTGCTCCCTCCCGCGCGCGCGCGCACGCTACGCCCCCTCCTCCGCGTCCTTGTTCCGCCGCTGGAACAAGAACAAGAACAACGACACCCACGCCAGCAGCAACAACAGCAGCAGCACGTCACAGCGCGACTGTCATGCCCACGCTGCTGCCCCAATCACGGCCCCCCGCGATTGGGCGATTTGTCACAAAACGGTGACGTCGTCGTCGTGCCCGCGGCCCGAGCACCGCAGCGATCCTATCGAAGGACCGCGACCGCGCGCGGGAAATTTAAAAATGCACGGAACAGAATGTAAACGGAAGTAAAAAGTCCCTCGCGGGCGAAGCCGCCGCGTCGGGCGTGAAGAACACGAGGCGATAGTTGGGCGGCGCACAAGTGCGCGGCGGGCGGGTAACCCCGTGTTACATGGCCGCCGCCGCGCGGCCCGGGACGTCACTAACTTGTTTGTCCCCATTAGGGCCGCCCCGGCCGCCCCGGCCGCCCCCCATCCCACTCCAGCGCCTCCGCCGCCTCCGCCGCCTCCGCCGCCTCCGCTGCATCGACCGCTGCTGCCGCTGCATCGAGGCGCCCTCCGGGAGGCCCCCATTGGGGTTAAATAAGATTGGACGGACAATCACTTGAGCTGACTCCTCGGCCGGCGTCGCCTCATCCCCCTCCCCATCCCCGCCGCCTTGGGGGAGCGTCACCGCGTCGCCTCCCCTCCGTCGCCACACCCCCGCCGTCGGCATCCCCCCACGGCGACGCCGACGACGGCTTGGCCGTCTTTTCTGCGGCAGCGGTTTGCTTCCGTTCTCGCTGCCTATCGCCGCACACCCACCCCGTCCGGGGGCCGTGCGGGGCCGAGGGCATGAACCCCGTCGGGGTGCCTATCAGTCGGCCCGTTAGCACCACCACCACCACCACCACCACCACCACCACCACCACCACCACCACCACCACCACCACCGTGCGTCCCCCTCTGACAGAGAGAGAGAGAGGGGGGGGGGGAGGAGCAGGAGGGGTGGTCGAATAAGCCCTCAGCTCGTCGTTGCTGTTTTACGTCTCAAACATCCCCGGCTCTGCTGTGTTTGCCGAGGGGTTGCGGGCTGGTGGCCGGGCTGGTGGCCGGGCTAGTGCCCCGTCCAGTGCATGGTCTAGTGCTCGGTGCCCGCGGCCCGGGGGGGGGGGGGGGGGGGCTGCTGCAGTGGCGCGGCGTGGCGGAATGTGTCCGAGCGCGCTCGTCTGCCCAGTGCCCCCCGCCCGCCCTGTGTGCCGCGCTGCCCCAGAGGACCCCCCCCCCCCCCCCCCACTCCCTTTCCCTTCCCCCCGGGGGCGGAAAGTTAGTTTGGCCATGTCAGCGCCGCCCCCGGCTTGCCGGCCCTCGGCACAAGCCCTCGACCCTCCCCGCCATCCCCCTCTCCCTTTGATGTAGCCGTCGAGTGTCCGACTGCCTGCGACGCCGCCGCGCGCCGCGCGCTGCGAGCTCCCTACCCGTGTCTAACCGGCTTACGCGGCGCGTGGTTCGGGCCGGACCGGTACGCCACCGCCCGCCCCGGTTAGTGCGACTCGTTGTGGAAGGCGGGCCCCACTGCTTATCCGCAGGAGAGGAGCGGCAGAGGGCGAATAAGTCGAGAAGCCGCGCTTTAGCCCGCGGCGGCGCCGCCGCCGCCGGCAACGGATTCGATTAAATACCACCCCGGCTCCCCTCCATCCCCAAATGCATTACCCGTGCTGCGGTTTTACAGTTTTCCTTTCGCTCGGCGACGGGGGCGGTGCCGGGCGGCCCGGCCCAGCCCAGGCCGGCCGGCACATCGCCATAAGTTTCTCCGGGGAAGCAAATGCGCCGTCAAACGCAAGCGTGCACTCTGTCGCCTCCGTCCCGCGCCAGGAACGGGAACGACTCTGTGGGGCCGAGCCCCCGGGATTGCGGACAAAAGGGACGGAAGGGGTGGGGGAGGGGGGGGGGGAGGGAGACGAAATCGATATGGAAATGGCTTCCGGTCTCGATTCGAGTGCTTCGAAATACAACAGGGGGGGGGGGGGGGGGGGGCGGCGTACGCGCGGCAACAGCAACACTGAATCCGGCGACGAAGCCAACAACAACAGCTGCACCGCGGCACCGCGGCACCGCGCGGGGAGCAACTAATGAATAGCATGGAAAAAGAACTGCGACACGTCAACGAGTTATTGCCCGAACAACGGGGGCAAATGACTCCGCGACTTTCCCTCCCGCCCCGCCTCCCCGCCTCCCTCTTCCCCGCCCTCCTTATAGTACACTCGGTCGTCGCTAAATTACACAGCCCATTCACGCTAAAGTAACACTACACAACCGCTAGCGGCTTGCAGTCCATTTCCGTAAAAAAAAAAACTCCCTTTGAAAACACACTGTTGCGAGGGAAGGGAGGGAGGGCTGGTCAGAAGCATGATTGTACCCCGAATTCTGAGTCCCGGGCAGAATTATTACGTCCCGCTTCATTGGGGCCTATCACTTCCCTTTATCTGCTCTGATTGCTTGTGGTGATGCTTATCGCAGCCCATGGCGGCGCTCACTTTCAGCGACCCCTAACGGTGCCCTCCCCGTGACGCGTCTCTAACTGTAAACGCTATGCCCGGCAGGGGGCGTCCGTAAGTTCCGTAAAGGCTTCTCATCGCTCTGTCCTTGCCGCACCCCGTGGACCGTGTGTGGGTGGGAGCAGGACGGAGCAGCGCCCCTTGACGTCGTCTCCGGACGGCCCCCTGACCCGGCGCCGACAGTCTGGCTAGACTCACCCTGGCTGTCCTGCGCTGGCTGTGTGGGAGAGACCCCGCTAGGGACCCCGGGCCCGAACCTGAGGGGCCCGCTGCGCCGTGGCCGTGGCCGGAGCCGTGGCCGGGGCCGTGGCCGGGGCCGTGGCCGGGGCCGGGGCCGTGGCCGGGGCCAGAGCCCGTGCTGCTGTACGCCCCCTTGTGGCCCTGTGGCCTATGGCTGTGGCCGGGGCTCGGGCAGTGCATGCCGGTACACTGCAACAGAAACGCCCCCACAACACATTCTCACCGAACGCTCTGGCAGCAACAACACACACACTCACACACATGTGACAGGAAGAGTATGAGGCACACCGTACTGCAAGAGTGATTAGAATTATGTGCGTGAAACCCGCGTCTCTTTCAGTCCCTTCGCGAGTGCAAGGATTACATACATCAACGTCCAAAGTAAACAAAGGAAAATTGTCGTAACTAAAATGTATCAAAGCTATTTAGTTACTGGCCGCGACAACGGCAAAATACTTCTATGTTGTGCGGATATGACGGCCGAGACGGGGCGTGTCGGTAAAACAACTCCAAACTATATAAAAGTCGTTCGAAAAGCGAGTAAAATAAGAAGCAAGCGTTCGTCGTATAAACTGTGTGTATATACGTGTGCGCGTGCACTGCGATGGTGCACTGCGTGAGCGGGCACCGAGCCTGCGCTAGAAGGCTGCCAGTGCATCCAGTGGGCGTGCGCTGGGGGCCTCCTGGGGGCCACCTGGGAGTGGGGCACCCACACCAACAGAACCCCTCACTGCCACTCCCCAGCAGCTTTTGAAAAGCAAATAAAAAACGGAGAGATATATAGGGACGTGTACCTGTGGAGGCAATACAGTATAATTCCCCCCATCCCCCACCCCCTCACCACACATTCGGACCTTGCGCTCGAAATGTCTCACAACCTCCCCCCCCCCCCCCCCCCCCCCCTCCCCCCCCTCTCTCTCCCCCCTCTCTCTCTCTCTCTCTCTCTCTCTCTCTCTCTCTCTCTCGCCGTTTCACTCTCTCCCTCTCTCTCTGTCTCTCTCTCCCCCCTCCCCCTCCCCTCTCTCCCTCTCTCTCTCTCTCTCTCTCTCTCTCTCTCTCTCTCGGCGGCCGTCGGTGTAGGCATCCCGCACTCTCTCTCGCGCTGCGTGCGGCCTACCCCCCGGCCCACGGGCGCTCGCCTGCCTCTGCGGCCAGCGCTCTGCAGTGCGGGCCGCACCGTGTCGGCCCTCCCTCCTGCTCACGACACCGTTTCTGTTTCTTCCGTCTGTGTTCCGCACAGGACTGTTTGGCCCCGGTCCGGCGCGCACGGGCGAAAGCGCGAAGCCCGCTCTCTCTCTCTCTCTCTCTCTCTCTCTCTCTCTCTCTCTCTCTGCTCTTCTCGCCCGCTCTATGTGTACCGTCCGTTCTCCTCATGAATATGAAAAGCCCAACCGCGTGAAGCGGGGGGGGGGGGGGGATGGGAATTGGGGGAGGGCAATGCGGCGGGGAAAGGGGGGAAATGCGTCGAGTAAAAGGGGGAGGGGGCGGGGCGCGAAGCAATGCCAAGGAATATGGATCATATTTTAACGGTAACAACCAACAACCATAGCGCGGACCCACGTGCGGGCGGCGGTGTTCCGGCGCGGGGCGTGCGCGTGGCGTGCGCGTGGCGGGCGCGTGGCGTTGCGCGGGCCGCCCCCCGCGCCGCGGGCCGCGGGGCGCGCGAGTGTTTGCGTGGCTCCGTGCTAACGAATAATAACGACAAGTGTAAACACCGCCGCCCCTTCCATTCGCAATGAGGCAGCAGGGCCGCCGCGGGGGCGGCCGGGGGGCGGCTGGGGGCGGGCGGCAGGGCTGGGAAAGACATGGGCAGGGCAGGGCGCTGGCTGGGCGCTGGCTGGGCCACGACCACACCGAACCAGACCACGCGCCGCCCGTGGCTGCCGTGCCCCGTGCCGCGGCGCGTGCCCTTGGACCAGGACCTGCGCACTACCGCATCACTGGTGGCGCCTGTTTGGCTCGGGCTGCGGGGCTGCGCGGCTCGCCCTCACACACAGCAAACGATGGGTACATCTACACCGTGTGTTCTTTTTTTAAAAAAAAAAATATTTTATTTAAAAGCAGCTAATTTGTATGATTTTGATTTCATTTTATTTTTTAAATTTTCGCCGGAGCAGTCGTCGGGTCTGCGAGGTTGACGGAGACGTCCCGGCAGTGTAAGTCCGGCGGCCCGGCGTCCTGCCACCCCGCTGGCCTTGCTCCGCCTCTCTCCGCCTCTGCTGCCCCGCTGTAAGTCCGCTCTCCAGAACTTTGGCCGGCCACATTCATTACTCCACTGCAGCCCCGATTCCCTCCGCCCGCGCCCCATTATTTGGCCCCTAATGATCTGCAGCTGATCTGTATTAGCGCGGCCAGAAGGGAAGAGAGAGACAGAGAGACAGAGTGAGAGAGAGAGAAGAATGCGGCAGCAGTACTTGGAGGCGAAGGCGATCAGAGGGCGCGCGTCCGCTGGGGCCCCGAGGGGGCGGGCACAGAGGGCCCCAAAGCCGCACAGCACTGTACTTTGCAAAAAAGCCGTCGTCTGTGTTTCGCTCGAGCGCCGTTTCGCTCCTTGCCGGTTTTTTGATTACTCCTATTTACGAGAAATAAATATGGTAGTGAGAGAGAGAGAGAGAGAGAGAGAGAGAGTAGAGAGAGGTGTAGAGAGGGAGAGCTACGAAGTTAAGTGGTCTTTCCCCAAATGCGTCCTTGGTAGCAAAAGGGGGCGGGCAACTGTGATGTCTGCACGCCCGCTCTGCAATCAGAGGGAAGAGCCCTTCTCCTCGGCGCTCCGCGCTCCGCTGCTAGGCCCGGGTTCTCAAAGCGAGTGAGGGAGGCAGGGCAGAGAGAGAGAGAGACGGATTTTCCTCCTTGCCCTCCCTCCTCCCCCCTCCCCGCGGAAAACGAATCGTTAGAGAGGTAAATGTGGAGGCGAGGAGAATTATTTGTGCTGCGCGGCACGCCGCGCCGCCCCCGGCCATCTCCAGCCCCCCCTCCCCCTTCCCTACCCCCCCCCCCCTTCCTCCCCTCTGAGTCAAGTCTCTCTTACATCGGCTGCGACGCGCGCGTCGTCTGCTACGCGAGCAAGGAAAGGAGTAAGAGAGAGAAAGAAAGAAAATGAGAAGAGCATAGAAGCAGCATGGGGCGAATTGAGGAGAAATGCAAGGGAAAGAGAGAAGGAGAGGAGGAGGATTTGGGAGAGGGGGGTGCCAGCTGCACCGTGCAGGCGGGCGCTGCAGTAGTGCACCAGGACGCCTCCCAGGCCGCCCCGTCCGCCTTAACCTTTTCCGGTGCATATCTTTTTATTTCCGTTGCGTCGGCCGCCGCCCGCCGTCGCGGCTCCCTCTGTGCCCCACTGCTGCCGCTGCTGCTGTTGCTGATGCTGCCTCCCTCTCTCTCTCTCTCTCTCTCTCTCTCTCTCTCTCTCTCTCTGCAGCTACCTCTCCTTGCCGCCGCTGTACGCACGTGCAGCCCGTGCGCTTGTGTTGGAGGGAGACAGAGGGTGAGTGTAATAGTGAGAGTGAGAGAGAGAGAGAGTGTGTGTGTGTGAGAGAGAGAGAGAGAGAGAGAGAGAGAGAGAGAGAGGGGAGGAGAGGGGGCGCTCTCTCGGGGTAGAGCGTGATCTGCATAGCGGCCCCGACCAGCTCCAGCGACAAAAGTGGGGCGGGGCCGCGGCGGGGCGGCGGCGAATGCATGTCGCACCGCGCGCCGCGGTGTGTAATTAGGCCACGGCGGCGGTAAGCGGCGCCCGCGGCCGACTCACTCACACGCCGCGCCCCGCACACGCGAGGCCCGGCCCTTGTTGTCGCCATCTCAGATAGCGGCGCTGTTTAATTTCACTCTTAATTTTTGCTTTGCGTCCGCGCAGCCTCCCCCGGCCGTCCTGCGGCCCGCCGCCGCCCGCCGGGCCCCTCCATCCTTCACGGCCGCGTGCCGCGTGCCAGAGCTGTCAGGAACGAGGAGAAAACGTGCGGGGCGATGTATTGTTCCGCGGGGCGCACAAGGCCGCCGGCAGCCGGCACGGCCGGCACAGCCGGCGCACGGCTGAGGCCCTTGCTGGTGCTGGTGCGTGGGCGCGTGGTGTGCGCGTGTGCCGGCGTGTGCCGGGCGCGTGGGCGGCGCGTGCCGCGGCCGGGAACATCAATAAGGCAGCGGTGGATGACGGATCCGCTCGCCTCGCCCGGCCAGGTCCACCATTACCCGCCGGGTCCGGAGGGGGGAATCAATCATACTCCAGCAGAATGGGAGTTGAGGCCGATCCAGGCCGCCCAGTCCCCCACCCCTCCCCCCACACACACACACGGACCCACTCTCGCCGCCATATCTCATACGCGCTCCGCACCTCTCCAATTCCTTAAAAAAAAAAAAAACTGAAGAAACACCCCTTTGACAGCTCATATATGACATAAATAAAAAAATTAGAATAAAACAAGCAAACCACAGCGACACAAATGTGAATGTGTGTGTGTGTGTGTGTGTGTGTGTGATTTTTCAGGCATCATTATGGCGGAGGCGCACGGGTCGTTTCGAACAGCCCGCGCCCGCACTTGTCGGAGGCGAGAACGTTTTGTGTCCGTTTCCGAGGCACCCGGCCACATGACAAATGACGGTCCGTAGCAGGTGAGTGGTCCTGCCTACCTTCTGCCCCCCCCCCTTTTCCCTCATCCCCCCTCCACTTTCCTATTTTCACTCAAGCCCCCCCCCCCCCTTCCGTCCTCTTTTGGTCCACCCTCAAAGGACCCCACCCCCACTCTCCCGACCGCTTTCCGGTCTTTTTATCCACTTCTCTCCCTCTTTATCTATCTCTCTTTTCTCTCTCTCTCTCTCTCTCTCTCTCTCTCTCTGAATGCCGAATGGAATGCTTGTAAAAATGCCTCTGTAATAATTATCCATCCTGTTTCAGCGCCCCCCCCCCACACACACACACACACACGCGCACACCCACACGCCCTTCCGCCCCCTCTCACACCCCTATCGGATACGCGTGACCTTTCGTCGGGTCCCGCCGGACCCCCCGCGGGGCCGAGGCTGAGCCCTCTGAGGCCCCGCCGGCCCCGCCCACGCTGAGCCGCCCGCCGGTCCAGTCTGAATAACGCGGTAGCCGCTGTCTCCGTCGCACCCGCTGGGTGCACCGTGTGAGAGCGACAGAGTCGGCCGTGTTTCGGAACGGCTCCGCCCGCGGACACGGGGGTAGGCAGCCCGCACGCCCCCGTGCGTTCCTGCGGCCTACCACTGCGGGCGCTCGCCGAGAGCGACAAAGACAGAGAGTGCCGCTGGGTGGGAGTGAGAGACAGAGACAGAGGGGGTATCGTTGGACCAGAACACCCGGACCAGGCCGGGAGCAGCAGCAGCAGGCCCCGCGCCCACGCGACTAAGGCTGCGCGGACAAGGCGGGCCGCCCCCTGTGGTCACGCAACCCCGTCCCACGCAGCCGCCCCCGTCCAGGACACTTACTTCCCTGGCACGACAGGGGAAAACATGTTGTAAGAAATAATTGGCGGAATTCTCTGTGCGGGGTTTGACTGCGGGAAGTGGATGCCGCCGGGCACGCGCTCGGTCCCGCCGTATCAAACTCCTCTCCCCGTGCAGCTCGGCGGCAGCTCGGCGGCAGCTCGGCGGCAGCACAGCTCGGCGGCGGCGGCGTCTTTTTGTTTCGCCGTTTCGCCCGGAGGCTCTCCCGTGTCAAAGTTGTTCGCTCCCACTTCCGCCCCGCGCCCCGGCCGGGCGCGAGCCCCCTCTAACTCTTCTGCCCGCAGGGCCGGGCCCCCGCCCGGCTCCTGACGCCGACCCCGCGCCTCACCCGCAAACAGCGCGGGGGCGGCCGCTCACGCCGTTCATGATGGCGTCCGGCCGCAGCAGAGACTGCTTGACGACGGTGGCGGTGTGGAGGGTAAGGGGGGGGGGGGCCGCCCCCGAGTCAGCGGTGACAGCGCGGGCGGGACGGCGTGGGAGCAGCAATGAATAGCGCGGATCCGCTGGGCTCCGTTGGGCTCCGCGCCACGCTGCACCGCCGCCGCCGCCGCCGCCGCCAGGCCCGGGCCCCGCGGCGGGGCGCCCCCGAGCTGAATCATCTGTCCTCGCCCAACCGACGGCGCACACCAACCAAAAGAGGTTCTGACATCGAAAGAGAGAGAGAGAGAGAGAAACGAAGAAGAAAGTCAAGAAGAAGCGACGAAAGGGGAAGAAGAGGCCGGATGAAGGGGGAAGAGAGAAGGGGGGGGGGGGGGATGAAAAGTAGCAACACTATAGAGGAGAAAAAGGAAGACGAAGAGGCGGGGGAGAGGGAGGAGGAGGAGACAGGGGCGGCGAGCGAATTCCTTCCGCCTTGTGCCGCCGGAGGAGAGCACCGCCGGCAGACTATGGAACTGGAGCGAGAAATATTACTTCCCGACCCGAGTCCTGGGTGGCCTACCGCTCCACGCGCCGCCCACGTGCCAGAGCCGTCCGGCCGTCTAGCGCAGTGGGCGCGGTGCAGCCCGCGGAAAATGCAATTAAAAAACCAGACCCCTTTCTCCCCCTCAGCCCGCTCCGCTGCCGCCCCGGCGCACCGCCACCGCTGCCGACAGCACCCTCAGTCGCCGAACCCTCGACAGAAAAAAAAGAAGAAGAAAAGGATGTCGCTTTTTTGTTGGTGAGGCGTGGGAAGATAAGAACGAATAGAAGTGAAGAGTCGACGGAAGGAAGGGGGAGGGCATAGCCAGCGACAGAGCTTGCCTGCGTGCACCTGGAGGAAGAGAGAGAGAGAGACAGAGACAGACATACAGACACGGAGAGGGGGGGAAAGAGACAGAGAATCGGAACGGGATAGGAAGCAAGCGCGGCGAAAGCAGGCGACATCTACAGCGTGAGAAGCCAGTCCAAGAAGCGGGCTACGGTGGTGGTGGGCATGGCCGGGCGTCGCCGGGCAGGGCGGCGCGCGGTACTCGCCTTGAAGTCCTTCATGCGGATCTCCTGGCGCCGCGGCACGCCGCTCTCGTCGTCCGCGTACACCAGGTTGCGGATTTCGCCGCCGAAGCGCGGCTCGAAGATGACGGAGGGCAGCGCCAGCATGGTCAGCTTGTTGTTGTAGAAGGCGGGCATGCCCCCCACGAACACGTCCGAGTTGGAGTCGAGGTGGCCGAACTCGAACTCCTTGCCGCGCGAGGCGCGCGCCTGCGTGGCGTTGTCCACCGTCAGCGAGGTGGTGTCGCCGGCGCGCTGCACCGCCACCTTGTGCCAGTGGCCGTCGTGCAGGTCGCGGCCCTCGGTCAGGATCTGGGCGCCGCCGCCGAGGTTGTAGCGCAGCCGCAGCGCGCCCTCCACCAGCTTCAGCTCGAAGAAGTCGTAGGTGCCGCCGTCGTCCGTGTACAGCAGCAGCCCGTTGGGCGAGTGCGTCTTGAACTCGAGCTCCAGGGTGCCGTTCAGGCCGGCGTTCCACTTCCGGAACTGCGCGAACGAGCGCTGCGAGCCCTCCAGCATGAACGCGCCCACGAGGCACGGCCCCAACGTCCAGGCCGAGACCACCAGGGCCAGGATGACCCCGGCCCCAGCCCTCATGGTCGCCGTCGACGTCGCCATGGCCCACGTCCCACGTCACCTCATCGTCGCGCCGGCACTCGCGGAATACACACACGCACGCACACACTCACGCGCACACGCACGCGTCACCGCGCGCGCCGCCGCACCGCGCTGCGGCTCCGGACACCCCCGCGGTGCATGGCCTAGGCCGGCCTAGGCGCCAGGGCGCTGTTTACACGGACGAGCACGTGAGTGGCGGTCCGCGGCGCGGTCCGCGGGGGGTCGGCGGTGGCAGCCCGGGCCGTCCGGGCCGTCGGCCGGGTCATTGGCGCGGCTCCTGCAGGCCCCGCAGCTCCTCCGACGGCTCCCTGCCACGACAAGTAGGTCCTCGCGGAGGGTGTGCAGCCGGGGTCGGGGCGGGTCGTGCGCCCCCGAGTCCACTCCCGAGTCCGAGCCAGCGGCGGGCCGTGGCGGGGCGTGCCGTGCGCGTGCTGGCGGGCGCTACACTACGCTGCCGAGCCGGCCCGGGCCGCGCCGCGACCCTCCACTGTTTCAACACGCCCCCCGCCACACCCCCCGGGGCCCGGGACCACCCCCCGCGGCCTCCGGGCGCGCATGCGCCCCGCCTGGCGCGGCCCCTCCACGGTGGCCTCCCCCCACCCCCCTCCCCGCCCTCATGTCTCTATCGCACTCGCTCTTTATACTTCCTCCCCCCGCTCTCTGTCCCACTCTCCCCCGCTGCCCCGTGCACCTTCACGCACACGGATGCGTGCTCTAGAATTTCGTGCAGCGTTTAAGGGTCCGCTGCGTTACGCGTGGTCCGTCCCTAACTGTGTCCACGATGGACGCACCTGATTCAGCCAGTCTGCGGCGCCTTGCGCCCGCTGGATAGGCAGCCCCGACTGCCTCGCGCACGCGTGTCGTGTGGGCTGGCCTACCCCATTAAAGTTTGGCGGTTTGGAGTCGGACCGGAAAGGGACGTTCAAACGGACGATGCCGGCTTTAGTGATTCCGAGAAAGGTTACTGGACGGGTTCGAAAAACCTCAGCGGGACAAAAATAAAAGGTTCCTTGAAATGTCAGGTGGTTTGTGCACGTTCTGAGGCGCCGCGGTGAATGCCCACTCCAGGGCCCCACTACGATGCACCAGAACGGCAGGGGGCGGCCGGGTGTGCAGCCCTGGCCGGCCCTGCCCGGCCCTCCCTGCCCGGTAGTCTGAGAAAGGGCTCGGGGTGGTTTGGAGAGGGCCGCGGTGTGGGGGGGAGGGGGTGGGGGCCCTGGAAGGAACGGGAGGGGGTGTCGGTGGGAGGGTGGTGGGAGGTTAGTTCCCCCGGGTCGATGGGTGGAGAACTGTTGGTGTGGGGCGCAGCGACGCAGTGGGGCAACTGTGTGTATGTGGGTGTGTGAGTGTGTGTGTATGGAAGGGGTGGGTGGCGGAGAATGTGACGTGGTCATTCTGGTACCTCAAGTAACCTAGTGGGGCGGGCTACCAGCAAAGCTCCACGCCATCGTCGCTCTCTGCGCCCCAAACCCGAAATGTCGAGCAAACCACGTTGCCTTAACAGTTAAGCACTCGCACTTGACGGTTATGATAACGCCTGTCACGGCACGGCAGTCGACTGTGGACGCCTCGAGGATGAGCCAGGCAGGGGCTGCGCCCTCATGATTCAGGGGGATCTTCCAGAGCTGACTTCGAATAATACCAGTAGTCAGCATTTGAATGTTGGTAGCGTTCCCGCGCTCTGACGGATCGGCAATTTTTCATATAGTGCTAGCCTCGCAAAACAAATGACGATCAAATCCTTCACGAGGCTAGTACTCACAGCACCCACGAATCCGAATGCTAATCCACGTTTACGCAGGGGGCGTTCCTCCGCCTCCCCCCCTTCCCCGCACCTCTTTTCGGACTCGGTTGTTTTGAAAGTGTTTCAACGCCCAGCTGATCAGTCCACGAATTTGTTTCATGTTTGAATATTTGGTTCTAAAATATATTCGCCGTGGATAAAACCAACACGATGTCCGGGTCCCCAGCTCCTACTGTAGGCCGAGTTAATTCTTACCGCATGACAGAGTTGAAGTGTCTGTTTTTATCTGTTAACAACAATCCTCATATGATTTTATAATTTAGTTTTCTTGTGTGTTAAAACTGTACACCTGCTGCTAGGTATCCCAAATTATATTGTGTTTGTTTTAAAGGTTATTTTTGTTTTATTAGTATTTCATTTTTGCATCCATTTATGTTGGACCAAGCTGCTACTAAAACTCTCTTTTATCTGGTTACTCTGTTTTATCTGTTACTTTTCTAGCTCACCAACAAGTTCTGGGCGCCATACGCCATACATTGAATCTTCAGGTCTTTGTTTTGAACCTAAAATTGTTGCTGATATCTACTTGAAAGAATTATATAGCCCTACGTAAGTTTTCAAATGCATTTATTTAGTTACATCTTATTCCGTGGTATTGTTGTAACATGTGGGTGTCACTGCACTACTTGTCCCTTCCTTAATTAATTTCTTATGTTTTGCTTTATTAACCCTGAAGTTAACGCCTCTTGGAATTTTTGATTGAGCTTGAAGCCCTACATTCCACAACCCACAAAGATTTCAAGTACAATTCAGATTGGGCCATTCTAGGAAAAAAATAAATGAGTAACACACAACTCGAAGTAATTTTGTACTTTATTTCATATACATATCATGAAAAGCTAATGTCATGGTTAACAATATAAATAACATTTTCAACAAAACTCACATCTACAGCTAGGCATAAAACTGTCTTTTATTTCAGGCAGCGAGAGTCTTTCAGTTAAAATTATCAAGGGTGTCAATGTAGTGCATCTCTTCTCCCCACTCGCATGTTTCCGGTGTAGGTTCTCCAGGACGGCAACAAGTACAGATGCAATTATCATAGCAGCATGTTTTACGCAGGTGAAATGTGACTCTTTTCTGGCTGAGTACACAAATGTATAGAAAAAGAAGCGCTTGAAGTATATTAGTACTTATGTTTATGTAGCACAGTACCCTGCTTTGAATCCATGTAAGCATGAAGAACAGCCAGGCAATTGTCATTACTAGAAATACTTTGACAAACATCTGGAAACTGCAAGACAAGAGGAAATAAGTATTAGTTTTGTGGGGCATCAACATTGCTTTAGTGTTCTCCACTTTCAGCTCTAACAACTGTACTCACCTGTACTTAAGTTTGCTATGAATTCTTCCAAAGGAGGATATTCTGCTTATTGTATGGGCTGTACTTCTCCAAAAGTATACATTAATAATGACTAGAACTGCAACAGGGATGAAGAATATTGCTATTGCCATCCATCCTGAAAAGTAAAGGAGTTGTTATCACTGGAAATGATTTTCGGGAAATTTGATCCAACAATTAATAGCAGTTTTTGGTTGCTTACCAATATTCCTTTGATTTGCCGAGCACATCACTGTACTTTCGGGGTCCTTATTGTGATATCCACCCCCACTGCTGTACATGCCGTGGCTATCCTTGCTGTTGAATACAAAATGCGCAAAAAGTGCTATGACTCCCAGTGTGGCAGTACAGCCCCACACATAGCAAGAGTAATAAAAATACTTCCGTCCGTCGGTGCTCCTTAGGAATACATTGCTCGACCTATTTCAAACAGAAGGTATTTATGAGATGAATTTTAAAAGTAAAGTGATAAGAAAAAAATCGCTAGTAAGCTTACTTGAAATGACGGTGAACATAGTAGCCCATGCTGTTAATCCAGAAGAATGCTGCCATTAGTGCCGTGTAAAGCACAACATCTGTAATGATGGCCATAAAAAATGTTATTGTTGTCGGAGGATTTAGCCTATACTCACGATACCTAATGCTTACCTGCGACCAAAAAGCTGACATGGCTGCTAAATTCAGTAAATGTGCGTACCAAATCAGCAATTTGTGCCACCAGCATACAAAGACTGATTGTAGTGATAATATTCCCAACTAAGTCTCTAAGTTGTGGAAGGACAAAGTAAACTATTGCTATTGTTAAATAGCACATTATGCAAAACACATGGCAAAGCGGATCCACAATACGAGAAATCAGGAAATCTGTTCTTGTCCAGTCAGATATTGGCTTTGGTGTGCATACTTGTGCAAAAGTAGCTTCCATCCCATCCTCTAAAATAGCCTGTAGAGAAAATTTTTATTTTGAGTATGTAAGAAGACTGGAGAAATAGTTAACTCAAAATAAGGAAACCTTGATGAAATTTTATTTAAATTTTACCTTATCAATACAGTATTCCCCAGGTAAATAATCATAGAACCTGGGTTCATCAGGGTGGGCTAAATTTTCAAGTCCTTCCAGTTCAAAATCCCGATATCTGGTCCATGTGTATGGATTGGCTCCTCTTGACTCCTGGAGATTTATCAATTTGTAAGTTAAAACAGGGCCACGTTCAAGTCACGAGAGCAAAAATAGTACATACTAGAAGGGATTTTTTGTCTCTAGCATAATGGCGAAGTGTTCCTGAGGGCATGAGAACGAGGCGGTCTGATGAGCCAGGGTAAGCATAGATGGGCCATGTCTGCTGTCGCTCACACGGTGGTGAACCGTTGGTTAGCCTGTTGAAGAATAAAATAATGCAATGCTTTAGGGCAGCTGAGAATCAAGTTCCTCCTTCTCGGAAGTAATTTTTAAAACAATTTCAGTTTTTGTGGCCCGAGTCACCACTTACTGGTAATTCGGCTGTGTCTGAGGTTCATTCCCTTCCTCTGACGTAAACTTCGGCTTCCACATGTCCACACCGGTCTCGTTGACATGCTGGCAGTGGGCGTCCCTGTTGAGCACCTCCTCCCCCGCGCAACACTTGGGGATGAGCAGCGGCGGCCTCTCTGGGATGTTGAGGTCGTTCATGGCCGTCGCCACCCCCAGCAGCAGGAGCAGCAGCCCCCGCTCGCGGCCGGCCATCGTCGCGGCGCGCTGCTCTTGCTAAGCGCCCAGACCCAGGCCCGGCCGGCACTCCCCCTCACTGGCAGCGGCCGCAGCGGCCGCAGCGACAAGATCGAGAGAAAACCCCCGTGACTCGCAGCGGCGCGGCCGCGGCGCACTCGGTGTCTCTCCCCTTTCCCTTTTGCTGCTCATCCCCTGTCACTGGTGCTCGGCTCCCGCCGCCCCGCTGCTGGCATTCCACCTTGTCCGCACGGCCTCATGGCAGGGCCCAGCCTGCCGCGGCTGCAGCTCCAGGCGCCGCGCTCCGGGCCTCCGCGGCCTCTGCCGAGCTCAGCTTCGGGCGGACGGCGCGGGGGAGGAGGAGGAGGAGGAGGCGTTGTCGGCGTCGACGACGTCAACGTCGGCGGCGTCCTCAGATGCAGGATGCAGGGGCCGGAGCGAACGCAGCTGCACTGCAGCTCTGTTTTTAGAGACGAGTTTATCCAGAACGGGCGGCGCGGTATGCACTCCCCTCGCTCGGGCTGGCGTTGTTTAGACTGAACTGCTGGCGGCTGGCTGGGTTGCCGGCCCCTCCCCGACCCCTCCCCTCCCTCTCCTCTCCCTCTCCCGTCCCTCACCTCCGTCTCGTCTCGCTCTCTCTGTCTGCCGCTCCCTACCCCTTACCCTACCTCACCTCCCTCCCTCAGGTCTGGAATGAGTTTGTATGCGTCAGCGAGCGCTGCCTCGGCGCTCGGCGGCGCTGTGTTTCTCTCTCTCCCTCGCGCGCGCGCGCGCGCTCTCCTTCTCTCTCGCTCCCGCCACATGGTCGTCGCGGGGGACAGGACACTTTGCCGGTCGTGCTGCGCGAGAGAGGGAAGGCGAAGCCATCCAGGTGAAGCTGAGGGGGGGATGAGGAGGGGAGGCGGGCAGCCAAGCCGCCAGCCAGTCAGCCGGTCAGGCAGGCAGCCAGGCAGGCCGCCGTACGATCGCGTGCTCCGCCGAGCGCGGCGGCCAGGGCGGCGGCGTTGGGCGTTGTCCCCATGGCACCGCACCGCGCTGTACCTGGTGGGCCTCATGTGGGGCCAGCCGCCAGCGGTATCCCATGACGTGGCCGGGCCGGGCCGGAGGTACTGGAGGGGAGGGGGCACGAGGTAGAGCCAGCGCAGGTACCCGTGACTGCACGGTACCTCCGCTGCCGGCGATACCCCGTGCCCTCCGCGGCGTGGAGTATCTGCACGTTCGCTCAGCCCGCGAGGCCCCGGTAGAGGCTGCTCGGCAGCTAAGCTCAGCCCGTGGGAGCGCGCGAGGCGCCGCGTAATGCTACCCGCATGCGTCTGACGACCGTCTCGACCCGCTTCCTGCGGCCGCCGCCGGGGATGGGAGACAAAGGACACAAAAGAGGGCGGGTTTTGAATGGGACCTTTAATGTAGAACGGTCTTAATCGACCTGCCGACAGTCGACTGTCTGGTCTGTCGCACTCACACACTCACTCACTCACACTCGTACATATCACTGTTATCACATATTGTTCGCGGGGACCGTCTCTCGCTGGTCGTCCGCTGGAACTTCCCTGGCGTTGGGCGTCTGCGGACGCACGTAGCGTCGAGCGTTAGCAAAACGGCGGGGGGTTGGGAGGAAGGGGGGCACACACGCAGGGCGCTGACGTCGTCTTGTCTGCGCTGCGTGGCGCATCTGTGGCGGCGGGCAGGGCAGCGGCCCCTCGGCCTCAGTGGACCCCGTTGGTCTTGTGGCCGTTGGCGCCGTTGGCCACGGCCGTCATCTCCTTGAGCTCCTGGTGGTGCGCGCGCGGCGCGCACTCCGTCTCGTCCTCGTCCTCCGTGTCGGTGCCGGTGACGCAGCCGTCGTCGCGGTCCCTCATGCTGGCCGGGTAGCCCCAGTGCTCGGGCGGCCGCAGGCCGCACGGCCGGCGCCGGTAGAGGGCGCGCCAGGCGCGGCGCCGCATCACCACCAGCACCAGCAGGATGACGACGCCCTGCATGGCGTTGAAGGTGTCCGTCAGGTACCTGCGGAGCACACGGAGACTTAGACGCGCGCCGTGGTGGCGAGGATGCCGTCGTCGGCCGTGTCGCCGTCGTCGTCGTCGTCCTCACCACGCGGCGTGCCCGGGGACGTCCGCCGCCGACGAGATGAGCTCGAAGATCCAGCTGATGCCCATGATGAGGAACAGCTTGAGAGAGAGCAGGAAGCGGCGGCGCATGAGCTTGCGCCGGCAGCTGGAGGTGGCCGTGCTGCCGTACTGGCGCCACAGGTGCGCCGTCGTCCACACGAAGTACACCACGTTCATGCCCAGCAGGACCGCGAGCGGCCAGTAGAACCAGGCCCAGGTGGCGCGGTCATCTGCAACGGCGTTTCACGGGTTCAATAACCTGGGGGTGTCCGTGGCGGCGGGGGCGTCGCCGTCGGCGCTGGGACTTTACCTTGGAACCAGCACTTGCTCTGGCCGAAGCCCGGCCGCACGATGTCGCCGTCTGGGCCCTCGGGCACCAGGTGGGCCGCCAGCAGCAGCAGCAGCACCGCGAAGGGCACGCCCCAGCCCACCGCGCAGTAGCAGACGAACAGCGTGCGCTCGCGGAACCGGATGTGCTCCAGCCTGCGGGGGCACAGGGCGGCGGTGGTGAGGCGCGTCCGGGGTGCGTCGCGTGGAGCGCGGCTTGCGGGGCCGCGGGTACTTACACGACGGACCGCCACACGTTGAACGCGGTCACGTTGAGCCAGAAGAAGGCGCTCAGCAGCCAGTAGTAGACGAGGAACGCTGCGGGGGGCAGGGGCGACGGTTAAGCGAAACGTGAACAAGCCGACGGGACGGGGGGCGTCCTCGCACGTACGTACCCATGGTGGTGCAGCCCGAGCCGTGGGAGAAGGTGTTGGTCTGCAGCAGGGCGAGCACGAAGAGGCCGACGGCCAGGCTGGCGACGGCGCCCATGTGGCAGCGGCCCTGCAGGTCGCGCAGCTCGGGCAGCAGGCCGTGCGCCGCCAGCGTGAGCACCAGGCAGGCGACGGACAGCCAGGACAGCGTCGAGGCCACGTCGTACCACCACTGCGGCCGGCGGTCGAGGTCGTCGGGACCCTCGCCGGGCACCTGCGTGTGGCACAGGAAGGCCACCTCGTGCGGAGGGTCCGACTCGCCGAGCTGCATGCGCGTCAGGCAGTAGCTGCGGACAAGGCGCTCGTTGTAGTCGGGGGCCTCCGCCTCCGCGCGCACCCGGGTGGCCAGCTGGCGCCGCCGCCCGACTTACTCGTGGATGGACTCGTTGCCGATCAGCAGCGTGCCGTCGGGCCGCACCGAGTACGCGTCGTCGGCGTTCTCCTCCTTGTCCAGCAGCAGGATGATGGCGCAGTCGAGGTTGATCTTGGCGCCGTCCGAGCACAGCTTGTGCTGCTTCTTGACGAGCCCCGTGGCGCAGCACTGCTTGGAGGCGAGCAGGCCGGGGGAGGTTCGCGACACGGGGGTGGAGGCGGTGGCGCCGGGCCCGCGGGGGTCGGCCACGGCCGCGGCCTCCACCGCCGCCAGCAGCAACAACGCGGCGACCACCACCGCCGCTGCCCGCGGCAGACCTGCGGGAAAAACAACGACGTTTTAACGATGTGTCTACATAAATCTTTCGGGTGGGAAAAACAAAAGGGGAAACAAGTGTCACTTTCCCGTCGGGCGCTCGCTGTGCCTGCCGCGTGACCCGGCCGCGGTTGCTAATGAAGCTAGAGACATTGCCAAAGCGCACCACACCTTTTTCTAATTTTCTTTTTTTTTTTTGCAAATAAAATTAGCTGCTTCGATAAGACTGAAGTGTGTCGCTTGCCTCGCCTGGCCTCATATCGACCGCCGCCCCAACACGAGTGAAGTGTGGCTGCGGCTGCGCCGGGGCCGCTGCCGTTTTATCGAGGTTTCCGTATTCATTCGCGCCTCGGAGGAGCTGAGCAGCCGGCAGCCGCTGCTCCGCGCCGCGCCGTGCCGCGGGGCCTCTCGCACCGAGTGTGCTTAGACTGATTGCAGTGCCACTTGCACTTTTCCGCCGCTGGCTGCTCTGGGAACAGCGCGCATAAAGCTTGCGGGCGGCCAGGCTAGTATCCAGTGCTGCCTGCCCTGCTGCTGTGGTTCTGATTACTTGCATTGCAGTCTCTCGCGGCGCGTGCCCCCTCCCCCCGCCCCCGTTGTGCGTTACGTGGTATGTGGAGGTCTGCGAGACCCCCCGCCAGGGCGTTGGCGTCCACGTTCGCATGTTTGTTTTCTCCGCAGAGCAGACGACGCGGACGTGAGTGACGCCGCGATAAATATAATCCCGGTATCCTTGGTGTCGCCGGCGAGGGAATCACAAGGAATCGGTCTGTAAGCCAGGCTGGGCCGCAGAGTCCAGTCCAGTCTGGCCTGGCCTGGCCGCCAGCCGGCGCGCCGATCAGCTGCTGAGCCTAGCCCGGCGCCACCGCAAAAAAATCCCATCCACTTAAAAAAAAAACTAAGAAAAAACTCTAAACACTAAGGAAGGTTGCGTTGTTGCGAGGGTTCTAAGAACAGAAGCCCCCCCCCCCCTTCCTAAATCGACTCCCGGAAATATTTTACTCCCCCCGCCCCCTCGAAATCATTATCATTATCACGGCCATGGTCAGTTGTTGGTCGCTGTGAGTGGGGCGGCCGGTGCGGTGGCGGGGACCCCTGCGACCCCCTGCGGCCAACCCCGCACTGCCGCCGCGCTGCGGTTCCGTCGAACGAGAGAGAGAGAGAGAGAGAGAGAGAGAGAGAGAGAGAGAGAGAGAGAGAGAGAGAGAGAGAGTTATGCCGCCTGCTTCGGTTGTCGTGGCAGTGTTTCAGTTTCGTACAATGTGGCGGTAAGTGGCCCCGACGGCTCGGTGACGTGACCGCGGCACTGCGCCGCACTCCACGCACCGCACCGCCCCCCCCCCCGGCAGTACATCTGGCGCCGCGGCGGGCCGCTGTTTACCTCGGCGCCGCTAGATGTCATGACATGCCCGCCCGCCCGCCCATAGTGCCAGGAATACGGACTGAATCATTTGTTTTCCCGGGCCGAAAGCCAAACACGGCCCGGCTGTCGCCAATTGTGGCGCCTTTCCGATGATGAAAGGCATATCGCGCCTCCCCCCCCCCCCACCAGGTGCCTTTCACTCGACCCCCGGCGGACAGCGCCGGCCGACCACTGATAAGCATCTCGTATCAAGTCCGACCTGCGGGCGGCGGCGGCGGCCGAGCTGATTCCGGAGGACGGACAGCCTTTGTGGCTCTGTCTCTGTCGCACGCGTATCGTATGGGGGGTACTCTTATTGGGAGAGAGAGACAGAGGGAGAGGAGAAGCGAGGAGCGAGAGAGGTTCGGCGTTCGGATTCGCCCGCAGCGGCGCCGATAAGACGGATGCGAGAGTGGAGAGGCGATGATGGATGAATGGTCAGGACGGGACCGTCCGTCGGCGGCCTCGCCCATCGTCCTGCCGTCGTCCCGGCGTGTACGCAGCTCTCTCTCTCTCTCTCTCTCTCTCTCTCTCTCTCTCTCGCACTCCCTGCCCCGCCCTGCTCCTGCTCCCGGTTCGAACCCGGACCTCATTAACGTCGTGCCTGCCCGGCAGGCGCCGCGGCGGCGCCGTGCGGCACGCGACCCCTCGCTGCTCTTGACCTAACCGCCGCCGGCAAGTTCGACGCAGCAGGATGTGCGGGTCGTCGCGTGGCATGTTTGTGTGACCCGTCGGCTGACCCGACCCCCCGCCGGGACCCCCCGCGGACCCCCGGGGGGGCCTCGGCGGCGGCGCCGCGGCCCTGCCGTTGCCGTTCCCGGAACGCATAGCACAGCGAACCCGCGCCGCTAACGTTTTGCCTACGCCCACCGAGGCCCGGTAATAAGCATGCGCGTTACAGCTCCGCGGTGCTCCGCGGTGCTCCGCGGCGTGCAATTGCAGGGGGGAGTGCCGTGGCCGTGTGGCGCCGGCTGTGGCCGCCTCACGGCGGGGACCACCGCGTTGACAGAGCGCGGCTTAGTTCGGTGCCGGCCGGGGGTGGGCGTGTCGCGCTGCCCGCCCGCACCCCCGACGCGACGCGCGGTTGCCTACCTTGACCTGTCGTCGGCGCCATGGCCGTGGAGAGGGTGTTGCGGGGGCGACTGGTCACTGCCTCGCGGAGGGCGCGACTTGGCCGCGGGGCATGGCGGGGGCGTCGCGGCGGGCGCGGCGGGGCGGTGCCCGTCGTTCAGTCACAGGTTCGGGGAAGCGCCGAGCCCTGCGGCGCGGGCTGCACCCCGCGGCACCCCGCCGCCGCTCGCATGTTGTTGTCGTCGCCGACCGATAGCACTGCACTCGCGGCGTGATTCGTGTCGCGGTTGGCCGATGTCCTTCGGGGTCCTCGGGTGTCCTCCGGTGTCCTCCGGTGTCCTCCGGGGCCCTCCGGGGTCTCCGGCTCCTCCTTGTGCGCGGCTTCGGCCGGTGGAGGCGTCAGCCGGCCGGCGCGGGTCACTCCGTCTCCGTTATCGTCGGGACAGTGCTGGGCGGGGCTGGCCGAGGCTGTTGATAAGGCGGCGGGGTTTAGCCGTGCCCGTGCACGCCGCGGCCCAGGACTCTGCGCTGCGCGGCGCGGCTCGGCTCGAGCTAACGCTGGCTGGCTCTCACGACAGACTGCGGCGGCCGCGCGGCCCGTGCTGTCGGCCCGCCGGTGGCGGTGCGGCCCGCGGCTGCCGGTGGGGCCGGGTGGGGCACCGCGTGTGCCGCGTGCGCCTCTCCAAGGACCTGCCGGACCTGCCCGAGGACCACCAGGGCCGGGACCTGCCCGTGGCCGTGGGCGGTGACGTCCGAGAGTGTGCCGGAGGCAGCCGGCGCCACGGGGGGCCAGGCCCGGAGGCCCGGAGGCCCGGAGGGAGGGCCCCGCCCCGACCCCGCCGTCTGATTGGGCTGGAGTGCTGGGCGGGTCAGGGGGTCAGGAGCGGGTGTCGCCGTGTCTCGTGCCGTTGCCGATACGGGGCGATGCCTCGGCCTCGGACACCGCCGCCCCGCCCCGCCCCGCCCCGGCTCGGCTCGGCTCGCTCCCAGCCCCTTCGAGGGAGGCAAGGCGCTATCGAGCGACGCCCGTGCTGGGCTGGGCTGGACTGTGCGGGGCGGCCGCGCCGGGCGACGCTTTTTCATGTGTCGTTCGGGTCCGGTGCCCCGGAAGGACCCGCGCCCTGGACTTTGGGCGTTACATCAGGGTCGTTACATCCGTGCGCACCCGGTGGCCCAACAAGCATACCGGTTTCGCGGGTCCGCGAGCGTCCAGCCTCCGCTCTCATCCTTACCAGTCGGGTCGCGGTTACGCCGCCTCCGGCCGCCGTCCCCGCCGCCTCTCGCGTCAGGACCTGTTTGGCTCCCGCCGAGGAGCACGCTCCAGCCCGGCGCGCTCGGTCAAGGCCACCGCCAGGATTTTCTCGGCCCTGAGCCAGATGACCGCCGAGTTTTCCCTGCTTGTGATTGGGGCCGAAATGAAAGATAAAATTGGCCTCGTGAGCGATCCTCACGGCCCAATGTTCAACCTTGAAGGGTGTCTTTGAGTTGCTTGAAATTCTTCTTCGCTTGTAGACAATTAACACCTCGGGGAATTACCTGGCTCTTGTTTCTGAGCTGATTGATTGTGCATCCCTCCCACACTGATTGTGTCTAATAATGAATACATTTGCAGCTGGTACTGATTGTCTTTGTTTTTGTTTGCAGGCTTTGGATCTGCTCAAATTCTATGCACAGTCTGAAGTCAACGATGTTTCCGGTCCGAAGGAGCCCTCTGCAGCGGCTCTGCACGCTTTTACTCTCAAGCCTCTCAAGCTTCTACAGTCCTCCCCTCTGCATATTTTTGGCAAGAAAGAGGAACTCTGCATTATCATCGTCTGATCTGCATTATCAACGCTGTATCTGTTTAAAATAAAAACTATCAAAAATGCATGTGTCCATATGCCACCATATCATCACATCTGATACAAGTGTTCAAATCATAAGATTTCGTCCCAAACATTAATAAAACTGATATGGTGGATAGAGGAGGTCCTAATTAGTACGAAACCGCCCTTGGTTGCTCGGAAACACCCGTGGTTGATTCAGAAAAGGGCTTAACGGGTGGTGCAAGTTGTGCTGCCTACCCTCCCGGCGTGGACGTGTTTTTCGCATTTTCCGGAGCCATGAGGGCCATGCGGCATGCGTTCCATGACGGAGCGACGTCATGGGGTCAGCTCAGACACATTCCGCGCGAGAAATCGAAATTTCATTTCCTGACCAAAACCGGAAAAATTGCAAAGCCTTACCATTTTTTTGCCCAAAATTTTTTTGTGTTCCCGATTTTGATGAAACTGATATGGGAGATAGATGAGGTATTTATTGACTTATGCTGTGTGTTTTTTTTTAATGTTTTATAATTCTCCATGTATCATACATCAATATCCTGAACAAAATTAAATTTGTGCAACAGATTTATATATTAAGATGGGAACAAACAAACACACACTGTTGCCTTGAAACCAAAACCTAGCATCAAAACCCACTGTTGGGTTTAGAAACAGACTATGTGATACATTTAATGGTATTTAAAACCGAGCTGATGATATCTGCTACCTTATTTGGTACATTAGCCTTAGCAAGACATTTGAACATGTCAGGCGAAAACTTTCCAACACAAACAGTTACATCTTTCACAATGGTCATTATAGTTTTCATAGTCGTTGCTGCTGTTTTCTCAAGGCACTTAAGTAGCTTGCTGATCATATCTGCAACCGCATTTCGTGTCCCCACTGCCTTTAGAAATGCTGGAATCCCCTCTGAACATTCAAGGTGTGACTCCTCAGCGTCCACACT
This sequence comes from Megalurothrips usitatus, assembly GCA_026979955.1. Taxonomy (NCBI): domain Eukaryota; kingdom Metazoa; phylum Arthropoda; class Insecta; order Thysanoptera; family Thripidae; genus Megalurothrips; species Megalurothrips usitatus. The sequence continues at coordinate 5,818,952 of CM049595.1, read as the reverse complement.
CACCTGAAAGAGATTCCCAATTGGCTTATGTCATTAAAATCACATTCTGATGAAAATTCCCCAACAACCGTCCAACATTCAAATCTTCACTTAAAAACTTCATGCGTGTAATACTGCACGTACACAGAGGAAGATCACACATGTGAAGACGCAAAGGAGGGGCAGCGCAAACCTCATAGTGCTGAAGTGGTTGCTCACACTACACTACTGGCCACACTACCCATTGTGTGGTTGGGGCCCTGAAGCATGGCAGGGGCCCAGATACTACCTCAGGACACTGCCAAACATGTGAAACCAAAAAATTTCCCGCTTGCAAAAACTGGACAGCTTTCGCTAGATGAAAGTAAAATTTGAAAACTTGTAAAGCTATTTCAATTTTCAAAATATTGATGAATGATGTAACTGAATTTTTCGAGTGCAGTGTGTTTGGACTCTCACACACAGTTTGCACAAAGCCTGTTGTTGCCCGGCATTGCCCACCCATGAAGCCTCAAGAAACACATACGGATTAAGTACGCAGACTGATGGGTCCACGCATTGATATGATTTCACCAAGCAAAGGGATAATCAAGAGACTGAGAAATTAATTGAAGTAATTCTTTTATTAACAACTAATACAGACACTAATACATTTACACTTAAATAATTTTTTTTACCTAATTAACACTTAAATTTATTCATTTTGCCTAACACCCTTTCCCCATAACCTGTGCTCAAACATTGCACATCCAAACAAATTGACCAACCTCATTAATCATTAGTTCACAACCCAAAGGGCACAGAAACATCACTTTAATATATTCCTCAACAGATCTGTCTGCACGCAAAAAAATGAAAGTATGTATCTGGTTAGTTTGCTATAGCTGAAGTGTGAATCTACACTTCCCAGATGTGGACTGAAAGAATAATGATTGAGCCAAAAGTGTTTACATAAAATGGAAACAACACCCAATTTCTATTTTGGTGTACTTAGAAATTAGTGATAGGCTACACAGAATCCTACTTGGTCATATGTACTTATTTTTTTTGTCGGACAGTAACAACGAGAATAGCTCCCAAAGCTACAATATCATTATAAACACTGTGAATGAATCCACTGAAAACAAATTTTGTTTGAACGGTGGTATTTGAATATTGCGAATTCGATCCTGCGAATTGGCGGGAAATCTATGTACAAAGGAAGGATAAGGGAGCAAGAGGTCAACCAAGTCACAGATGCCACAGAATGCAAAGCCTTCATGAGAGACAGAAATCATGGCACAATAAACCCCTGCGGTCCAATAAAATTAGTAGTCACATTCATGGAGACAAGATCAAAGTACAAAGAACCACAATGTTGAAAACCATTACAATATTTAGAGTTGTCTTCAAGTCGTGCAAAGAAACACGAGTAAAAAGAAAGAAAATGAAAGAGTGATGCAAGCACTTGATGGGAATCACCAAGACAAAAAGCATTATGGCATGAGCTGCCAAACTTAACTGTGCATAACAAATCAAAACCAGTAAACTATGGAACAGCCAAACTTGTCTAGAGAAAGACCTTGTGAAAATTGTTTAAACGAATCATCAACAACAAATCTTTAGAGGAGTAATCCGAATCAAGCATGTTATTTCAGAAGACACGAAAAAATTTTTGAGAACATTTCACAACTTCGTAAAGGAAATCACAAACATCCGCACCAACAAGTTTATTGTTCTTTATTTGCTATCAGAAGCCTAAGTTTATACACCTTAAAATTTGTAATGTCAACAATAAGCAATCTTCGCATTCCAGTACACTCTACTCACCAATATAAAATATCAGTAAAAAAATTATCACAGAAATAAGTGAGGTTTATTTTCTGGTCCTACAGCTCATCTGATGGATGCCATTTTGGTGGCTTCATAACAGTTTGTGAATCAATATTTAAACCCTGTGTTCACAAACTTGATCTCCTAATACATATGTAAACATAATGCAAAGTGGCTGCATCTCAAACTTTTAATGGATACAATGAATGTTGGTGGTAACTCATTTAGCATGTTGCCAGACCTATAGTGTATAAGGTTTCTTTCCACAGAAGTCAATTTCTGAAGGCAGTACAATTTTATTTTACATAATTAAGAATGGAAACAACAGTGCAATAAGGCATCACATGCTCCCCACAAAGGGATAGAATGCAAAACATTTTTTAGCAATTACAAAACCCACCACCTGTTGGCAAGAAGAAGATATTGAAAATTAGGGTGGAAATCGATTGACGATTGCTATTAATAGTTGGCAACATTCTTTAAGTTAGAATACTGTTCAGTTTTAAGATACACAAATAGGTGCAAAAGAACGGACAAGACAAATTGCTTGATGCCTAGACTAATTGGTCTCTGACTTGTAAGGAAATATGTATTTATGAGACAATAGTATTTGAAAAACAAAAACAAAACAAAAACCGCGGGAATGTGATTGAAAAATTGACTCACCAGCAGCAGTCTAAGAAACGTTTCAGAAATATGCATCAAATTATAATAGACTTCATCACATCTGCCAGGCAGAGTTTTTTTTTTTTTTAAAAAAAAACCATCTTTCAACAACATTATGTTCACTGCTCTTCAACTACAGAAACAAGAGAAAAATATAATAGTCTCAAAACATGAATGTCAATGCCAGGAGTAAGAAAAATGCAGAACAGAGGTGGTTCACACCCATAATAAATATACTAATTGTAACAAGGCAGCTGCAATATGTGATATTTTAACATAACACAAATTCATAAGAACAAACATCTAACAAAGTACATAGTACAATCAAGTACACACAAGCATACACACATTCAACTTCCATGCACACACAAAGTTCAGCCTTTTCCATGTTTTCCCCTCAAGAGTCATCCTACTATATCATTACCATTTTGTACACGTGTATCACAGCACTGCCATATCAGTCGGCCCCGTGCGGGGCGGGGGAGATTCAGGTGGGGTAGGAGTTGGGGCAAGGATTGAGGAAGGGGAAGCGAGGGGAGGGGAGGGGCTCACAGACTGAATGTCAGGTTGAGCGTGAGCAGCTCCATGGGCTTCATCCGCGCCTGATCCAGCCCGCCCAGCCTGTCCAGGTGGTGCAGGCCTGTCAACGAGGTCTGTGTCACTGACTCTAGCCGGAGGCGGCTGAACGCCGTCCTGGGGTGGAGGGCCAGCCTGTCGGCCGACGCCCTCCCGGACGCGGCGGCAGCGGCGGCGTCCGCGTTGCCCTCGCTGTCCGCGTCGCCGTCCTCCCGACGCACGGCGTTGTTGTTCTCCTCGTCGTCGGCCACCACGCTGCAGCGCTGCAGCGTCACCTCCGCGCCCACGTCGCACGCGAAGCCCTGGCGGTGCAGCAGCATGAGGGCCGACGTGGAGGGGAACTGGGCGTACGCGCTGTCCGCCAGCGTGCGCAGGTTGAGCAGGTGCACGTCGCAGGGGAAGGGCCGCGACACGAGCAGCACCTGCTTGTGCAGCGACGACTCGACGACCCGCGACGCGGCCACGGGCGCGGCCGGCGCCACGCCGTCGAGCGGCGACGCGGTCGACGACGGCGCCAGGTCCTCGCCCGCGCTGCTCGAGTCCACGACGTACACGTTCGTCGGGTAGATGAGCGAGTTGGACATGTGGTTGCTGTACAGGCTGGGCCGCGAGTGCTGCGCCGGCGCGCGGTCGCCGCCGGGCGCGCCGGGGGCCACGTCCTCCAGCAGCAGCCAGAACTTGGTGAGGGTCTGCTTGTTGTCCACGATGCCCTCCCCCATGCCCCGCGAGTCGTCGTACAGCGTCCGCCGGTCCAGCATCACCTCCAGCCAGCCGGGCTGCCAGCTGGCCGCGCCCTGGGCGTGGTTCAGCAGCAGCGACAGTCGGCGCGCGCTGTCCTGGATGTAGGCCTGCGTCGTGACCGGGAAGTAGTTGCCCTCGATGCCGATGCGGTCCACCTTGACGCGGCGCTGCATCTGGAAGCCGTTGAGGTCCGTGTACAGCTCCGGCGGGTCCCCGTTGGCCACGTCCGTCACCAGCCGCATGAACAGCTCCGTCTCGCGGTTCTTGGGCGGCGACTCGAAGTCCACCACGTTCTCGATGTAGACGCCGCTGCCGAGCGCGCCCTGGGCGTGGTACAGCCGCACCGAGTGCGCCAGCACGCGCCCGTAGAACACGGTCACCTCGGACGCGATGGGCCCTGACGTGATGACCACCTGCCTGGACGAGACGTACGCCTCCAGGAAGTCGCGCTCGCCCTCGCGAGACGGGTCCGGCATGAAGAGGTAGGCGCCCGAGTGGAACTGCGCGGACGGGTAGGCGGAGAACTGCACCTTGCAGCGCGTCGTGTGGCCCTGGGCCTGGCCCTCGGCCTTGCGCGTGATGGCCTTGAGGAAGCCCGACGCGCCGTCGAACAGCAGCTTCATGGCGTAGTTCTCCAGCTGGATGTCGCCGGCCTGCATGCCCTTCACGTCGAACGGCGACACGAAGGCGGTGCCGTCCTCCGGGTTGCGGCCGCACGCGGCGCAGTACACCTTGGCGCGGGACGCGGACTGCTTGGTGGCCATGCGTTCCAGGCGGTACGACACGAGCGCCAGCGGCGGCAGCTCCGCCACGAACATGAGCTCGAAGGAGTCGCGGTTCATGTGTAGGTGGGGCTCCCGGTCGCGGCTCGGGTCCTGGTCTATCGGCTGCTGCGGCTGGTCGTCCATGGCCACGCCGCCGCCGCTGGCCGTCAGGTTCCACAGCGGGTTCACCTGGCACGGGACCACGTTGCCCTCGGGGTCCAGGACGCGGACGTCCGGCGTGGTGACGGTGAGCTTGACCACGTCCTGGCGGTGCTGCGCCAGCGAGTTGAAGAGCACGACGGTGCGGGGCTGGCCCAGGCCGAGCTCGACGGGCACGCGGCGCGCCAGCTTCTCGTAGGACTCGCGGTCCGTGTCCGGCTGGATGAACTCCATGGAGGGCGGGGCGCGCGGCGGCGGCGGCGGCGGGGGCCCGCGGCTGCTGCTGCTGCCGCCGCCGCTGCCGCCGGCCGCGCCCGCGGCGCCGGCCTCGCCGCGTCGCAGCACCTCGTCGCGGACCAGCAGCGTCTGCACGCAGAGCCGCTGCAGCCGCTGCGTCTCCTGCAGGCTCTCGAACATCTTGAGCGCGTAGTCGTGCATCACGGTGGCCTTGGACGTGCCCGTGATGGCGTCGTGGTGCTGGAACAGCGCCAGGTTGCGCCGCGACTTGATGAGCTTCTCGTAGTCGCGCTCCAGCAGCTTGACGGTGTAGTTGAAGCCCGAGCGGCGCGCCCGGTTCAGCGTGAGAGCGTACAGGATCTCTGCCGAGCGCAGGCTCGCCTCCAGCTCGCGGTCCAGGATCTTCCAGTAGGGCCGCGTGGTGAAGTAGCCGCTCCAGTACGCGGGCCGGCCCTCGCTGAAGATGTCCGAGTACACGAAGAAGTCGCCCTTGAGCGTGTCCAGGTGCTGCGTGCGCTCGCGCACCGCCGCGAAGTAGTCGGCCGGCGTGCCGAACACCACCTCGGCGTGGTACTCGGCCTTGTGCTTGTTGATGTAGTCGGCCAGCCGGCTGTAGCCCTCGTACTGCTGGTCCCACTCCTGCTCGTGCGAGTAGCGGAAGTCGTCGCCCAGCGGCATCAGCACCACGTTGTGCGGGAACAGCGAGCCCGTGCGCCCGTACTGCTGCAGCAGCAGCTCCGCCTTCTGCTTCACGTTGCTGTCGTCGATGGGCACGGCGCGCAGCGAGTACTCGGTGTACTCGCCCGGGATCTTGCGGAAGTCAAAGTTGAGGCAGATCTGCAACAGAGAACGGCGTGAGGACCGGACACGGGGGGCGCCTGCCGAGCGGGCAGCCCGCGCGCGCGGCTGTCGAGCGGGCCGGCCTACCCCGGGCCCCGCGGGCGTCAGCCGCCAGCCTACCTGCGGGTGCGGGCCGCACGAGTGCTTGATGGAGTAGATGTCGAAGGGCTGGTTGTGGGTGAGCAGGTCCGTGCGGCCGTCCGTGTCCCAGTTCTGGCGCCACATGAAGTCGCCCATCTGCCGCTCGGCCAGCCACTGCTTCCAGGCGTAGTGCACGCGCTGGATGACGGCGCCGGACGACACGCCAGACGCCTTGAGCAGGTACGGCACCGTGGCGCCGTGGCCGAACGGGTCGATGGACCAGCCCGTGTGCGGCGTCACGCCCAGGTTGTTCTTCACCCACTGGTGGCCTGCAAAAAGGCAAGAAAAAGGTAAGTCATAATTTTTTTTAAAAGGTCAGTCAAAATTAAATTTTAAAAAAATCAAAAATGGTTTTCAAAATCAGAGAAAAAATTGAAAAGGAAGACAGAAAGAAAGACAAATCGATTTTTTTAAAAAATTAGATAACCATCAATAAGTCAAAATTAAATTTTACGCTGTTTTCACGAGCGAGGCACCCCTTGGCCACTGCCGCCGGTGGGGGCTGGCTGGTGTAAGACTGCCCACCCGTGTAGCATAAAGAAGCCCGACCCGTACTTTCCGGCAGAATTCCGCGCCGACACCCGTGGCGCTCGTGGCTGCGGGGAGGAGCCGAGCCGGCGGCGCCTCGGGGTGCACGGCCCGGCAGCCTGCAGACCCAGCAGCGCAGCCCCTGCAGGGGCCCCTGCAGGGCCTCGGCCCGGCCCCTCCTCCACTCAAACAAAAGGCGTTCGACGCTGGTGGAGCCCACGGTGCCCTCGCAGACCACGCTGGCAGACAGCGCGCGCTGCCAGCTCGGGCCGCCCAGCCCGCCCAGCCAGCCCTGCCCGCCCTGGGTCTGGGTGCTCCCCGGGGAGTTATTGTTTAGAGGCGATCATGAATATTAGCCACTCCGCCGCGCGGCGGGCTACGCCTCCTCCACCCCCACCTCTCTCTCTCTCTCTCTCTCTCTCTCTCTCTCTCTCTCTCTCTCTCTCTCTCTCTACCCTTTCTCTGCCTTTTGAGACCCCGAGCAGCGTTGGTGCGGGCTCCGCTGCGACCAACACTCCCCCGCCGCACCACTCCACTCCACTCCACTCCACTCCACTCCCCTTCCCCCTGCTCGGCCGCAGCCTCCGGGTCCGGCCGAGTTCCCTCTCGCTCTGCGGCGTTAAAACGGCAGGAGGCCAATAAAGCCGAGTTAGCGTAATATCACACCTCCCGAGGCCGCGAATATCTTTAAATCTGCCGCGCGCTCGCACCACCGCAGCCACGGAAAAGGAAGCCACACGCGTCTGCTGCCCCCCCCCCCCCCTCCCTCCCCGACGGGGCAGACGGCAGAGCACGGCCGCGGCGGACAAATCGCGGACGCGAAGTGCACCCCCCTCCCTCCCCTCCCCCCGGCCGCCCGCGGGGCGGAAGGTGTCAGAGTGGCGCGGCGCCGCCCCACGACCCCGTCACGCCGTCCCTCCGAAGGGGTAACTCTGAAAAGGCTCCCCCCCCCCCCCCCCAAGCGCCTCGCCAAAGCAAAGCCAAAAATTAAGCGTCCGCGTCCAACGTCCGCGGGCCGCACAATGCGGAGCGGGAAAAGAAGACGAATAAAGGGATCGCGCCGCGGGCCGCTGGACGACAAGAATGGCACTGGCGAGGAGGGGGAGGTTCGACGCGGACCTGCGGGCCGCGCTCGCTGGACCGACTCCGCGGCTGCTCCTTCGGCCCTCGGCCCACCCCTGCTGCCGAGGTTATTCAAGGGAGGAAACCGCCCCCCTCCCCACAAACCACCCTCCACTTCTTTGCAGCGGGAGCACTGAGGTGGCGGCGGCGGCTCCTAGAAAACGGCCCGGGCAAACTGCGGCGCGGAAGACAGAGAGAAGTTAGACAATAACACCCTTGACGCGACCATTCAGGAGGCCGTCTCGGCCCGTCCCGGCCCGTCCCCGTTATTGTATGGAATTTGTTGGGGCGCAAGTAATGCTCGCATAATTTGGCCGCCGCCGCCGCCGCCGCTGCAGTGCCGGCGCGGGGCTGCGCGGTGCGGCCCCAGCCGCATATTGTTTCGATCTCGTGGCTTGGCGTGGCGCTGCGTGGCGCGGCGTGGCGCGGCGTGGCCGGTGTGGCGGCGTAATGATTCGGGGCGAGACATTAGCGTGGCCGCAGACGGCAGCAGCAGCAGCCGCAGGGAGCGTCGGCGGGGGCGTGTAGGTGGCCGTGGAGGCCAGCAGGGCCGGCGGCAGCCGGGGGCTCGCCAGCCGGACCAGCCGGACCACCGCCCGCTTTTTGTATTTCTACCCCGAGAATCGTCGCAGGCAGCGGCGCGCGCCGCACAGGAGGGCAGTCCGCCAGCGGCGACCCCCCAGCGGGCCGTGCGACCCGACCAACGCGGCAAAACAACAAAAAAGACAAAAAAAAAAAAATAAAAATAAAATGATGACATAAAGTAAAGCAATTCCGGCTTTGGTCTCGGGGGCGGCGGCGTACTGTCCGGTCCCCCCATCGTGGCGGGGACGCCAGGAGACCAGGAGACGAGGAGACGCCCAGGAGACGCCCAGGAGACGCCCAGGAGACGCCCAGGAGACGCCCAGGAGACGCCCAGGAGACGCCCAGGAGACGCCCCGCGGACGAGCGCCGCCAGTCCCGCAATTATGTACGCGGCGCATCATAGAAGCGAGGCGGCGAGTCAGAAATTTAAATAAAAGGATGAACCTTCCTTTGATGTCGTTGGGAATAATCCCGCCACTATCAGGTGATATTGATAATATCGATGCTAAAACGGCGCCATGGGGGCCGCGGGGACGCCGCCGGAAAGGTATTTATTTTTGCAGGGTCTGCGCCGACGGTCGGGCTGGTACGCGGTGGCGGGGCCCAGGCCGCGGGGCGACACAGATTTGTGCCGCTGAAAGACCCGATGCTCCGGCCCTGCGGGGCCCTGCGGGGCCCTGCGGTGCGAACTCGGTCCGGTCCAGCGAGAGGAGTGGGGAGATCTCATCTCGTCACAGCATCACTCATGGGGTAGACGTGACCCGACAGGGCCCTCAGCCCTCAGCCGCGTCCTGTGTGGGGAGGTCCATTAGGCCTCCGCCGGGCCAACTTAGACAGGATCAAGGGGGAGGGGGAGAAAGAGAGAGAGAGAGGGGGGGAGGGAGGGCTTGGGCGAGGGCGTAAAAAAAAAGAAAACGCCCATCGAAACATAAGGAGATGACGTGGTGGCTGAAATCGGCTCAACGCACCTAAAGCCGCTCCCGTCGGGCCCGCGCAAGAAGACGAACACCACCGCCGTCTGCCGTGCCTCGCTCCCTCCCCAGCGCCCTCCCCACCCAGAATATAAGACAAATATAAGACCTCTCGCGGCGCCCCGCTGCTCCCACCGAAATAAAGACGAAAACACCTTCCGTTTCACCAACTTTCCCGTCTTCTCGCGGGGCCGGCAGGACGCCGCGCTCTGCGGGGGGGACGTGCGGTGCTGGTCTCCGGCCGGCCGCCGCCAGGTGACCCGACAGTGACACGGACAGGCGGGATGGCAGAGGCAGGTCGGCGCGTCGATGTCACCGGGACGCTATGGGGGGGAGGCCTCCGGGCCGGGAGTAGTACGTCATAAATAGGAGACGAGGGACGTGTGTGTGCGGCCGGGCAGCACTCTCCAGGAGTGCGGGCCGCGGGGTCACTTCCTGGAGCCGCCGCCGCCGTTGCTGACCAGACCGCGGCCGAGCGGGCGTTGATGTCGCATGTCTGACCACGCCCTGGCGGTCTACGCCCCGGCGGCGGCACGTGCATGAAATGTGGGGGGCAATAAATGGTGACCCGGACACGTAGACGGCGGCGACCCCTTCCCGCCGCCGCCGCCCCGCCGCCGCCCCGCCGCCGCCCCGCCGCCTCATGCCTCCAGAGAGATTCGCGACGACTACTCTTATTATCAGGGCAATCGTAAACCCCCCCGGCCCCGCCCATTTTTGCATAGAAATGGCGGCCGTTAAGGACGTTTCATAAATGTTGGCCTCCACCCCTTCGGCCCCTTCGGCCGGCCCTCCCGGCTGGTGAGGGCCGTGCCGATGGGGGCCGTGCGGGGCCCGTCCACTGGTGGCGGCGCTGAGGGCTCGCCGCACAACGCGTTTGGCAGGGTACTTAAGGGGGGGGGGAGAGAGAGAGAGAGAGAGAGAGAGAGAGAGAGAGAGAGAGAGAGAGAGAGAGAGAGAGAGAGAGAGAGAGAGAGAGAGAGAGAGAGAGAGAGAGAGAGAGAGAGAGAGAGAGAGAGAGATGGGCGGGTAGCGGCCAAGTCCAGACAGGGCTTTGCCTTCAGCCGGGGCGAGGGACTAGGAGGAGGCGAGAGCGGGGCCTATGGACGGATAGGTCCGCGTGAAGAGGACTTGACGGCCGCGCAGCCTGGCGTACCCTCCCCGCGCGCCGCGCCCGTCAGATCAGATGGAGGGGGGGGGGGGGGGGAGGAGGACGACGGCCCCCATCTGCAGCCCTTAACGCCCGCCCACAAATCATATTCGCCAGCGATCGCGATCGCATCGGATTATTTGACGTATAGGCATAACTACACCCGCGGCCGCCAGCTCACAAAAAAAAGGGAGGGAGAAATACAATTTTATATAAGGAGAAAAAAAAATTGGAGGGAAAAAAAAGGGGGATGAAAGTCACGAAGCGAACACAAAATTATGCATTATGTGCGAGCCCGTACAGCGACAGCCGTTTCCCCCGGCAGCAGCAGTCGTAACTAAATAAGGACATAAAACAAAACAACACGGACTGCTCCGCGTCGCCCAGCTGTACTTCAGGGCTGGGAGCGCAAAAGTAGGAATAAAACAGCACGCAGGAAAAAAAATAACGTGCCGCCATAAAAAAAAAGCTCGACAATAAAATAATAAACATGCGCCGAAGGCGATCTGAGGCGTTGTGTTCGGGTACAACTGCAATGATACTGCGAGGGGAGGCTGACAGTGCTGGTCACGTGACCGGAGCGTGGCTGCCGCAGGTGCGACACGCGCCCGGCACGCGCGCGGCACGCGTGCGACAGGCGCGCACACAGCGGCGCTGTGCTGCAGGACGTCCATCAGGGATTGGGGCGCGGCCCGCGGCGGCGGCGGCGGCGGCGGCGGCGTCGGCAGGGGTGCTCTCAGCGCATCAATTGGGAGGAAAAGTTGCGTTCTCGCCGTCATGCTAAAAGCATCCCCTCCCGCGGAGAAACTACCCCGCCCACCCAACCCCCCCCCCCCCCCCTATCCCGACGCGCCTCCCTAACCCCCCTCACTTTGCACCTCTCTCTCTCTCTCCTCTTCCTGCCTCCCTCCCTCCCTACCCCTCTTCTCTGTCCCTCTTACGCTCACGCTCTATGTCTCTGGCGCCAATGTTGTCTACTCTACTCTCTACTCGTCCCGCAGCTTTCCCTCCTGTACGCCTGCGGAGCCACAGAGACCGGGGTGGGGGGGGGGGGGGGGGGAGGGTACTGCGGCAGCGCGGGGAGAGAGCGTTATCTCCGCGGCACAGACGGCCAGTCACTGTGACCGCGTACAATGAAAGAACAGAACGGGGTCGCTGAGGCAGACATCTGATACGCGCTGCGACCCCCCGCAGCGGCAGCTCCCCCCCCCCCCCCTCCGCTGCTTCTGCGACGCGCGCTCGCACTAAAATCCACAACACTCACACCCCATCGAGTCCGTCCCCGTCCTCGCCCCTGCTCCTTGTATGCTATCTCTAACCCCACCCCTCCATCTCTCTCCCTCTGTCTCCACCCTTGACGTTGCTGTTGTGTCTCTGTCTCTCGCACGGGCTGTAAATCGAACGCGACCCCGCCGCGCCGCCGCCGCCGCCGCGCCTGCCTATAGCCGCCCCTTCCATTATTGTCACCACATCAGAGAACAGCGGAGCCCCTCCGGCAGGCAGGCAGGCAGAGGCCACCACCGGCACAGGACGGGCACGCACACACACACACACACACACACACACACACGCCATCACCGCCAGCACCACCCTGCGGCCACCGTCGGAGAGCAGGCCCTAAGAGCGGGGGGGCCGACCGGGCGGGGATGGCTCTAATGCCACGGTAGCAGCGGCGGCCTTAATGGGACTAACGTCCTTGTCACGGCCCCGCGTACACGCGTGGCGCGCGCGTGCCGTGCGCGTGGCGGGTCGCGTGGCGCACGCGTGACAAAGGGGACGTGCGCGGCGGCCCTGGCGCGCCGTGTTTAGGGTTCGCGGTACGGCGGCAGTGCGGCAGAACTGAAAATACGCGGCGTTCCTGAATCGACTCTGGTATTCATTATTGGCACGTATGACGGGTACCTTCGATGAGCTGGTCCACCATGGCGAACACGTGCGAGTTGGCCTCGTCCGTCATGACCCAGCCGCCGGTCGTCATCTCCAGCCGCCCGTCCTCCAGGAGCTTCTTGACGGCGTGCCGCTTGGATGGGTGGGCGCTGCAACAGCGAAAAGACCGAGGGACGGCGTCAGGAACAACAACAACAACAACAACAACAACAACAAAAACAAGGACGGCGTGCGGCGAGGAGCGAGTGCGGAGCCCAGCGACATCGCACGGGGAAACATCTGCGTCCTGTTCCACAGATCCACCCCCCCCCCCATGCACTTCCTCTTCCGTTTGCTTCTCATATTAACACAGCGATGCGGCTCCTCCCCATTTTTATTCAGGCCTCTGTGTATGTGTGTGTTGTATCGTGTGTGTGTGTGTGTGTGTGGACGGTATCGATACGGCGAACAGACAATGCTTCTGGTGGTGCAGCAGCGGTACGCGCCGCTGCCGCGGGCCCCGCACTTATGGTGATTGTCCCTCCGGCCTGACGGGGGGGGGGGGGGGGGAGGCCATAATGCCCACTTATTGCAGTTGGGTTACCAAGAGATAGTGATATGGTCGCTGCCACTTATTATCGCGCTTCGCAGAACCCCCTCCCCCCCTCCTCCCCCTCGCGCGGCTGTAATCGCTGTCGACGCCCGCGTCCCGTATCTATAATCCGTTATCAGCGAAAAAGAGGCTGGGAAGAAAAAGAAGCCGCGAACGACAACAGCAACGGTAACACGACATAACCGGCAATAAAACCATGTCGCTTCTGCCAGGTGACATCGGGGTGGGTGGTGGGGGTGGAGGGGGTGCGGGGGAGGGAGGGGAGAGGGGTATGGGCGTTTGCAGGGGGCGGGAGGGGGGAGGGAGGGGTGGGCGTCTGCAAGGACCAGATCATGCCGCCGAGGGATCAACAAATTCAGTGGATGATCCTCTAAGTGGCGAACCGTTTGGCAGACGCCGGGCGGAGGCGGCGGCGGGGCCTTCGCAGTGGTTGTGTGCGTCCCCCCCCCTCCTTCTCTCTCTCTCTCTCTCTCTCTCTCTCTCTCTCTCTCTCTCTCGGGGATGAGCGCGGGCGGGGGGCGGGGGGCGCTAGGGATAGACATCGGAGCGTGGAGACGTGCGCAGAAAGTAAAATAAGTGACGACCGGCAATAAATCGCGGCGCCCGAGGCGAGGCGGCTGCCGGAGCCTTGCGGAGCCTTGCGGAGCCTTGCGGAGCCGGGGAGGAAGTAGGCAACCCGCTTGATATGGACGGCACACGGCCGGGCGCACCGCCGCCCAAACACACGCACACACACGCACACACACACACGCACGTCCAGTGCGCGGGGCGGTTCATTCTTCACGGCAAAGCCAAAGGACTTGGCGGCGCGGCAGCAGAGATTCCAGCGGCAGGCAAACAGACGAGACGTTGTATATACATACTTCTATCCGCGTCTCCATGGCCGTTATGCAGGCACGACGGGAGAGAGAGAGAGAGACAGGAAGACAGAGACAGACAGAGAAGACAGAGATAGACAGAGAGAGAGACCAACAGATAGACAGAGCGGGGGTGTTTGTGTGTGGAAAACACAAACACGACACGCGCGGGGCTGAGCAATTACTGGACGGCAAGCCGAAACACTGACCGCACTGACCTACCCGCCCGCCCCCGAGTGCCCCGGCCGGGTCGGGTCGGGCCCGCGGGGCGGCCGACCGCACGACACGCGTGGCCGCTGACGCGCGCCCCGCACGCGAATTAGGGCGGCCGACGTGGACGTGCCGCCGTGCCGCCGTGCCGCCGTGCCGCGCCCCACTGACAGCCGTCCGCCCGCCCCGGCACGGCACGCCGGCCCTCTGTAATTAAATTAATGGGCGAGTGTCTGTCCATACATGACGCCGCAACACCTGCCGCAGGGGTGTGTGGTGTGGCGGGCCGTGCGTGCGTGCGTGCGTGGACGGAGCGAGAGGTGAGCGCCGCGGGGGGTATCCGACACGGCTCTCCGCGGAGCACTTAGGTCCGGGTTAGGTTAGGCTGGGGGTGCGCGGGGACGAAAGATCATCAACTCGGAGAGGGAGGGCAGGGCAGGGAGGCCAGCCAGCCAGCCAGCCAGGCAGCCAGCCAGCCAGCCAGCCAGCCAGCCCGTGCCGGGGCCCCCGGGGCCTCCGGGTCCCCCGGGGCCGCCGGGGACCGCGGCCGATACCCAACCCGACCGACCCAGCAGCACAGCGCAGCGGCCCCGTCCGCTCCGCTGCGGAATCTCCGATAGTACTCCGACGGCGGTTTGGCGTGGCGTGGCGTGGCGGCGGGGAGGGCACGGCACGGCACGGCACGGCACGGCCTCCTCTATCGCCATCACAGTGATGGGTCTCGGCCCGGCCTATAGTTTGCCGCGCCCTCCGCCCCGACGACCACATTTGCCGGCCCACCACCGCCGCCGTGTCCTGCCGCTGTCGGACGCAGGCGGCGGCGGCAGCGCGACCAGCTACGGGAAGCGCAACGTTTGAATTACTCTTTGTGAACTCGCGGAGGGCACCGGCGGATATAAAAACTCGACAGCCGCGTTGGTGTCCGCGGGGGGTCCGCGCCGGGGCCGCCCCGGCAGAGCTGCCCCCCCCCCCCCCCCGACGCCGTTCTGACAGATTACCGGTCGATAATCTGAATAAGAAGCGCCCGCTGAGAGGCGGAATAACAACAGACGGCCGGGAAATAAAGGGGGAGTGAAAATAAAGCGGGCGGGGCGCCGGCCGTCGGGAAAAAGAAAGGCGGAAAAAGTTTGAGGAGGGGTGGGGGTGGGGGTGGGGCATTGTTTGGATTTAGAGGGAGAGAGAGAGCGCACGAGAGAGAGAGAGAGAGAGAGAGAGAGAGAGAGAGAGAGAGAGAGAGAGAGAGAGAGAGAGCGTGCGTTGTCACGGACGTCGGCGGCGAGGCGGGGGAGCGAGAGGTGCCGGGATGCCGCAATCAGTAAAGTTGGCTAGCAATTAAAGTTGAGGTCGTGCCGGGCAGATCAGTCCGTTCAGCGCCGCGCCGCGCCGCGCCACGCCCGACCCTTCCCTTCCTTCCCCCGTCCATCAACCCCCCCCCCCTCCTCCTGTCCACCTTCTAATCCCCCACCCCCTTCCACAACCACAAACCGTAAGCAAACGCCGTGAAGTTGTCATTCCGCGACGCTCCGTTTAGTCTCCGCGTCTCCGATCGAGGGAGAGTGTCGCCTAGAGAGACTCTGAGGGTCTCCTAGAGAGACCCTGGGTGTCTCCTAGAGAGACTCGGAGTGTCTTCTAAAGAGACTGAGTGTCGCCTAGAGAGACCCTGAGTGTCTCCTAGAGAGACTCTGGGACGGCCGAGGAGACGACGAGCAGGGCGGCGGCGGCGGCGCAGCGCAACGCAATAAAACCGGGCGGGAGGATCGAAGGATAATGGCCGGGGTGTTTTGTATTCCTAAACGGCCCGATTGCGACGACTCCCCCTTTTATTTTCTGGCCATTAATTAAAGAAACAAAGAACGGCAATTTCCTTCCACTGCTCCGCCGCGCTTCTTCGCCCGGACTTTATAGTAGATATACAGAGTGGAGGACGAGGAGGAGCGAGAGGGAGCGAGGAGGAGCCCGGCCCTCTGTACGCGGACAGAGAGAGAGAGAGAGAGAGAGAGAGAAGCGCAGCGCCGACCAATCACAACCCTTGTCTCATCTCATCCGGACCGGACAGCAGCAGCAGCGGCGGCGGCGGCGAACGGCGAGAGGACGAGGACGGTCACAACTCCATGAAATAATCGGCGAGCTTCAATTAGTGCGGTGGTGCGGCTCACGACGGAAATCGGATAGGAAGGTGTTGGTGCGAGAGAGAGAAAGAGAGGGGGAGAGAAAGAGAGAGAGAGAGAGAGAGAGAGACGTGGCCTAGGCAAGTAAATCAATACACTCGCACACACACGTGTGATTAACCACGCCCACTCATTACGCGGGGAAGTCGCGTCTCCTCGCGTAAACTTCCGTAAATAACGCCCTCTAAATCCCCCATCCCCGTGGCCGCGTAGCTCCGCGGCGGCGGTGCGGCTTCATTGCCTCTTCTGTGTGTGTGTGTGTGTGTGTGTGGAGGGGGGGGGGGGGTGGCGGTGAGAGTGTGTGTGTGGGGAGGGGGGCTTTGATTTCAGCCGGCACGGCACGAGAGAGAGGCCTCGGGGCGGGGCGGGGCCGACCCCTTCCGCCGCCCGCCAGGCCGCCGCCGAGCAGACAGGAGGTCGTCTAAGAGGCTTCCAATCGGCCCCGTCAAACCCCATCGCCTCCCCCTCCGACCCACTCCCGGCCCCGCTCCCCCTCCCGCGAGTTAAATGTAAGCGGATCCGCCCAGCCTGCTACTTAGTTCACTGCTGCCGCCGCCGCCGCGGCCCCGCGGCCCCGCGGCGCCCCGGGAGGGGCTCAGCCTCGTGTAGCGGCGGCCGCAAGAGGCCGGGGGCCGCCGCCTGCGTTAGTGCATTAGTGTATCTACCTGGTCCCGGAGTTGCGTTACGTTTGTTCTTGCTTTTACGCATTTTAATAAATATCCGCGCCGCCGGGGACCATGCGTTTAAGCCAGCGTTCCCGGTTCTGCTTCCGAGATCCTGAATCGATGAGAGTGTGTTTTGATTGCCGTCATGTGAACAGTGGCCATGTCCGGGCAGCCGTGACGCAGGTGGACACCACACGGCCCGGGCGCAGCGCGGCGCGGCGCGCCAAAGGAATTAAGGTCACACGCAAACGGCAAACAGAGTCATTTAAAGTAAACTCCGGAAGGGGGCGGGGGGCGGCGGCAATCGCGACAGCTGACAGTTCTAGTGACTCTGACTGCTCCTTCGTAATGAACAACTCCCGGGGCGGCGGGGGGGGGGGGGGGGGCACATCGTGCGACAGCGGCGTGACAGGCGGGGCCCGGCGGGGACCCCCCGCGGCGCACGCCACACGCCACGCGCGTGCCGCCCTGACTGATGGGCCGGATATGAAACTCGGCGAGGCGGCGGTGTAACGCGCCCAGGCCGCGCCGACAATCTGGGATGCGCGATCGCTCATTTGCTTCCTCCAAGCGGCCCGCGACGGCGGGTGAGAGATGCGGGGGCGGATCAGAGGAGAAGTCCGCGAGGAGGAGGAGGAGGAGGAGGAGGAGGAGGGGGAGGACGAGGAGGAGGGGGAGGACGAGGAGGAGGAGGAGGAGGGGGCGAGGGGAGGAGGGAGGGCAGCGACGTGAGGGGAGCGCCCGGGGGGTAGGCACCCGGCGCACACCCGAGTCCGGCGGGACGGCCCGCCCGTCACGGCGCTCGCCGCCGGCCGGGCGCCGCCGGGCCGCCCGGGAGGTAGCCTACCCGGTGGACAGCGGGGCGCGGCGGGACTGCCTATCCTCCCAACGACAGGCGCCGTCCCCACGGCGGCGGCGCCACACACGGCAGCTCTGCGGGGGCGGGGCTCAACTCTTTATGAAAATGTGTCCGCGTTATCAGGGATTTGTTCTTCTGCGCATATACGCCCAAGAGAGAGAGAGAGAGAGAGAGAGAGAGAGAGAGGCAGAGAGAGGGAAAGAGAAGGTAGAGATGGGACGTATGGAGAGAGACGGTCGGTCTGTACTCACCTCTCCCACCACTGCGAGAAGAACGACACCTCGGTCCAGATGAACGTCATGTTGGGCAGCGCCTGCAGCTTGGACACCATGTTGTTGAGGATGTTGCGGGTCTTGAAGTGGAAGTAGCCCTCGTAGGTGAGCAGCCAGCCGGGGTCGTTGTGCGAGTGCGGCACCAGGATCACCTGCGGACAGAGAGGGGGGGGGGCCGTCATCACCACAAAGTCCAGGACCGCGGCGACGACACCGCACACCGCCGCCGCGCCTCGCGGAGAAATTGGCGAGCGCGCGGGGGAAAAAAAGGGAAAAAGAAAAGGGAGAAAATCGAAGAGCCGCTCAGCCCTTTAAAAGTTTCGCAACAGCAGCAGCAGCAGCAGCAACTTGTCCCATCTTAAACTTGCGGCGCTTAAAGACGGGAAAGAGGAAAAGAAAGAAAAAGGAGGGGAGGCGGGGAGACAGCTTGTCCTTGTGATTCAGAGCATGCCGCCACTCTCGATTGCAACCGCGCTCGCGGATTTTCCTCGGACAAAAGACGAAAAAGGGGGGGGGGGGTCTGCTCAAGAGGAGCGAGACAGAGAGAACCGTAGAATGCGAGTGAAGAAGTGAGACGGGGGGAAAGGAGGGGGAGGAGGACGCGCTTACACGATACTTACATGGCCGCGGCGGCAGCAGGAGCCGGGCAGAAAGACGACCGAGTGTAGTCCTTACAAAGAGGCTACAACAGCAGCGCGCGGCACCTACAGTTACGCACAGCCAGCGGCGGAATTTAGCGCAGAGCTACGCGACACGGGAGGGAGTGGAGGGGAGCGGAGTGGATGGAGTCATTGCTTAAGTTTGAAGCAGGTGGTTCGTCCCCCCCTTCCTTCCCCACACCTTCCCTACCTTCTCCTTGTGCAAACGTTTGCGGCAGAGAATACGATGGTTGGTGGTGCGGGGATGCATGAGAGACTGAGAGAGAGAGAGAGAGAGAGAGAGAGAGAGAGAGAGAGAGAAGAGAGAGAGCGAGGGCGGGGGGCAGTAGACTGACCACGCGCGGCGGCATTACAGGCGCCGGCGCCGGACACCGTTTTGCTGCGAACCGCGGTGCGCCCTATTTTTTCAAAGCCACTTCTGGGCGACGCAAATCCTCCTGGACGTGCTGGCGGCGGCGGGGCGGGCGGAACAACGCGGCTCTGCGGGGGGTTCGGTCCCTCGCCATGCTTTATTTTCGGTGCCAACGTTAAATGCAAGAGGATGACACGAAGAGCCCCCCCCCCCCCCCCCCCACCGTTCCCGCCGCCATGTAAACCGACCGCCGCGCCGCCGGCTCTTTGGATGATAGAAGTACAAAGTAAACACTTTCCGCGCACGATTTTTCGTCTCCATCTAGGAGATGAAGAAGCGCCGGCAGACACAGCAGCGGGACACGCCCACAGAGGAGGGCCCCGGGGGCCGGCGGGGGCCGGCGGGGGCCGGCGGCCACGGTACCCTGCGGAGAGGGTCAGGCCGGGGTGCACGCCGGCCAGCCCAGCCGTCCGTCAGCCCAGCCGGCCTGCAATTCAATTTACGCTCAATCAACCGGCACCGCCAACCCAATTAATGACGTCATAGGCAGTCACGCAACCAAGAGAATTACGCTCATCACAGCCCCCTCCGTCGCCGGCGCCCCCCTGGGGCCCCCTAAGGGGGGGGGGGGGGGGGGGGCGCCTGCGCTGCCTGCACCGCCCCGCCGAGCCGAAATAAACACACACACGACGACGGGGTCCCCGGCCTGGGAAACCTAGCTGCCTCCGAGGAGAGCGGCTCCGTGTCACACACCTGACGTCGCTGCTGACACTACTACATCTCTCCTCGGGGGGGGGGGGGGGGGGGGGGGGGAGGCGGGGAGGGGCGCGGCCCCGGGACTTGCGAGAAAGCCCAGGGGCGACTCATACATTCATACACGGCACATGATTTATAAGGCGGCCCGAGCCCGCTCGGGAGGCGCTCGGGCGGCGCTCGGCCCCCGTGCTCTGCCGCCTGCTCGGCTTGCCTCGGAGGGCTCCGGGTGCTCCGAGGGAACCGCGGAGTGTCTGCTGTACACAGCACGGACGTCCAGGGCTATACAGGATTTACAAAAAAAAAAAAAAAAATTAAGAGGGGAAGCTTGTACACTGCACAATGCGAGGCTAGCGTGTCCAAGTGGCGCAATCGAGTTTTTGTCAATTAAAAAAAGCATTTGCAACAAACATGACCCTTCATTCAAAGATTAAAAAAAAAAAAACAAGAGCCTGGTGGCAAGAAGTAAGGTGCATGGCAGGGCAGGCAGCGCGGCCGGAGCCACTCCCGCCTGACTCCAGCGCTCTCCTTCCCTCCAGTGCCCCGCACTATACATATATATATATATACCTCCGGCGCACTTTATCGACCCTTGCTTTCAGAAGGTAATGTATGGGAAGGTCTGCAATTAGCGTCGGGAAGATGGGCCGGACCGGGGTCGAAGGGGGAAAGAGAGAGAGAGAGAGGGGGAGAGAGAGAGAGAAGTTTTAGGCGCCCCAGCGACGGCTGAATTAACCCCGGCTGGCTGGCGTGAGAGTAGGGTAGGTGTTACTTTGGCAGGTGGGGGTCCGCGCCGCGCCGCGCGCGCCGGGTTCAACTTCCGGTCTCTTCGCCAACGCGGGCGCCCCTCACCGTCTCTCTCTCTCTCTCTCTCTCTCTCTCTCTCTCTCCTCTCGCCCGCTCCCCCACTTTGACGCCCTTCCCTTTCAAGAGCACAGTGTCGGAACAACATAAGAAGACGGGGGATGATTTTCACTTTCATACACTGCCTCCTCCCCCCTCCCTCGCGCTCCCCCCATCGCCACCACCCCTTTCCCTTCTCTCGTGCCGGAGTGAAGCCTGATGGTGAGCACGGGAAAGCAGGGAAATGATGCGAATTACCCATGGAAGAAAGGCCAAAGCGCCCATTCCTATCAAAGAATTTGCAAAACGAAAAAAGGTAATAATAATTATGAAATAAATAAATAAATTGAAAACTCGTGTAGACGCGCGGATCTGAAGCTGAAATCGTGTCAATGAGCGGGGCGAGGAGCCTATACATCGGCCGCGTCCATCGCAGCCAGCCCCGGCAGGGCATGGTTAATAAGTCGGCTGCCGGACGGCGGCGGCCGGATCGAACTCAAAGTCTTCGTCGGAGTGAAGGAGTTTAAGCGTGTTGTCCGCGCGGACTCCAGCGGGACTCCAGCGGGACTCCAGCTGGAGAGGCCGCCGCTGTGGAACACACCGCGCCGCATTACCGCAACAGCGCGGGCCGCGCGGACGGAAACTTTCGGCCGGAATCAGCGGGATGATGCCGCCGCCGTGCGCGTGCCGCGCCACGCCCTGCTAAGCAAGATTGAAGAGGAAAAGTCGCGCCGCGCGGCAAGTTTCGAGGGAGATATTGCTAAAGCGGCGCGGCAGCTGCGGCGTCTGCGGCGGCGGCTGCGGCGGCTGCGGCGGCGGCACGCATGTGAGGCGCGTATATGAAGCATAAGGCGATTTGGCCCCGATTACGGGTGGCGGCCGAGGAAGGCCGCGGTAATAACAACAGCCGCGCAGCCGCAGGACGCAGCGGGGCGCGGCGGGACGTGTGCGAGCGGCGGCAGCGGCACGGCCGGGGACCAAGGACCGGAGCTGAGGCCTTTGCATATATGAGGCGGGCAGGCCGGCATGGCTGCTGTCAGACAGATGGCGGCTGTCCTCACGGCATGTCGTCGCATTTCACGGCCCTCATATGGCGCCGCGCACAGATATAGGGAAAAGGAGAGGGATGGGGGGGGGGGGGGGGGGGGCTGGAGATGACAAGTAGTGGCAATGGTAGTATACGGCGATTCTTTATACTGTGAAACGGTCGATAGTCACCATAATGTCACAAACACACACGCACATGCTATTGACGAGACGGACAAAGCGATAGGATGTCCGCAGCACGGCGCGTCAGCCCCAGAGCTGCGGGGGGCACACAAGCATTGACCCCTCCGAGGGCCGCGCGCGGCTCACTGGCTCTCTCTCTAATAATTCCATCCGTCAGAATTGGCGCAGCAGCAGCAGCCCTCTCAAAAAGTTATCAATTATTCCGTCCGTATTCGTGTCGCATTCGCCGCCGCGTCACCCAGCGCCGCCCGGCGCCGCCCGGCGCCCCGCGGGGGGTCCCCGGCCGTCACATCACGCGCCCGCCTGCTTTTTATTCCGGCCGACACGAAGCCATTCCCTTAATCTTCCAAACTGGCCCCGCATACTTGATGAGGGCGTGCTATCTCTCATTACACACACGCACACAGATTGACACGCACATACACATACACACACGCGCGCCGGGCAGAGAAACCGCTCATCCGCAAAGCGCGCACAATTTAATATTTCTCTTTCTGAATTATTTCCATTATATTGGGGACATCCCGTCATCCCAGCAGCGCGAGAGGCCGGGCAGACGGGCAGCCGGACAGCAGGGCTCACAGGCGGCCGGCCGAGCTGGCAGGCAGGGATAGACAGATAGGTGGGGTTCGGCCGGCAGCTCGACCACCGCAGCGTCGGGTGGACTTTGGTTAGGAAGCCGGGGCACGGCGGCGACAACCGCGGCAAACACGGAGGGTCACACACACAACGGCGCTAAAAGCATCACGTTCAAGATATTTAAAAAAAAATTAAAAAATTAATTTGCGATATGCAATGATCATGACCCATATTGATTGTCAGTATGTCGGTCAGTGCCATCAGGGGGTAATATAGGAGTCAAAGGGGGACGGACGGACCGGACCCTCTCGGGTGGGCGGACTCGAACCGTCTCTCTTCCGCACAATCGAAACGGATACGGCAATCTCTCTCTCTCTCTCTCTCTCTCTCTCTCTCACACACACACACACACACACACTGTAACAGTGCCAGCAGTCCAGGGCCGTGACGTGGGAGAGGCCGCACCTGCATCCCGGCGCAAACCTGATATTGACGGATCCGGAGCGGAGGCACTCACCGGACCCCCCGGACCAGTCAGCCAGCCAGCCGTCCGTAGCGGCGCCCTGCACAACTTTTCACCGCCCCCTCCCCTCTCTGCCGGCACAAATCCTCCGCCGGCACAAATCCCTGGGGCCCGCTGGGGCCGCTGGGGCCGCGGGGCCCACATACTCGAACGGCTCAGCGCTCCAGGGGGGTCGCAAACAATAACCAGCGGCCACACCGGATCAATCAGAGAGCGGCGCCGGGCGGGGCGGCCTGTCGCCACCTCCCCAGCCCAGGGCGGGCCCAGGGCGCGCCCCGGCGGCGCGCCGCCCGCATACCAAGCGACGCCCCCGACCCGCCACCGCCGTTTAAGTATCACACGGCAGCGGGGGTGGGAAGGAAAAGATCAAACCCTCCGAAAAATGTGTTCAACCGCGGAGACCAGCTGCACAGCGAGGGGCTCCCACCACAACAAACATCCACTATTTTTATTGTATTTTTTCCCCATTTTTTTTTTTTTCTTCTGCCATTTCGCGAGGCGTCGAGCGTCCTGTGTACGATGCGTCATACGTGCACAGCGCAACGCGACGGGCCGGCGGGAGGAGGACAAGAAGATGATGATGGTGATGGTGATGGTCAGCCGTGTGGTCACACACACACACACACACACACACACACACTGCGCGCACGGCCCGCAAATATCGCATATAAGAGACTGAAAAAAGGGGCAAAAACGGAGGCAGCAGATACTATAGGAGGAGGACAGAGAGAGAGAGAGAGAGAGAGAGAGAGAGAGAGAGAGAGAGAGAGAGAGAGAGGGGGGGGGGGGAGAGGAGACAGAGTGCGCACACAGCGGCTGGGAGGTGGCGGGAGGCGGGAAAAGAAAAATGTCGCTTGTGTGCCCCGACCGCAAATAGGGGTGGGTACGACGCGGCCTGCCGGACCTAGCCGAGCCCCCGCGCGCATACGGCGGTGGACACACCCACCTCTCACTCCGAACACGCGTGTTATATTTTCGCCATATTTTTCGAGTCTGCCGCGAGGAGGGGGAGGAGGAGGAGGAGGAGGAGGAGGAGCGGTGTGCGGGGGGATGAGGGGATGTGGTGACGTCAGCAGACGGGCCGAGTGCGCGGCGTGACGGGGCAGTATTGGGAGAGGGGTTGCGGCTATGATATACGCTGGGGCCGGCCTGGGCCGCCGGGCCTGGCGACCGCCGGCAGAGACAAACTCGTGACGATTTGCTGTGCTCGCATACGCCGATGGGAATACTATAAGGATGCAGCCGGCTGCTGCGGGACGACGCGGCTCCACCGCGGTGCGCCGCCACCGCAACGCCCCCGAATGTCTGCCGTGTGCGGCAGGGCGGGGTGGTTAGACAGGCGACTCACGGCGCTGCGGCAGACAGGAGAGATCAGCCGCGTGATGTATCGCAGCGGCGGCGGCAGCGGCGGCGGCAGCGTGGGGCGGCAGCGTGGGGCTCGGCACCTGACAACCTGTCGATGAGGCACACGGGAGGCCCCGCGGGGCCCTGCGGGGGGTATAATGCACCGCGCGGGGCGCCCGGAGGGAAGCAACTTTCACGCGTGGCCGGACTGTGGCAGCCAAGAAGGGTGAGCTGTGACGCGCACAAAAATTATCGGTCGAGAACAGCGTATTTTTGTTTCGGTTATCTTAGGCGAAGAGCAACGAAATTTAGTTGCAAGAATTGAGACTAATTGTTACGCCAATATATTTTAGTTTATACAGAAAATAAAAAGCTGCTTTGCTTCATTCATTCCTGTTTGTTTTCGTGTCTTAAAATCAACGTGTTTTTTTTTTTTGCGCGCGCGGGCCTTGGGTGCCGTCCGTCTGGCCGACGGGAAGGACGTCGAGGCCGAGCAAGCAGGCGAGCAAGGCCGGTGCGGCAAAGCCAAGACAAGGCCCAGCACGAACCCCCCGCGGGCGGACCGGGGCGGGGCGGCGCGGCCCGCGGGTCTGGCTGGAGTGACGGAGTAACCGAGGCCGGGGCTTTTGGAGGCGCGCACGCGCACACGCCGGCGGCGTGCAGCGGGACTGGCGTGGCCTGGCGTGGCCTGGCGGGACCTGGCGGGGCCTGGCGGGGCCTGGCGGGTCCTGGCGGGGCCTGGCGGGGCCTGGCGGGGCCTGGCGGGGCCTGGCGGGGCCTGGCGGGGCCTGGCGGGACAGGACGACAGCCTGACGAGACGGGGAGGAGGTCGAGAATGTGAGAAGCGGCGAGGCAAGCACGGCTACAGACAGACACACAGTGGCAGTCATATCAAGCATACGGTACGGTACGGGCGGAGCCGGGAGCCGGGGTGCGCTGGGCCGGGGGGGAATCCGTCATCGTTCCTTGAGCTCCTTGTTCATCCCTGTCACACTGTACCGCACCGCCCGCGGCCACAGCCAAGTCCCCCCCACCCGCCTAGCTGCCGTACCATTTCTCCAGGGCAAGAAAAAGGAGGCGGGGAGGGATAAAAAAAGGAGAGAGAGAGGGATCTCTGGTGATGCCATGAGCGCCGGCAGCAAGCAGCCGCAGAAGCCCCCGGGCGCAGGGGCCCTGGGCCGCCGTGCCGGGCCGTCCCGGTCACTGGACGGCGAGCGCGAGTCGTATCAAAGGCACATCACAGCGGGGACAAAAGACAAAAGGCACGACTCGTAATCCATGTCTGCCTGCCCGGCCTCTTGGAAGTCACCATGCTGGCAGGACAACAAAAAAAAAGAAATATAATAAAAATGGGTTATCTTTTTTTTTGCGACTTTACAGCGACGCTCGCGGGGTTTTGGAGGGACAGTGCACCGGTGCTGGCGCACGCTCGGGCAGCGGCCCCCGGTGGCGAAGGGATATTTATCACTTCCTCGTTCTGGTGATGGGCGGGAGGGAAGGGTCCCTCACGAGTGGCCGCCCCTCACGCCAGGCGGCGCCGCACGGCTGGACGGCGGCCGCCGAGCTGCAGGGAGGACGGCACACGGCACGTGGCCGGCACGTGGCCGGCGCGGTGCCGACGGCCCCCCGCGACGGCGGCGTCGACAAACAGGCGCGAATCACGGAACATCAGGGAGGGGAGGCGTGACCGGCGGCGATAAAATGGCTTCATTTGCGTTGAAGCCGCCGCCGCCGCCACCAAGTTTGATTGTCTCGGCCGCCGGCACCGCCAGGGCGCCGTCAAGCACGCGGTGCGGCGGCGGCGGCGGCGGCGGCGGCGACGGAGGCGGGGTGCTTGACGACCAGCAGTAGGCGGCGCCCCCCGGAAGTACAAGAAGGGCTGTCTGGCTGACGGCTAATGCGGGAGGCGCTGTCGGCTGCGAGCAGCGATACGGACACGACTTCCCCGCCGCCGTCCCTCCCCCCGCCGAGTTTGTTACATACGGTTTGAAGAGCTCGCCGCGCCGCACGCCTCGCCGGAAGCAGGTCAAAAACGGTGGAACGGACGGGGTGAGCGGGAGGGGGGGGGGGGGGGGAGGGGGCGTCGCGAAGGATGGCAGCTGCCGGCGCCATCTTATTATATTGTCCGGGGCGGACCGGCGGCGGGGAGCAGCCGATGGCAGCCGACGACAGTCGAGTGGGCGAAACGGAGCGTCGAGTCTATAACGCCAATAACATCACGATGGGCGGGGCCCGAGGGGCCGCGGGGCCACAGGGCCGCGGAGCAGCGGCGCGACAGCGGCAGGTGTACCGAGGGGGCACATTATCCCCTTGTAAAGCTTCCTGCGAATAAAGGGGGCGCCCCTTCCTCATCACGCTTCGACCCTCCGCTGCCATCTTCGTAATCGAAAACGCGACGCGCGGCGTTATTATTATTATTATTCGCGGGGTCGCACCTCATCAGAGGATGACGGGGACGTGTTTATAGGCGAAATCCGTCGGTACACGATGAGACAAGGAAGCGGGGCGTCGATAGTAATAATAAGAGAAGAGCGAGGAAGGCGGGGGGCGCGGCGTGACGGCGGCGCACGCGCTGCCCCCGCGCCGCCCCCGCGCCGCCCCCGCGCCGCCCCCGCGCCGCCCCCGCGCTGCCGCTCCTGAAGCCTCCTGAGGGTCGTCCTCCTCCTCGGAGCACTACGACGACGTCGCCGCCGTGGAGAGAAAAACAAAAGCGAGCCTTTTTATTATTGTGCTTGCAGCGCGCGGGGGCACTTGCAAAACGCTTCGAAAACACACAATGCTTTGGCGCGCTCCGCTCCGCTCCGCTGACCGAACCATTTAGGTGCCCTCGCTCTTCACACCCCGACGGCGGCAGTCTTCCCCCCCCCCCCCCACTCCCTTATCCCTCGTCTGACGTCAGCGAGACCCACCCTCGTTACGCCGAGGAAGTCATACGTCCAAAGTTTCTTGACGGCTACAACACGGCGGATACAAAGCCCGAGCTCATAGCCCTGGCCCCGGCCCACTTAAAAATTATTCCTCAAGTCTCTCACAGCAGCAGCAGCAGCAGCAACAGCACAGCAAGCAAGGCCGTCCAAAAACTCTCACTCACTTTCGTTTTCTCCCTTCACCGACCTCATTTTATTTTTTTAAGAACACAGTTTGTTGGTACGCGCGCGCCGCGACCTCGGCCTCTCGCCAATACATCTGTTTCGTTAAGGACTTTAGCCCTGGGGCGGGCACCGCGCGGGTTGCAGTAAGCAAGCCGCTGCCTCCACGGAGAGGGCTGTCAGCCGGGGCCGTCAGCCAGGGCCGTCAGCCAGGGCCGTCAGCCAGGGCCGTCAGCCAGGGCCGTCAGCCAGGGCCGTCAGTCGGGTCCTGGGGGAGGCCGCCGAGGTGCATCCGGCGGTGCTCGCGGCCCAACGACTCCTTACTTCTAATACACCACCCCATTATCCGTTACAATAAAGGGCCCCGTGTGCATTTTACCAGCAACATAACGCAGCGGAACGGCCGTGTCGTAAAGTCCACTTTCCTCCCTCCCCTCCTCGTCTCCTCCTTCCTTGATCGGTCCGCTGTGCGCTGCGCGCCGGCCGGGGGCGCGGGGGCACGGCGGGGGCACGGCGGGCGCGGTCGTGCGTGCTGAGCCGTGCGGAGTCGCTCTTCTCCCCCCGAGTCTGGCCTCGGCCCCTCCCGGGTCCCTCCCCCCCCCCCCTTCCGCACCGCCTGGACGCGCTCGCTTCCTTCCACAAAAGCCATCAACGCCAATTTCTCAACGCCCCGCAGCCGGAACAGAAAGCAGGGATGAACCCGCCTGCTGCGACGACAGGCGCCACCGCTCTGCCGCCCGTCGCCGAACTAACCGCAGAGAACGCTTCTCTCTTCCGCAGGCTCCGCAGGCTCCGCAGGTGCGCACGGCTAAGTGTTTGCAGGGGATGCTGACCGACGGTCGTCACGTGGGCCGGTCATAAACGCTGCGGCAGAGGCAACGCCCCGCGGAGCGGTCCGAGGCCCGGGGCCCGCACCGGGCGACCCTCCCGCCCCAATCACTGCGGGGTCCGTGCGGGCGGCGCGGCCGAGCTTTTACGAGCAATAACACATCGACCGAGATAGAGAGAGAGAGAGAGCAGCTAGGGCCGTATGATGAATCACAGCAGCCGTATAGCCAACCGCGCGCCAACTACCCTCGCGGCCCCGCCCCTCTCTTATCAGCACAGAAAAAAAAAGATGAGGGATGCGCCGGGGGTACGCTTGAGTGTCATCGGTGTTCGGGTTGTGCCATCTCGAGATAACAAGTCCCTTTGCAAAAGGAGTAAGTCCACGGTGTGGCAGCAAGGGGATCGCGCTACCTGCTGCGTGTGCGGCGGGACATCAAAAGAGAGAGAGAGAGAGAAAGGGGAGAGAGAGAGGGACGATCTGCCGAAAGCAACCGGTCCGTGGCAGTAGGCCGTGGAGGAGCCTGCCGGGCCTGCCGGGCCTGCCGGGCCCCTCGCAGTCTCTGTTTATCCTTCATTAGCTGGGCTTTGTGCGTCGCATTGGCCTGGCCAGGAAGCAGATTACACACAGGCCGCCCTCCCCCCACTCCCCTTTGCCCGCGCGCTTTTTCCGACCCCCTCCCCTCCTCCTTCTCCTACCCCCTTTTCCCTCATTTTCGTCACTGTTTTGTTCCTGAGCATCCCTTTGTGGAGGACGACCCCAACTCGTACGAGCTACCGCCGCCGCCGCCGCGGAGGTGGGCAGAGCAGGGGTGGGCGGGGAGGGGGTGGTGAGGGGGTGGTGAGGGGGTGGTGAGGGGATGGGGGACTAAATTAACAATCAAAAGATGATCCGGGCGGTGTGCTGAGCTAAGAGGTGCGGGCAGCGGCGCGGACGGCCGGGGGCAGCAGCCCCTTGTCAGCGCGCCCCCTGCTGCCTTTTCTCACGTTCCTCGCACGGCATGCGGGAGCCGCGACCACCAGCGAGACCGTCCGAAAAATTACGCGCCCGCTCTCTCTCTCTCTCTCTCTCTCTCTCTCCCTCTCCCTCTATCTCTTTCCTTCTTATGGGCGGCACCATGCGAGCGAGGAGGTTCTGCTGCATTTTTACGCACGCGAATATTATAATAACCCTTCTCACCGTGGTGGTACACTCGTGTGGTTCGCGCTGTGTGTAATGTGGCAGTGCAAGAGGAAGAGGGGGAGGAGGAGGAGTGGGGGGTGCTGCGAAAACGGAGCACATTGGCTGCAATCAGCCGCGGAAGCCACAGACACACACACACGCACACACCCGCACACACACACACACACACGCCTTTGATACGAACGGATACGTGCCGCCAAGACGACGGGCCGCCCCCGTAAAGAACGACGTCAGAAAAAGTTGAGGCGGCGAGGGACCCCGCCGGGCAGTGCGGTGCGGGGCCGCCGCCGCCGCCGCTGCTGCTGTTGGCAGTGGCCCGGCTTCCGTCGGCGGCGGCCAATCATAACTCTGTCTGTCTCTCTCTCTCTCTCTCGCTCCGTGGTGGACTAGAAGCGCGCGCGCTGCGAAATTCCTGCGGGGTCGCTTTTCGCATGATGCGGCCGACTGCTGCTTCTATCTCGGCGCGCGCGCGCCGAGTTGCACAGCCACACAGGGATATGCGTGCGCGAGAGAGAGAGACAGAGAACGAGAATGCGAGGAGGGAGAGAGGGAGAGAGGGAGAGAGAGAGAGATAGAGGCAGAGAGAGAAGGGGGGGGGGAGATAGCGCCCTGCAGCATTACAGCCAAGGCGCCGCGCGCCGCGAGAGAGGAATGAGTCTTGTGGGGAACATTCGGGCCGGACGGGACGCGGGACGGCGGCGGCGGCGGGACATCACAACCGGAGCGGAGCCCGGCGGAAGGGCCGGGCGCGGGCCGCGGCCCGCGATCCCCAGCGAGGCGCCGGCTATCCGGGCCGAAGCGAGCCGCCGCTTGCCGGCTCCGGAGAGGCCGCCCGCGGGGCGCGGCGCGAGATATACGGCAGGCAGCCGACGGCACGGTGGCGGCGGCGGGCGGCGGCGGCGCCCCGGACCTCCACGGCCGGAAGGTGAACGCGAACGTTCGGCCGCCGGCACGGGACTGCCACGGCACGGCCACGGCACGGCACGGCCCTTATCAGTGATTAATCACCACCGGCCCGTGTCACGGCTAACGAGCGTGGCAATAAACGGAAATGAGAAATGACAGCAGCGGCCCTCGACGCCGCGTACCTGGCGGCCGTGCGTGCACCGCCTGGACGGCCTGCGTCCCCATGTGGCTGTGCGCGAGCGCGGAGCGCGGCGGAGCGGAGCGCCGTGGGAGGTAGGCACCGCGCGCACACCCGCGTCCGGCGGGACTGCCTACCCACCGCGGCGCTCCGAGGCCCGCTCAGCCGCTCAGCCGCTCGGCGCCGCCCTCCGACCCTTCCGCGGCGCGGCTGCCGGCCTCCGACCCCGGCGGCGGCACGGCGGCGACGCGGACCCCATCTGGGGACCACGCGCTCACCGAGAGGGGCACCCTGGGACGGCACAGGAGGGCGGCGGCCCTCGCCGTAAATTTACAGACTCAGCGGCAGTATACGGTCCGTCGTTATCAAAGGTCGTAACTCGAGCGTTACGCACCGCGCCGCCGACCCCGCGCGGCCGCCGCCGCCGCCGCCGCCGCCGCCTCCGCGGTCATGCAAATTGACGAAGAACGACACCGCGGCGACGACGACGACGTCTGATTTTTTTTTTATACGATCGTCGTCGCTGCTGAGGCGAAATTAGAAAGCACGGCACGCTGCGCCGCCCGGGCGCCACTATTTTCTCCTTTGTTTTTTTTTTGGGGGGGGTCGAAAAAGGCGCAGAGCGATCGCGGCCGACACATTCCACGGCGGCGGAGCTGGCAGGGCAGGCGGCTCTAACGACACGGCCCGCTGCAGTGCCGCCGCCGCCGCTGCAGCTGCAGCTGCTCAGGGCGCTCTCGTCATATTGTTGGTATAAATCTCCACGCGACGAAATATATACGCTTGAGGAAATGCGGCGCGGCGGAGGCGCGCGTCGTTCGATACGACGCCCGTGTGTGTGTGTGTGAGCGGGACAGAGAGAAAGAGAGGGGGAGAGAGAGAGACGAGAGGGGGCAGGGCGTTACCTTCCTAATACTGGTACAAAACGGCGGAAATATCAAAACGAACGCAAAACGCGCGTGCCGGGCGAGGACGGTGGGGGAGGAGGGCTAGCAGAGGGGGAGGGGGGCGTGAGAAATATTAAAGGCGGAAACAAACCGACAACGTGACAAAGGCGGTGCGCTTTCTCACACATACGGCGGCGGCGGCGGCGGCGGCGGCGGCGGCGCTTGGGGGAGGAAAAAAAAACGTAACGCAGTTGGCTGAATAACAAGAGGAATAAAGGAGAGAGGAAATAGCAGCCGGTGCGAGCGCGAGCGGCGCGTTCCGCAGGCAGAGGCAGGCAGGTAGTACCGCATGATGGCAGCAAACCGTGGCGGGAATGAGTGAGTTGCTAAAAGTTTCTACTCTTTTTTTCTGGTAAAAATTACAATAAGAGCAGGCGCGGGAGGGAGAGTGAGGGAGAGGGAGGGAGAGAGACAGAGAGAGAGAGAGAGAGGAAAGGGGAGTTACATAAGCAGCAGGTGAAAACAGCGGCGGCAGGCAGGCAGGGAACAATTAGGGCAGTAATGCCGTTTCGAGTCGGAGACGAGATTAAGGATGGGGAGGGAAGCGTGTTGCATGGGCACTGCAGCAGCGGGCGCCCGCCCAAACTTTTACTCCGGTACGACTTTTCACAAGGGAAGTGCAACGAAAAGAGACTGTTTCAGGGAGAGGGAGAGGGATGGAGAGAGAGAGAGAGAGAGAGAGAGAGAGAGAGAGAGAGAGAGAGAGAGAGAGAGAGAGGAGGATATGCGGGCGGCGGCGGGCTCATAGCGAGGCGCGTTGATGTTTGCGCAGGTCTGCTTCTGCCGGCAGCTCGTCGGCGTCCTACACCCCCTCGTCGGTCCCCGCGGGCCGCCCCTGGCCGCCCCTGGCCGCCACAGTGGAGGCCCTGAAGGCCTCGGTGGAGGCGAAGGCGGCGGAACCCACCGGGTTGGCGGCGGCGCTAACGCCCATAGGAAATTGCCGTTTTTGTTGTATAGCACGGCGCAGCAGACGCGCGCGCGGCTTTCAGCAGGAAGTACGGAGGGGACGGCGAGCGGACGGGGGTTGTGGGGCGGAGAGTTCAGAAAACTCGTCAATCACCGCACCGGCCTTTCTAGTAAATTAGAGCGGTGCAGGTCAGCCGGTGGATGGGCGGCGGCCACGGCAGCGCCGGCCATCCGAGAAACAGTTTATACAACAGTTCACACCCTCCCGCCGGATCCGAGCGGTGCTCGGCCGAGTGGGGCGACGCGAGAACAACTCTGTCCGGGGGACGGCAGGTGCGGGGGGATAGAACGCGGAGGCGTTCGGCGGGCCGGCAGCAGCGCGCCGTGATAATTTCCGAAGAGGACGCGCGCTGATTTATTTCCCATTTCGGCGCCGATCGCGGCAAGTCTCCCCCGCGACGTCCCCTTCGTGGGATCCCCGCCTCTAATCGTACGCGCGGATTCGACACATAAATCCCTGCGCCGGATCCAATCACCGCTTCTGGGCCTATGGCGGCACAACGGTGAGGAGTACGGCCAATTCTTTCAAAAAAGGAGAAAAAAAAAGGAAGCTACATACAAGCTTTTTTTTTCGATGAACCAAACCTTTTTTAGAGGCGAAAAAAAAATCACTTGTGTCGTTTATAGTCGTCTACGACTGGCATACCTGCAACAGAAAAAGAGAACGCCACATGAGTATACGACTGTCATCAGACAAAACAGCAATCAGTGGTCGCTCTCTGGGTTGTCTAAGCGGAAAAGAGAGTGAGAAGAGAGAGACAGACAGGAAGAGCGACGAAGGCGACGACAAAAAAAAAGCTTACACTAGAAAAGGGAGTGAAATAAAAGGGTGGGGGGGGGGCGAAAGTACAGGACCCGAAATAAAAAGATAGAAAGAAATATAAAAGAAAAAGAGGTCGAGGGAAAGAGAGAGGGCAAAGGCACCCGAGAGGACGTGCCTGGACAGCAGATT
Source organism: Megalurothrips usitatus (assembly GCA_026979955.1). NCBI lineage: Eukaryota > Metazoa > Arthropoda > Insecta > Thysanoptera > Thripidae > Megalurothrips > Megalurothrips usitatus. The sequence goes on along the minus strand of CM049595.1, from coordinate 5,785,842 downwards.
GACTGCGTTTATTGTAATCACTGGCTCGTCTTCTGCCAAGAAAGCTCCACCTCTCTCTCCCTCTCTCTGTCGTAGTGGCAGGCCCTCCCCCCTCCCCCTCTCCCCCTCTCTCCGTCTGTCGTCCTACGGCCAATAACAATAATTTTAGTTTGTCTCTCCCGTTCCTTGAGGCGAGCGGCGCGCGCCGGCCCGGTCACCCACGACCGAAATAAAGCCACAGCGTGCCAGTGCCGGGCCCCACTGGCCGCCGCCGCCGGCCCCGCCGGTTCCCACGGCCTAGGCCCCCCTCCCTCCACCCCCATCCCCCTCTCATTCATATTGATTGGGGCACCACGGGCTGGACCGGGCCGATCCAGTGAGGCGTTCGCCTGGCGAAACATTTCGACGGCGCGCGCGCGCGCGCGCAAAAATAAATAAATAAATAAGTAAGTAAACGGAAGGGAAACGGGGACAGAGACAAAAATGACGTGAAGCTGATGTGAAAAATTCACACGCGACGCCAGCGGCAGCTCCCCCGGGGGGCCGCGGCCGCCGCAAAGTCGTCGTGCGGGTCGGACAGCGATGAAGATTGCACGGCGGCGATCGTTAATTCATCACAAAGCCTTGCGCTCCTCGGCGGCCGCTGCCTAACCCTGGCCGCCCCGCCGCCCCTTCTAGGCGCGGCGAAAGGCCACGCCGGGGCCTTTTCCAGCGGGGAGGGGCGGGGCGGCGCGGCGGGGCGCTTCCGGACGAGCGCGCGGCCGCCCCGCTGTACGTAAAAGGTCAAAACATCGATTGGCAAGCTATTTAGGTTGCGGCTCCATTCACCCGCAAGGTACGGGATTTTATGGCCCGGATACGAAATTAAATGATGGCCCCCTCCTACGGAATCGCCTTCCCCGCGAGCGCGGAGCCGCAGCGGCGAGGTGGAGGGGGGGGGGGGGAGGCACGGCGCGGCGCGGCGCGGCGCGCTCATTGGCCGAGGCGACCGCCCTTCGTCGTGATAAACTTCACGGGAAATTCCGGTTAGCGTCGAATTTATGGTGAAGCTCGGCGGAGAGGCGGGGCGCGGGGGCGGCGCCGACCCTCGCCTCCTCTGCCAGTCCGCGGGGGGTCCGACACGCCGCCGCCGCGGAGATCGGAACGGAGGGCGTCACTGGGGCGCGCGGAAAATGAGGTCCATCATCGGGAGTAAGAGAAAAAAAATCAACAAAAAAAATATTTTAAAAAGAAAAATGATAAATCATGGGGATGGGGAGTGTATTTCGTAGTCGCCACTCCTGGCAATCCCGCAACGCACTAGGATCTGTGTGAGAGACTGCTACCCCCGAGGTGCAGTGCTCCGCGGGGCCCGGCAGGCCCCGGCAGGCCCCGGCAGGCCCCGCCGGCATGACTGCCTGCCTCGCACTGCGCCTCGCACCCCGCACTCTGCATTCCATCTTGGAAGGTGCGCGGCTGTGTTCCCGGCCACAAGGAAACGCCAATTCCGTTCCTGAAGGGGCGCCGCCGCCACCACCGCGCGCGTGCGGGAGGGAGAGAGACAGACGATGCGCGCAGGGATGCGAGAGGGGAGGGGGGGAATTGGATCTGCTGTCTGAATGGAAATGAAAAAAAAAAGAGGGAGAGAAGGGGGCCGGTTTGATCGCGCCTGCGCTCTCACTGTCACGCCGTCAATAGCATAAATCATAGCCCATTGATAGCGCTATGACGCCACGCCACTCCACTCCGGGCGGCGTCAACCACTGCTGCTGTCTCCGTCACACCCTCATAATTTGCGCATGGAGCGAGAGAGAGCGAGAGAGAGAGAGGTGGTGGTGGCAGCGCGGCCACGTGACCGTGCTAAAAGGGGCGCCACACACAGCGCGGGCCGGAAAAAATCGAACATAAACCATTCCGCGTCGTGTGACGTGCGCTGTAGTGGAACTCGCGTGTGAAAAGAAGGGAGAAAAAAATAGCGATTTAGCGCATGCAATTGTGGAGCGGCGGGGCCTTCGAGTGGGAGAGAGACGCACGAAACGCGCCGAGTTTCTTCGCAAAACGGATCGCCATATAGCGGCACCGCGGCGGAGAGAAATGCACTTGAAGACTGAAGCAAATCGGGTGCGATTAATTACGTCGGGATTTATGCTGCGCAATTATTTCCCTCTCCGCGCGCGCCGCGCGCGAATGCCGTCGCTCACTCACTCACAAAATATCAGAAATAAAAAAAATAAAATGTGAAGAGCGAGGAACGATTTACGGCGGGCAGCAGCCGACACAGACACAACCCGAACGGGTCGAGCCGGGACCGCCGGCAATCACTGGGGAAGAATATTAAAAGGGGAGAGATGGATGGCGCTCAGGGCTCTCTCATCTCAGTGCGCACCTGCGGCCCCCGCGGACCCCCCGCGGACCCCCCGCGGACCCCCCGCGGACCCCCCGCGGACCCCGGGCCATGGATTAGCCCGGCCTCCCACCCCGACTCGCCCTCAGCTGCCTCCGGTGGCAGCAAGGCGGATCACTCCACAATAGTCGTGTTTAACCTCAATTTGTTTCAATGGGTCTGGGCCGAGATGAATGGGCGAGATAAGAGACGTCTGTCGGCCAAGGCACGGCCGGCCTCCGCCCCCGGGCCTCCGCCCCCGGGCCTCGGCCCCCTCGGCATTCCTCCTCCCTGTGCCACAAACATCCCCGCCCCGCCCCTCGAGAGAACGGCAGCCGAGGTCCGCAGGGGGGCCAGCCGACGCCACCCACCCACCCGGCGGCGCACAGCCGTACAGATATGACGTAACCAACTCCTGTGAGGGGAGCGCCCCCTGCAATCAAGTGTTGTCGGCCGCTCGCCGATTCGAAAAGTCCCGCCGCTGTGAGGACGGCGTGGCGCGTGCGGCCCGCACACACGTCGTCGCCGCCCACGTGGGTGGCCGGGCGAGATAAACAACGACAAAAAATATAACAATAAAAAAAAACGGTATATAAAAGTCGGCAGGCGAGGAGGGAGGAGACCACGAGGGTGGAGCAGGGGAGCGGCGAAAAGGAGAAAAAAAAATACACGAAGCAGGGAGTCAGTGAAAGGGGAAAGGGGAGAGGAGCGGGCGGGGGTGGTGGTGGGGTGCGGTGGGCGACGGTGAGAGTGGTGGAATGAGAACAGCAACAATAACACACACACACACACACACACTTGCACACAGGAAAGAAATTATTGCAGCGGTACGCAATTTCAACGCATCACGTTGCCGTTGCCGCAACGCACATTTTCCAGCCGGTCGCCGCCCGGTTTCGTGTACTTGCTTATTAAAGTGTGCAAAAAGACGCGGGTCTTAAGGCTCTCGCGCCGCGTCCGTCTCCACGGCGGGGGCGGACAAAGAGGCGCCCGTCACAAACATTTCTCCAGGAGGACGCTCTGCGGCGGTGACGCCCCACGGCAGTACGGGCACGGGGCGACACGACACGACACGACGCGGGCTGCCGGGGGGTGCGTGCCGCGAGGCGATGGGGATGAGGCGTAGATAGGCATCAAATTAGGAGTGAAAGGCGATGCGTGCGTGGTGCGTGCGTGCGTGCGTGCTGTCACGGGGGGCGGCGGTGACGGACGCACCCTGACAGCTTCATTTCCTTCCCTTTCACCTAACTCACCCTTCGCCTTACCTTTGGCGGAGCGGCGGCGGCGGCGGCGGCGGCGCCTCGGCGCGCGAGCCCTCCCCGACGACGCCACACCTCCGACCCACGCGCCAGACCCACCCCCGACCCGCCTCCAGCCAGACCCGGCCGCCCGCCTCCGGCCCGCTGCCGCTGCCGCCAGCAATCGAATCACCAGACTCATTATTACTTTCAAGGACTTCTTTCTTCCCCTTCTTTGCTCCTCCTCTCCTCTCCCAGCGCAGCGCCTTTCAAACTTCATCAGCGCCCCCCTCATGGCCTTCCGCAACAATTCCATCACTCTCACCGCCCCCTCCGCCCGCTGTCCTCCTTTTCTCACCCGCGCCGTAACTTTTCACCGCCGCCGCCATATTTCCGTTCACATACAGAAGACACTCTTGGTTCCTCTCTATGTGTGCATTCGTCTATGTCGGCGCCGTGCTGCTCCCGCGCCGGGCCCCGCGCCGCCCACCTGGCCGAGGCTCCGCACAGGCCGAGGCAACCCTCCCGCGGGGCGGAGGCCGGCGGAGCCGAGGCCGAGCCGAGGCCGAGGTCCCGCCAGCCAGCCTGCCAGCGGCCCGCCGGGGGACACTGACGCCGGCTCGCTGTGCGATGCATACCAATCGGCGTCGCGCGGCGCCTCGCCGGGGCCCCCGCCGCCGAGGCCCCCGGGCCGTGTAAGCGTCACGGCATCATTGTTTTATCGCCCCCGCGGGAGGGCGCGGCCTCGGCGCGGCCTCGGCACGGCCTCGGCGTCACGGAAGCACAGCCAGTAGCCGCGTCCACAGAATCCCTCGCGAAAGAAAAATGCGCGGCGGTGGGGGGGAGTTCGTCTCTTACATACAGTCTCTTACGGAGAGTCTCTTGCGCACAGTCTCTTGAGCTTTATCACAGTATGGCGGGCGGGCAGAAGCATGCCGCGGCCGCGAGGAGATGGCCGACGACGCTGTAAATAATTGGTAGCGTGTGTTCTGTATTCGCAGCCACGCGGACGCGCCCTGACAGACTCCGGGGGGCGAATAATAAAAGCGCGGGGCCGAACCAGGAAGCTGCCGAGGGCTGTGTGGGGGCCGGGGCGGAGGGCGCGCGCAGCCGGGATCCCATTTCATTGCTGCGTTGATGACGCGCCCCCGGCAGAGGGTCGCGACGTCACGTCACATGAATACGACAGTGTAATGCGCACCGCGTCAACACAATTTGGAATCAAATCCCCGGCGCGCCCTCGCAGCAAGCGTATGTGTGCGAGACAACGAGAGGCATAAAAGAGAGAGACAGAACGAGAGGGGCGCGCGAGCGGCACGGAGACGGAGGGAGCGAGAAGATAGCCGGCAGACGAGCAGCGGTCAGCGCGGGACCAAGGGGGGTGGGGCTCGCCCCACCCGACGGGGGAGGGGGTGGCGCTAAGCGGTGGCACGGTGCAGCCGCGGCTGCACCGCCGCAAGGCCCCCGCGGTCCCCCGCGGCCCCCCGCGGCCCCCCCCCGGGGCCCCGACCTGCCACAGCCGCCCCGCGGTGAGGTGAGATTAGTCGGGCCCCCATTTCAAAGCCCTCATCACTTTTTCATTAAGCCCTTTCGTCTGCTCTCCGCCTCTGCCATCGCACCTCTCCCGCGTCCCGTGTCACATTTTCCTCCCCTCTCCGCCGGGGCTTCACTATCTCCCCTGAAATCTCTTTCTCTCTCTCTCTCTCTCTTAATATATATGTTGGAAATATATATATCGAGGGCGGGGGAAACGAAACATACTAGTAGCGCCCCGGACACAGCGGGCATGCGGGCGCGCTGAAGCCGAGTGAAAGGCAAGAGGCGAGTGCGGGTCAGACAGACATGGGAGAGGAGGTACTGCCCCGATGCTCGCTGATGCAAGTCAAATGCAATCACTGGGATAGGGCGGCAAGATCCCGCCCGCCGCCGCTCTCGCAACGCTCGGCTCACGCTCAGCTCCTCCGCCGACTGTCTGCCTGTCTGTCTCTCTCGCTCTCTCCCGCGGCGCATCGATCCGTCTCTCTCTCTTCTACCGAAGCGATATCCAATATAAAGGTGGGAGCGGCGGCGGGGCCCCCGCCAGCCTCCTCACCCACCCGGCGCCCCCCATCTCCCCCGGCCCCGAGTTTATGAAAATTTGAAAAGCATGATAAGACGCGCAGAGGCTGACAGAGGCGCGGGGCCCTCGGCGGGGGGCTGCGGGGGCCCTCGGCGGGGGGCTGCGGGGGCCCTCGCCCTGCTTGCCGTCGGGCTGCCCCTGGCACCATTGTGAGCGCATCCGTCCCGCCGGACGATATGCCACGGGTCCCCGCCGGCTGTATGCCGGGGCCGTGCCCCGCGGGCCCCGCCGGCCCCGCAGCCAGCGGGCGGTGACATCGGGACAAAGGCAGGCAGTGCGAGAGAGACACAGTGAGCTCCGCGGCGCTCCGCGGGGGGTCTGGGCGGGCGGCTGGCGGCGCAGGGCGGGCGGTAAGCAGAGCGAGATTACGTCGACAAGCTCTTTGAGGGGCGCGCTCCTCCGGCCTTATTCCTTTTTGCTGCCGCCGAAACGCTCCGCTGCAGTAATCAAGCAACCTCCGGGGAGGAAACAAGGCGGTGGTGGTTGTGGCGGCGGCGGCGGCGGCGGCGGCGGCTACTGTAAGCCCGCTGCGGCGGCGGCTGCAACCACGCCCGGCGCCGCCGCAGCCGCCGCCAGGGGCTTGTCTCGGTCTCCCGGCCAACACTGCGTCGCATGTTGCCTTGCCATTTCCACCCCATCGACTCAAAGACACGCCTAATTACCACGAGCGGCAAGGGCCCCGCCCCCGCCCCCCACCGCGGCGAGCTGCACCAGGCACCCCCTTGACCAAGTTTCCACCCCGCGAATCTGACGCGGGCGGCGGCGGCGGCGGCAGTCCGACCGTGCAACGAGTAACTTCTCTCCCCCACCCCTCCCTCCCTCCTTGTTTTCCTCGGCGACGTAGAAGCAGCGGCAAACGACGCAGAACGCGGCACGGCGGCAGCCCAGCTGAGCGCAGCACGCGTCACGGCCGGGCGCGGCGGCGCGGCGGCATGTCAACTCTTTTATGCCCTCCGCCTCTCATCCTCGGCCCGCCTCCTCCGCCGGCCTCGCTCCCCTCGCAGCGGTGGCTCATGCATACCAAGCAGGCCGGGCCGGACCTCCGGATCTGTGGGCAGCGGGCAGGACAGTCGTGTGTTCAAACTCATCTCCAAGCAGACGCCGCTGTCCAGGAGGGTCGTGTCGTCCGAGCCGGGTCGGGGGTGGCGAGGTGGCCGCGTCCGCGCTCCCTCGAGGCTGTTTGCCCCCCGCCGCGACACCCTTGACCCCCCCCCCCCCCCCTCCCTCTGCCCCGCACACGTCTTCACCCTCGTCGCCTACACGGTACACGCGCCTCCCAAACTGTTACCCCGCGCCGCCGAATAAGGAAACGCAAGCGAATGCTGGGGTGGACGTAAGGAAGGGCTCCAGCATAGCAGTCGTACCAACAGCAAAAAAAAGAACGTGAGAGGTAGGCTGTTGAACTTGACTTTAAAAAAAATAAAAAAAAATGAAACCAGGTGGCGAATTGATCTCTGCTGGCAGGTGACTTTAACTACGGGGTCCCTGCCTGCGCGCGGCGTACCCCCTGTCCACTCCGCAGCCCGGGGCAGAGAGAAAGTTGCACGGCGCGCCACCCGAGGCGCCGCCCCACCCGCTGGGGGCCGGGGTGCGGGCGAGGGACGCTCGGGGCACCTTGCGGCTCGAGTCGCACCGGGGCCGCCGGGGCGGACGGGGACGCACCACAGTAAAGCGTGGGATTTATTAAAACCCGTCCCGGCTCCTCTCGAGGCGGGGCTGGCGGCTGGCGGCTCTGGGGCGGGGCGGGCGGATACGTGGGCCCAGGGCTCGGCCTCGGGGTCGCAGCCCGGACGGGGCCGCCCGACTCATTTCAGATCATGCCGGCCGTGGCCACCCCCGCGGCCCCGCCGGCCCTCACCAACAGAAACCATCAAAAAGCAGCCCTCATTCACAACGGCAATTTTCTTTTACTGGGAAAAAAAAGACCCGCAGAAGAAGAAGAAGGGAGTCATTTGCACAGCCGTTCCGAACCGCCCGCGCGCCGACCGGGCGGCAGCAGCCTTGTTACCAGGCCACCGGGGCCACGCCGGAGGGGGAGACCGCCTGCAACGCGCCGCCACGCGCCGCCACGCCACGCCGCCTTCAACACACACCTTTCCCCCCGCCCGCCCCCCACGCATGGGGCCATCTAATTAGAATTGCAAGCACGCCAGCCATGCGGAAGGGGGCGGACGGGACGGGACGGTACGGCCCGGCACGGCGCGGCCCGGCCTAAAGGCTGAAAATGAGACCCAACCAGGAGGAGGTGCACACACACACACACACACACCTGCGAGCAGCCAGAGGCGCGCCGAGCCGCCAATATACCGGCAAAGGTCAAACACTCTAGAGACAACGACGGCAGGCAAGGACACGGAGGGTCGCCGCACAAGCCGGGCGCGGTCAGGTGGAAAGCAAATCTGACATCACGGCCGGGCAGGCGGGTGGCTCGCAAACGCAGCTGGTTATGGAGGCCGCCGCGCATTGTACACTGAAGCAAGAGAAAATGTGGTCGTACAGAGGTCAACACAAGGAAAAGTATGCTCCAGTATTGTGCATGCATTTTCTAAGGTGAGAGTTTTTAGAGTAAGATTTTGCGATTACTTCGTAAATATTATTTGTAAGAGATTGTGTGGGTGTGTGTGTGACTTTTTTCCCTCCTTTTCCCTCTCTCGGTCCGAATACCGACCCCATAAGGGCCTCTCTACCTTTCCATTACGGAGGTCGGCCTCAGGTCCAGACGGCGACGCGCCGGGGCGGGCCGGGCCGGATATCAAGCCCATTTCCACTGCGAGCCATGTGCCGCGCGCAGATAACGCCGCCCAGAGGCCACTCGGCACCGCCGCCGGAGCAGCTAAAGCTTTTCGGGGGCCGCCGCCGCCGCCGCCGCCGCTTCTGCGGTGTCCGTTTTTCTTCCCCTCGCCGCCTCTACCCTCCAGTCGGCGGCGCCCACGACAACAAAAGCGGACAAAATCACTCCGGGGAGCATCACGTCATGTGGGCCGCCCCGCGCCAAGCCCCGCGCCCCGGCGGGAAACTCCACCCGCGCTCCGCGGGGACCGGCCAACACCCACTGCTGCACACTGCGCCCTCACACACACACTTTCTTCTGGTGGAGGAGGCGAAAGAGAGGACGGAGAGGGAGACACTCACACACACAAAAGTCCTCTGTGTGAGTGTCGTTCGGAAGTGCGTAACGTTACCGCTAAGCCCTCCGCGCGGAGGCGGGCGCTGAGCACTGCGGCCGCTCGCCTCGCTCGCGGTCGTCATGGTGCTGCCGGCGTCGCTTCTGTCGTCCTCAAACACCACATCATGTCCGAGTCGGATTCGTGTTTGCATTTTCACTCTCTGAAAAACGGCCCCACTCATCGTCTCTCTCTCTCTCTCTCTCTCTCTCTCTCTCTTGCTTGCTTTTGTTTGTTTTTGCTTTCATACAGTTTATTGTACACTCTACTCTTGTTACTTTACTTTGTGTTTGCTACAATTCACTTTTAATTATTTATTATAAAATGTAATGAGCTTTGAGAGCGGTGCGAGATGCACGTAGGACTTTTCAGTCCTGTTGTCTTACACCTAAAATAAATATCAATCAATCAATCAATCAATCAATCTCTCTCTCTCTCTCCCTTTCTCTCTCTCTCTCTCTCTCTCTCTCTCTCTCTCTCCCCCTCTCTCCCGGCGGCTGTTTGCTATTTAGAACGGGCCGTGTCTGAGGCGCGGCACTGGGCATGTACTCCTCCCACCACCACCACCACCGGAAGGGACGCGCCGCTAGTAATCTTGGCGTAATGGACCTCGTTCGGCCCTCAGCTGTGCTGCTCGGCTCGGTCCGCGCTCCGGCCGCCCGCCGCCGGGCTGTGCGCGAGGGCACCGCACCACACACGCAGCACGCACACACGCACACACACACACACACACACACACACACGGACCCGGGCACGCGGACAAAAGCGGCCCGACAAGCAGGGGCCCCCGTTATATGCAACATGTTTCCGGGCCTAATTAATTCCGAAATATAATTCGCTTTGTGTAGGCCGGAGAGCGTTGCAGCGGCGGCGGCGGCGGCGCACGGCGCGCACGGCCCCGCGGGCGGGAGGAGGCGGTGGAGGCCGCCGCGCTGATGGAGGCATCGGGCTGATGTGTGACTGCAGGCCCTCTTGGGCAGCCAGCAGCCCGCAGGGCTCCGCAGGACTCCACAGGACCCGCGCGCCCCCTCCCGGACACTTATTCTGGCCCGCTCAGCTGCTCTGAGGGGGCCGTTGGCCGCGGGCCGCGGTCCCCCCCCCCCCCCCCCACGCTGCCCCCGCCGCCGCATCGCGCTGCTTTTCCTCGTCCTCCCTGGAGATCAGATTCGGGCGGGGAAAAAACGTGCGCACTCCATCAGACACAGCGCAGTCGTCCGCGCCTCACAGCCCGCGGCCCGCCACGCCCCGCCCACGACCCGGCCACGACCCGGCCACGACCAGCCACGCCGAGTGAAGGGGTTCATTTCGGGCGCGGTGTAACTTATGGAGCAGCGCCGGGCATCCCAACGGGACACACAGAATCGCAGACAGAGAGGATGGGACACTTTCGCGGAGCAGAAGGGGAAGAAAATATATAAAATGCATATAAAAAAGGAAAAGGGGGGGGGGAAGGAGGTAAAGGGGAAGGGCTGGAGAGGGAGAAAGGGCTCCCTGAAAGGGCTGCGGGCAAGGAGCACAGGGAGAGTGAGAGAGACGGAGGCGGTGCAGTCGCCGGACACCGGCGTGAGAGACAGAGAGAGAGAGAGAGAGAGAGAGAAGCGGGGGAGCGGGGAGAGTAAAATACGCGGGGGCATGAAATGATAAAGGGGGAGACGACTCTCCCGAGGATGCAAAAGGTGGAGGAGCCGGCAGCAAGCGAAGAAAGAGAGAAAGAATGAAAGAAAGAAAGAGAGAGATAGAGAGAGAGAAAGGGAGAAAGGCCGGGCGGATGCACGCGGCGTGTGCTGTGCAGGAGATGAAACGTGCACAAGAATAGAAACCCCTCCCACGCTCCGGCAGCACGCAGCGTTTTATATATATTTTTGAAAATGTTTACAACAAGTAAGAGTTGGAATAATAATAATAATTTTGTAGGAGGAAAACTTGCAGCTCTGACCAGGCCGTGCTCGGATCTCCACGGCGGCTCCTGCTGGAGCTGGCGCCGACTCTTGCCAGCCGCAGCGGCGCCTCTTTAGCCCGGGCTGCAGACTGCCGCGGGATTACATTGAAAAGCGGTCGACAAGTCACAGCGGGGCGGCAGGGCGGGCGGCAGGCCGGGGACCACGGCTCCGCCTCGCAATCTCCGAGCTCACCAACGAGATAGCGGGGAAGAGAGACAGAGGCGGGGGATAGATAGCGAGAGAGAGAGAGAGAGAGAGAGAGAGAGAGAGAGAGAGAGAGAGAGAGACAGAGAGAGAGAGACGGAGGAGAGAGGTTGTCGACCGCGCTAAACGAAATGAAATAATGGAAACCTTGAGCCCTACCGTGTCCCCCGCCGCCGCCGCCGCCGCCGCCGCCGCCGCGGCCCCGCCTCCGACACAGAATGAAGTGAGGGGTGGAACGGGAGGCCGAGGCTGCGGGCAGCAGCGGCAGGCGGGGGGAGCAGCCCTCATCAGCGACAAAGTGGGTAGCGCGGCGTTACACGACTCGGCCGCAAAAGGAACAGCAGCGGGGCCGGGCGGGGGAAAATGTTGGAGCAGCAGCCGTGTGGAGCAGCAGCCGTGCGCGGCGTGACGGGGCGTGACAACACAACCTGTTAATCGACGAGGCAGACGATGCCCCCCGCAGACACCCCCCCCGCAGACACCCCCCCGCAGACACACCCCCCGCAGACACACCCCCCGCGAACACACCCCCCCCCCCCCCCCCCGGGCAGGCTCCTCGCTGGTCAGGGCCGGCATCCTTCCCGCTACCGCACTACGCGGCTCCCACAGGACATGACGCGAAATGAGTTGCATAACAAGTTTGCGGGAAATGACAAGAAAGCGGCGGGAAGTGAGAGGGAGAGAGAAAGAGAGAGGAAGTGAGAGGGCGGGGGGAGAGGGGGGGGGAGCAAGAGAGAGAGGTCGGCGCGGCTGGGAGGGGAGGAGGGGAGGGGATTAGTGGGCGGAGGGTTTCGGCAGGACAGGAGGGGGCGGGGCGTTGATTAATTTGCCGGCCCGGCCTCTGTTGCACCTCCACCTCCTCCCGCAGCCGCAGCCGGCCGGATGAAAAGGGCCGGACCATAATCCAAAATCCAAACGCTAAGACCGAACTTGAGGGGCGGCCGGGCGAGCAGCGGCCGGGGGCGGGCCGGGCTGCGGCCGTCCGGCCGGCCGGCGGGGGCCGCGGGGTGTTAAGCGAGGCGCCGCGAGCCACGACGTGGAGAATGGAGATTGGCCGGAGCCGAGATAGAAAGGAAACGAAGCGGGCCGAAAGAGAGGAGATGAAAATGGAATCGGATGGGCAACCCTGGCTAACCTTTTAGGGAGTCCTTTATTTAGTTTTTTTTTGTTGCGTATGTCCCCTCTCCCCGGGCCAGAGGGGCACACAGGCCAGGACCCCGCGTCGTCGTCGCCACCGCCGCCGCCGGCCCCGAGACGACAAAATATAGCAATATTTATTCGATTTATGCCTTGCTTTTTCGAGCGCAGGGGCTTAAAAGCATGGGGACGTATGGATGCCCGCGGGAGCCGGCGGCGCAGCGCAGGCCCCGGGGGAGGGACCAGGGCGGCGGGGCGGCGGGGCGGCGGGGCGGCGGGGGCCGCGATGACAACGACGTGCACTCCGCCGCGGCGAGACACGCAAAAATTGGACCTAAGTAATTTCGTAAGCGGCTAAGCGGGGACACTACGCCCCTTGTCCGAGGTTGCGTAGAGCGTATTATAATTTTTTTTTACGAAAGTGAAGGGGAGGTTGGAGAAAAAAAAACACGCGGAAGTGTAGGCAGCAGCGGTGCAAGTTGGCGACAACGGAACCCATTAGGCCAGGGAGGGAAGTCCTGTACCCATAACACTACCAGGCCAGCAGGGGCCTTCCCTAAGCGCCTCGTTACACAGGTCCAGACGCTGGGCTCCTCCAAGACGGGGGCAACGTCGAGCCCGGCGGAGCCCTGGCCCTCGGGGATCCCAAACAGGACATTTGAGGGGCGCGCCCCCCCGCAGCCGCCGCCGCCCCCTCCTCCCGCGGCCCCGGACATCCCCCTGACAAAGGCGCCTCTACCCCATCTAGGCCAACGGAGGAGAGCCCATCTAGAGCGGGGCCAAGTCGACCCCCTAGGGCAAATTCCATTATGAGTTAAGCTATACAGTGTAGCGGTATGAAGATGACCGGCAAGGGTGGCCACAGCACAGCCCGGCCCGGCGCGGCCCGGCCGGCTGCCGGCACCGCCTCGACAAAGGGAGCTACTTCCACGGGAGCTCCCCAATCCCCTCGAGGGGCTCTGCCGGGGCGGCGGGGGCCGGCGGGGGCCGGCGGGGGCGGGGCACTCCATCAGCGCACTACCTGCACCCCTTTCAATGCAATTAGTGCCGGGGAGCCGCGCCGACAGGGAAGTGTGGCGCCGCGCATCAGGGGCACAACACGTCACAAAAGGAAGCGCGTGGCGCCGCGACACGAGTGCACGCGGCGGCGCACACGTATGAGCCCCCCCGCAGGGCGACCCCCCGCAGGGCGACCCCCCGCAGGGCGACCCCCCGCAGGGCGACCCCCCGCAGCGGCATCACCGCACAACTAAAAGCTCCGCCGGACTCCGCCGGACACAATTCGGCCGCCGTAAATGTTTGGTCGCCGCAAAAAAAAAAAAAAAGAAATAACGTACCGTCATGAGAGAAGACTCGTCTATTATAGGTATTTTAGATTCTTTTCTGCAAGGAACGGTCCGCAGTGAGGCGCACGGCATTGCATAGTGATAGCCTCCCCCCCCCCGGCTTGCCGCTCACCGCCGCGGCCGCGCCGCCCAGCCTCTCTCCGCCGCTCAAACTCATTCCCAAGGTCCCATCGCCACAAATCTTACGGTGAGCGACCGCCCCACGGCACGGCAACGGCGCCGCCCAACTGCTGATGCTGCTCCAGGAGGGGCGAGTGGAGGGGCGGGGCCGGGCGGGGCCAGGCGGGGCGCAGCGGTGCAGCGCGGCGGGGCCAAGCGGGGGCCCCGCGGCCCTACAGCCCCTACGCCCTCACAGCGTAAGTAAGGACTCCCTCCGGTCGAACCCAGATCACCCACTGACCCTATTTTCGCGAACTCGACGTGGGCGAGAGAGAGAGAGAGAGAGAGAGAGAGAGAGAGAGAGAGGGGGGGGGGGGGGATGAGACGGGCCTCACCCGGCGGGCGCAACCCCCGTGTGAGAGGGAGCGAGACACACAGCGTGTATATAAGGTCACGCTGCCGCCGGCCCCAAACGCCACACGCTATTGTCGGCGGTAAATTACGGGCCCCGACCAACATGGCACCCTGTTGCGATGTGAAGCGCTCTTTCCCTCTCCCTCTCTCTCTCTCTCTCCCTCCCCCGCCGGGGCCCCGCAGCCCTGACGACACCTCCGAGTGGCTGGCGGCGGCGGCGGTGGCGCTATCCTTGCCTCATTGCTTATTCACAGAGGGAACTAGCCGGAAGCACGGGCCGCTGTAAGTACGGCGGCAGCGGCCCGAGGGCAAGCACGGCCGTAGCAGGAAATGCCATCAACAATCTCACGTGTGTGTGTGTGTGTGTGTGTGTGTGCACGCGCGTTTCCCAGTGTTTTTATTTAAACGGGGGCTTGATTAGAGAACGCCAGCGGCGAGCGTATTTGAGGACGACGAGCTTGGCGGCTGCGGCGCCACACTCCGCTCTGAGCAGCGGTGCAGTGCAAACCGCACCGCAGCGGCCACTGATTCCCGGTCCGGTTCAAACGGAATCGGGGAACACCAGCAGCGAGGGCGGCGAGCAGACCGCACCCCCGACAGCGGGAGTGAGAGAGACAGAGAGAGAGAGAGCAAGCGGGAGAGAAAGAAGGAGGGAGGGAGGGGGAGAAAGAGAGCGACCGCACCAAAAATACACAGCGCAATTACTCTGCACCGCAATAACTTTTGGGACGGCGCGATCATTTTGATCTTATCACCCACCGTAAGACGGATGAGTCGGACGAGATAAGGTTGCGCGGGGCGATGAATAAATTCTCCCTCTCTCTCTCTCTCTCTCTCTCTCTTGCATTTTTTATCATTGTTATTTTTTGCTATTTGTTTTTCTAGAAAATTCTTTTTACCTTACCTAAGGAGTCAAGCCGTCAAAAGCATAAATCACGACTCCGTGGATTCAACGCGCGCAGCCGGGGACCTCGGAAATTTGCATTTTTTTTTCGCAGGCCGCGCCGCGGAAGGGAAGGGCAGGGCAGGGCAGGACTGGGTCGGCCCTGGTCGGCTCCTGCCCCCTCTTCTCGACCTCGGCGGGGCCTCGGCGGGAGCCCCGTGGGGACACGGCGGCGGCCCGAGATGGGTCCAGAGCGCCCACCTCCGCCCGGCCTCCGCCCGGCCGCTGGAATTGTTCCGGACCAGATACAAGAGCGGAAACAAAAGGGCCAAAGGGGGCAGCGCGCGGAGAAAAGGGAAAAAACTACTGTAGGAGAAACCTGTCAGGCGGAGGAAAAATCAGGGAGGGGGAGAGGACTGACAAATTTATGGGGGTGGGGGGGTGCGCGGAGCCCGCGGGGGCAGGTAGGGGAAAGGTAGTCGCCGCGGCACACTCGGGGGCGCGGAGACGGGGCTGGGACGAGACACGGGACAGCGACCAAGTCTCCTAAAATACGACACAAACTTTTTTTTTCTTTGGAAAAAAAATAATTGAAAAAAGAAAGCAAACTAGGGATTTGCGGTGAGGCATGCCTGACCATGAGCCGCACGTCATCATATACCTTGCCGCTGAGTGTCATCAGCCCGGAATGGCCTCGCCGAGCGGATAAATGGGCGTTAGCCGGCGTTGGCGCAGCGCCGGCCGCCGGCGCCGCTGCAAATCCGCGAGCACTCATCTCACCCGATCTCATCATCGGGGATAGGATGCGCCGGGGAGCGCGCACTTTTTCATCCTTGACCGTGCAATTTCACACAGCGCACTGTATGTATATATATATAGGAGGATGAGAGGGGGATGAGGGGGTACTTGCGGACGTAGGGGGTGGGTGGAATATGGGGGTGGCTGCGGATAAAAGGGGTAGGGGGGGGGGGGGGGTGAATACACCGCAACAGGCTCCACGCGAGCGGTGTTCGCAAGTCATCGCGTCCCGGACCCGCCCCCCGCGAGCGCTGCCGCCACCGCAGCTGCCGGGCATGTTGCCGCGGCGTCGCTCAGGTGCTCGGGGAGGGGGGCGGGGAGGGGCGGGAGGGGCGGGAAGGGCGGGAGGGGCGGGCCGGGCGGTCTCAACTCAATCTGCGACGAGCGAGTCATAATGGCTGCACTCCAGCGGCGGAGTGATTCGATCAGGCCGTTGTGTGGGCGCGGCGAGCGCTGTGTGCGCGGCTGCAGCTACCGCCCCCCCCCCCCCTCTCTCTCTCTCTCTCTCTCTCTCTCTCTCTCTCTCTCTGCCCTCTCGCAATTTTCATCTCGATATTTTTTTAGAGTTATTTTATTTTAAAATAATTGTCGTACTACTACCACCGCGACGCCAATTATTTTTTCCTGCGCCACTTCGTTGTTTTTTTTTTGTATTTTTTAGCCTGGAGATGGAGAGAGAGAGAGAGAGAGAGAGAGAGAGAGATAGAGAAGGGATGAAAGAAAGGGTGAGAGAGCGCGTTACAGTAGTGAGCTCACGACTATGTGACGACGCCGCCGCACACGCACTGCTACTCCGCCAACTTTTTTACGATACGACGCCGCGAGTACCCGTCCGCCGCCGCCGCCGCATCGCAGCGCCCTTCGCGCCGCGCGCGCGCGTGTAGCGCCGTGGTGTCGTGTGAGCACGTTTACCATTTATCTTCCAACATTTTGCCCGCGAAAAAAAAAAAGAAGACGATCTCGTTTCAACACCACCACACAACACACCTAACACACGTTGCTTTTCTCTTCCTTTTTTTTCGCATTAAAAAAAAACAAAGACAACAAACAAAAAAAAGGAGCAAAGTATATACCGCGGAGAGCGGCGTGCACATACAGTCCTCGCCGCAGTCCTCTCTTCCTTTTGTTTCCCGCGTTCAACACTCGCGTGGTTTCTGTTATGAAACCCGGTGCGCGCGGGGGGCTTCTGCGGAGGCTCGCTGGAGGCACGCTGGAGACTCGCTGGAGGCACGCTGGAGGCTCGCTGGAGACTCGCTGGAGGCACGCTGGAGACACGCTGGAGGCACGCTGGAGGCTCGCTGGAGACTCGCTGGAGGCACGCTGGAGACACGCTGGAGGCACGCTGGAGGCTCGCTGGAGACTCGCTGGAGGCTCGCTGGAGACACGCTGGAGGCTCGCTGGAGGCTCGCTGGAGGCTCGCTGGAGGCTCGCTGGAGGCTCGCTGGAGGCTCGCTGGAGACTCGCTGGAGGCTCGCTGGAGGCACGCTGGAGGCTGCAACTGCCCCTCGACAGCCAAACCCTCAACGTGCCCCCTCGCCGTCTCGCCGCGCTGCCATTTCCCAAGAGGTACGCCCAAAGTAGCAGTAGCCGTTGTCATAAACGAGGCCGCCCCGAGAGGAGACAGGATGAGTTTAAAAGGAGCAGAGAGGCGGCAGGGGATTGGAAAAGGCACGGGACGCTGGCCTGCAGGGTAGGTGAGGGCAGGGAATGAAGAATGACGTGGCGGGGAGCGAAAAATTCCCCTTCTCTCTCTTCTCTTCCCTGTCCTCACTGACTCCTCTCTCTCTCTCCCTCTCTCCCTCTCTCTCTCTCTCTCTCTCTCTCTCTCTCCCTCCGTCTCTCTCTCACTCACTCCCCTCGCTTATTTTGACGAAGGGCGGGAGAGACTGTTCGTGAAATGATTTGGAGGGGTCGAAGAACTCGGGCTGACCATTCTTTTCCTGCTGGGGCGGGATGAGTGGGGGAGGCGGCCGAGGGGAGCCGGCGGCGGCTGCGGGGCGCCTGAACACCCGCCGGAGGAAATGCACAATGAAAATAATGAGTGAGGTTAGAGTCTGTCCGGAGAGACGTCGAGAAAAGTCCGACGAAAATCTCGTTGTGAAGAGAGTTGTCAGCGGCGGCGGGGGCCGCGAGGGCCGCCACGAGGGTCCTGGCAGGAGCGGCGGCGGCGGTGGTGAGCCTTCTGACACGACCTCCTCCTCGCGGTCCGCGGGGGGTCCACCGAGAACAGGGCTCTGAGCCGAAAACGCAAGCCTCGGCCTCCCGCCGCCGGCTTTAAACACAAAACCCGAACCCGCCTAAATCCACAGCCGACTTCCCGATAAGAAGCAAGCAGGCGCGCTGGAGCCGGGCTGGAGCCGCGCTGGAGCCAAAGCGAGCCGTGCGGCCGCTCGCTGGACTTGTACGGTGTCCGGCCCGGAGACGCCTCTGGAGCTACGGCTCAGCTTTACAGCACCGGAGCGGGGACCGGTTCGGTCGGGGTTTCGCCCCCCAGAGTCCAACCAGGATTTCAAGTCCCGAAAAGTTTCGAGAAAAAAAATCAGAATTTTTTTTGGTGAGGGGGGGATTTGTAAACTGTTACGGATTTTTTCTCTGAAAGCCGTGCAGAGATGGAACAGAACTGCACGCTAATAATAACGCAAATAATACGAGCAGTAACGAGCAGCAGGCAGGGCCGCGCTTGCAAGTGGCTGCGGGAGAGCCACTCGTCCGGGGGCGCACGGCGGCGCGGCCCTCATGTGGCCTCGGGGCCGCTGCGTGGCCGGCCTGCTGGGGGATGCGGGGGCCGCCGGCGCTGCAGGCCGCCGCCGGGATCGGACGGGCCACATGGGAAGGGAGGTCCCGTCCGGGCCGGCCCAGCCCCATGACCCCTTTCCCCTTGACGCTCCCCGGGGAGCCGCGCGGGCCGGGCCGGGCCGGCCGGGCACTCCCAAGGCAAAAGTCGTTGGCGAAAGTCACAAGCCACAGCCGTCGCCCTCACGCCCCCCCCCCCCCTGCCTCCCCCGCAGACACGCCCCTTCGGTGCATCTCAATCCGACGGCGGGACTCGCGACACCCGCGGGCCGGACACCCGCATCCAGCAGCCTCTCTCTCTCTCTCTCTCTCTCTCTCTCTCTCTCTCTCTCTCTCTCTCTCTCTCTCTCTCTCTCTCTCTCTCTCTCTCTCTCTCTCTCTTCTCGGCGGGGGGTCGCACACGCGCACTTGGGACGAGAAAGGCCGTCACGTAAACACGACAGCTGCTGCTACCGTGCCGCTGCTGCTGGCGTTCTGCAATATTTTTCATACCAGCGCGGCCCTCGCATTGCAGGCTGCCCGGGCGAGGGGCGAGAGCCGGCCGTACCCAACTGGTGCAGGCAGGACATGCCGGGTATAGCGTGTGCGCGTGAGAGAGAGAGAGAGAGAGAGAGAGAGAGATAGAGGGTGTATGTGTGTGTGCCTGTGTGTGTGTGTGGGCGTGTGCAGAGTGGGTGCGATACGGGCGGCGCACATGTCAGGCACCGCCAGCGCCACAACCGCGCGCCGCGCTGATCGAGTTTATTTTCCCTTGTTTGCTTCCGGTTTGTCCCGCTCTCTCTCTCTCTCTTCTTCTCTCTCGCTCTCGTTGTCCCCTTCCCCCCAGCACCGCATTGGTTTGAGACCAAAGGAAGAAGAGAGAAGGCCCAAGAGCCGTTGGCGACGCCGTCGCCACCGCCGCACCCGGGCCGGGGCCGGGGTGGCCGTTCGTCTCAAACACGAACAGCTTCGCCGCGAGAGCGAGCGACCGGAGCGGCGAGTGGGAGGGACAGAGACGGCAGATGCCGCCGCCGCCCCGAGCTCCATGCCCACAAACACCATGAGACAGAGAGAGACAGCACCACACCACGACGACGTCGCGCCCCTCGCACTGGGCCGCTGACTGCTGACTTGCGGGCGGCACGGATGAATATGTAAGGGACAAACACCGCAGCGGGTGACGATGACGATGACGGTCATGTTGATGACCAACATCTCCCCTCGCCATTTTTATTTCCCTCCTTCGCGCCCTGCCCGCTGCCTGCCGGGACGGCGGCGCTTGGCGCGGGGCCAGCAGCCAGACAGCGGCGGCGGCGGCGGCGGCGGCGGCACTGCAGCCCGGGAGCATGACGTGTTTGCTCATCAAATCCCTCCTCACTGAATTCATGGGATGCATAGTGGTTCTTTCTTCATGTCAGCCCTGTGACCCCGGCAGGGGGAGGCGGTCGTTAAGCGCAGGCGGCGCGTTAAGACACAGCAGCGCGGCCCGCCGCCGCTGCCAAATTAAACTGTAATCGCGGATGCTGCTCGCTGATGTGGGGCTGATACGAGTCCCCGACACGCACACGCACGCACGCACACACACACACACGCACGTCTCACCAAGGCGATGTGCGGTCAGCACTGCGGCGCACCCTCCTCCCCCCCCCCCCCTCAGCCGCCCTTTTGATACGAGGCGTGTAATATACGACGCCATAACTACCCTCACACTCACAGCGGCAGCGGCAGCCGAGGAGACGGCGGCAGCTGGCAGACGGCGCGGCGCCAGCAGCAGCGCAGCCGCTCACACACGCCGACCCGAAGGACCGCGGGGTGCGCGGCCACGCAGTCTGTAGGCTGCCAGTGACACGGCGACTGTGGACTTCCGGACATTGAGCAGACAGGACACCGCGGCAGCAGTGACCGCCACTCCACTCCACTCGCACCACGCCCGCCCGCGAAAGAGCAGCCGCCGCCCGTCAAACAGAGCGACGTGGTGGTGGTGGTGGTGGTGGCGGCGGCGGCAGCGTTGGCCCACCAGAGCACTCCAAACATGGACCCCGCTCCTCCTCTGGCCAGACCCCCCACCGCGGCCCGGCCCGCGAACGCAGGCCAGGTAAACACACACACATACACGCACACACACACACACACACTCCTCGCACTCCCCCCCCCTCTCTCTCTCTCTCTCTCTCTCTCTCTCTCTCTCTGTGTATGTGTCCTTCTCACACTTCTAACGGCAAACTTCCGGTATTTCTCCCCAACAAATGCCACAGGCCGCTAGTGCTCTTCTAAAGTCATGCGCGCGCGGGCAGTGCAGGGCTGAGGAATGCCGGCCCCTCACGGCCCCTCCCCACATCAAGCGCAGCGGCGTGCCTACTGACACTGAGCGAGCCGCCCCCCCCCCCATCTGCCGTGCGTACACCTTGCGGGGGGGCCCCCACCTGAATCACCTGACTCAGTCCGCCCCCCCGCAGCGCAGCCGAGCCACGTCTCTGATCACGCGCCGGGACACCCGCGTGTGCAGCAATCCCAGCGCGGCCGCCACGCGACAGCCACGCAACACCCACGCGACACCCACGCGACACCCACGCGACACTTTCGGAACACAAGCGATAACAAAGTTTGCCGCGGCAGGTGCGGCTCCGAGCAGCCAGGGGACTCTGGGGAATCGCTCTTCTTACCACCACCACCGCCGCGCCACTTCACCCAGCCGTCTCTCTGTCTCTCTCCCTCTCTGTCTCAGCAGCTTGAGCTGGCACAGCAAACAAGGGATAGGGCAGCACAAAGCGTTATCACCGGCTACGCATCCATCTCCTTGTACGGCGCACACTGAACTACACTCCTTCCCCATTAACCTTCATTAACTGGTTCCTGCTCCTTGTTCTATCTCTCTGCCCTTCCCTTCCAGCCTCCCTTTCGCCGGCCTCTTTCTTCCACCATGCGTCAGTCACGTCAACGGTTTACGACTCGAACGAGGCTCGTTAATTTCTACCCCCTTTCCATCTCCCCCCCCCCCCCCCCCCCCACAACGGCCACTCTCGCTATAAATCATACCACTTGGCGATTTTTCACGGGGTGCGGACAGCTGCCCCGCGCGCGCGGTGTTCCGCCGACACAACGGACAATCCCCTCCACGGCGTGGACTTGCCGGCCCCGCCAGGCCCGCGCCAACCCCGCACCAGCCCCACGCCAGCCCCGCGCCAAGCCTCTGCCGGCAATATGAGTCTCGCGCGGAGATGAGTCCGGATCCGGCGAGCTAAATTGATCTCCGAAAACCGTTTTCCTCCTCTCTCTCTCCTCTCTCTCTCTCTCTCTCTCTCTCCCTCCCTCCCTCCCTCCCGGCCGGCCGACCGGGCAGCGATGTCCTTTCGGCTGGCCGGACCCTGCCATATAACAGCGGCACGGCCGAGCCGGCGGGCGCCGCGCCGGGGGCGGGGAAAGTTGCCGGTTTTTCTCGGGACGACACGGAGGGACGGGAACATATCGTTCCATACACGTCCAAAGCGTGCCTTATTTTATTCACAGAAAAAAAACCCTAAAACTGTACGTATCTTTTTTTAGGAGAAAACTGTGGGAAAAGCGAAGAACGGTACCCAAAGAGGGTGGACGCATTTCCTCGGCTGCAGCACACGGGCGTATGGCGGCAAAGTGGGACCGGGCCGAGCGCCACCTGTCTCTGGCCATTCTGGCTCAGCTGCTGCTGCCGCCGCCGCTGCTGCCTGCGTGCGATAAAAACAGGTCCGACCTGCAGCGGCAGCATCGGCGGAGGGATTCCAGGCAGCTGCCGTCCGACTCATGAAGAGGAGAGCGAGTGCCTCCCTCCTCTCTCTCTCTCTCTCTCTCTCTCTCTCTCTCTCTCGCCCCTCTCCCCCACTCCCTCTCTCCCTCTCTTTCCGGTAGAAAGGGTGCGGCCATACCCGCGCTGCAGCCGCCCGCCCCAGATGTTTCCCACTGAAATACAAGCTGATCAAATCTCGACCGTACCATTGGCAGACAAGCATGGCGACCGGGTCACGTCCGTTTGCAGCCCGGCCGCGTCGTACAAAAAGAAAAGAAAAGTAGATGATGCAGAGGCGCCGGGCAAACAGCCGCGGAGCGCATGAGATGTCACCTGCAGCTGCGGATGGCGTAAGCAGACGAGAGCCTCGGACAAAGCATGGGACCCCCAACGCCTCCTCCGAGAGCAGCGCGCATCAAACCAACTATCAGACCGTGAAATCTTCTCCTTCGACTGCTGCTGCTGCTGGCGACGACAGCACGCGCCTGCCACCGCCATTCACGCATTCATTCATTCAGTCATTCATTCATTCATCACCGTTAATCAATTAAAACGCCTCCCCCTAATCAGCAGCACCGGCCGGCGCCGCGCCGCGCCCCGCCTTTCCGTCTCTCTCGCACCCCTTATCTCCGCGCCGGGCATCATCGGCGCATCCATCACACGGGGGCAGCGCCATCTGCAGGCGGCCGGACGAACCCGACGACGACGGCGGCGGCGGCGGCGTCCATCACCGGGGACACAATAATTCCCCGGCATTATTCTCCCACGCGCGGGCGCGCGGCTCGATAACATTTTATTATTTTTCCTCCCCCCCCCCTCTTGTGCCGCCCCTGCCCCGCCTGAGCGCCGCTCTCTTTCATCCCTACGCCTGCCCCCCCCCCCCCCCGGCTAACGGCCCCCGAAATTCTATAGTTTCACTTGTCAACACCAAACTTTTTGGCCTCGAAAACGGGGGGGCTTATAGCGGGCGGGGGGAAGGCTCTGGTCTCGGGGCGCGGGGCCCCAGCAGCAGCAGCAGCAGCACGGCAGCGGTGGCACGCACGCGCACGCACACACACGCACACACACACACGGACCCCGGCAGAGTTCCACGTGCGGCAACAGTATATCTATGGAAAGACCATAATCCCATTAGATGAATCGTGTTTGTTGAGGGATCCTCGGCAGAGCGGGCGACGTTGACGCGGGGACACGGCAGCGGCGGCGGCGAGGAAGCCAACGGGGGGACGGGATGGGAGGCAGAGCGCACAATAAGCCCGCCGCGCGTCCGAATTTTAGTTGTGCCGAGCCCCCGGCTGAGCCCCGCCGTCACTGAGCCGCCGGCTGCCGCCGCCGCTGCAGGGAACAGTAACTTGCACCGCCGGAAGCCACGCGCTGCCGCTCTTCCCGATGTACAGTTGTGCGCGCGGCGTCCCCGCCGGCCCCCGCCGGCCCCCGCGGGGCCGCTGCTTACAGCCGTTCCATTGTGTGTTGCTCCTCGCACAATGATTTTTTAAGTACGCTTCGTCAGTAACGTCGGCTCACAATGGGGCGTGCTGGGGGGCGGCGGCCGGCGAGGAAAGTTTGGCGCTGCGCTCCGCCGCAACTTGTGCACACACACACACACACACACACACACACACACACACACACACTGACTACCTCATGCTGCGCCATGCCACTAACCTCTGCTTCAATAACTTTGCCGTACGCGGCCAACACTCACACACACACACAGTATGCGACTTCCCCCTCTTGCTCTACTTGGCCCCGACCTTGGGGGAGGAGGAGGAGGAGGAGGAAGGGGCGGCGGGGTAGAGAGCTTGAAGAGGCCAAAAGCACACGCGGCGGCGGCGCGGAGGGCGAAAGGGGCGGGAGGGACCTTATGTTGCTGCCGTTTTGTTTTCCATCGGGAAACCTATTCAATTCCGAGGGTTGAATAATTCATGTGCTTGGACCGCGTCGGCGCGAGCCGGGGGGGGTCGGTCTAGGCGCCGCGGGGGGTACGTAACGGTATCCCCCTGCCTGCGGGGGCCCCCACGGCCCCGCCAGCGCGCCCGGAATATCGCAAACATAACAATTACGCTAATGGTTGTGATTTTGGATCGTGTCGGCGTCCGCCGGCGTCCGCGATAGCGGAGGTAGGCGCTGCGGGCGGGCGGCCGGCCCCGCGGCCCCGCCCCGCGGCCCCGCCCCGCGCGCCTCCCGGCCAAAGAAACCACCGAGCGAACCGGGCGCGGCTGAGAGGGAGAGAAAAGAAAAGGAGACCCATTCCCAGGCGGCGGGTTTTGCGCGCTGGTTGCACGTACCGTGGAATGTTACGGCCGGGGCAGGGGCGGGGCGGGGCGCGGGGCGGGCGGAGCTCTCGATAGCGCAGCGGCAGAGTGAACTTTCGCAAAGCTCGTCTTCTCTGAAACATTGTAAGGGAGGACGCGGGACGCGCGGCTCGGCGCGGAGGGGGGAGGGGGAGGGCGGCAGCCAACAAAGGCCAACTAGTCTCATAGCGTCAGCGCGCCCGGAGGAGAGCGGAGCGAGAGAGGGACTTATTGGGCCTTTGACTCGGGCGCGGCTACAGCGCCGCTACACCCAATCCGCGCGGCCCCTCCCGATACGGTACGTACAATGTCTCCATCCCCTGAAAAGCGCCGGACGGACGCGGTTTGCTGACGTTTGGCGACGTCCGTCCTCCCCTTGGGTACGGTGCGCCTCCCCCGAGAGCAGCTCGATGCGCCGCAAAGTCAGGCAGCCACGCCAAAAAAGGAAATTATACACACTCCACCGCAAAACGGGAAAATGTAGCGCCTATGCAACGCGGCAAATCAGCTTAACATTGCTGGAAGACTTGGAAGAGTTTTGGGGGTTTGGATTATGAGAGCTAAAAAAAACTGTGAGAATTTTTCCGTGTGCGGCGGCGAGGTCAACGACGTAGTACTCAACCTTGTCCGGGACAGGCAGACAGGCCGGCGCCGGCTCCTTACCTGCAACAAACAAAAGCCACCAACATTAGCACGACGGGTTTTGTTATTTGTGCCGAGAATTCCCCGACGATAGAGAGCGGGGCGGCCGCAGCTGCTGCATTTAGCCGGCCGCTCACAAGATAAGCAGGCGGGCCTGCGTGCGTGTGTGTGTGTGTGCGTGTGTGAGAGAGAGAGAGAGAGAGAGAGAGAGAGAGAGAGAGAGAGAGAGAGAGAGGGGAGAGAACAGGGGGCGAAATTAAATAAATGTGTCCGACACATAAACAGTGTGACCCATTCGGCTGTGTCACGCACGCTGGTGAGCCACGGCCGGGCGCGGCGGGGGGACAGGGGTACGTGATTTGTACTGTATCGGATGTCAGGTTCGTGACCCCGGGCCGTGGGGGAGGGGCGAGCCACACCGCCATAGACACTCTGCTCTGCCCCGCGCCAACTCGTCATGCAGCAGGCTACAATATGACATTGATTTTTCCGAGCAATCTATTTCTCCATTTAAAGAAAAAAAATGTGCGGTAAACTACGCAGAGAGAGAGAGAGAGAGAGAGCAATTTTCTGACATTTTGAGGTCACCGGGAGCAGCGGGGAGAGAAGGGCTGAGAGACAGGGTAGGCCGACCCGGCACGCTCGCATGTGCGGCGGGACAGCGCGGCTACACGGCGCTCCACTCCCTGCCCGCCCTGACCCAGGCCGGCCCGCCCGCCAGCGCCCGCCTGGGAGCACGGACAGACAAGGTACCAGACAACCCGCAGCGGCGGCAGCAGCGGCAGCAGCCAGCCATGCACTCCAGACAACAACAACAACAAAAAAAGACCCGCACACGAGAACTGAAAGAACCAAAATCCCGTGTCTTCCATCATTCAGACGCATCCTTGGCAGGATGATGCGACGCGGGCAGCAGCAGCAGCACAGCTCGCTCGCGCCTATGCATAATGGAGGACGAGCACAAACGCCGAACAAGTTAGAGGTACGCGGGGCGGCGGCGGTGGCGGCCGTGGCAGCGGCACGAGGGAGGAGGGAAAACTGAGTTCAAACATCGGTGACGGAACTCGCAGAACACAGCGGGAGAAATGTGCGTTGAAGAGAGGGGGGGGGGAGGAGGGCGGGGGAGTGTGCGAGAATCCAAACCGCGCGACATATACTGGGAGAGGGGCCCAGGCAGCAGCGTTATCTGGCGCTAAGTCCCAGTCTCGGGAATCACGTTCCACCCCAGCAGAGAGAGAGGCAGACGGCAGGCGGCGGCCCGCGGGGGGCGCTCCTGCTCCCCCTCGTCCCCGTCCGTCCGTTGGCGTGGCGCGGCGTGGCGCGGCGTGGCGCGTGGCGCGGCGTGGCGGTGCGGGGCGCAGGATACACTGTGTCCCGCTGCCGCGCTGGAGACGTAAGCCCACGTCAAAAGGACGTCGGGTGGGGGCGGCGGGGGCGGCGGGGGCCGCGGGGGCGGCCACTCCCCGGGGCCCCGCTGCCGCTGCACGTGCGTCCCGCCGCTCCGCCGCCACGCCCACCTTTCACTACTCTTCCCCTGGCCTTGTCTCTCTCGGACGGTACCGGGTACTGAGTAGGCGGGGCGGGTAGGGTAACACGACGCAACGTAGCAGCCAGCGCTTGGGGCCGAGAAGCAAGGGGGCGGTCACATCAAACGGCCCGCGCCCGCCTGACCCTCACGTGTGTGTGTGTGCGTGTGTGTGTGTGTGTGTGCGAAAGACTCTCGGCAAGTCCAAACTCAAAGTAAACGGGGGGATCCACCGAGGCCCCGTTATATAAAGCCACAAAAAAAGGGAAGAAAAAAAATGTTGGGAACGGCAGCTCAAGCAGCTGAGGTTGGCTTGCACGCCCCCTCCCGCTGGAGTCTAACTCGGCCGGCACGCCGGGCTTAGTGACACGTGCGAAGGGTCAAAGGCAAGGGCTGGGCTGACGTGTGGGCGTCAAAGGGTCCTCGCATCACGCCGGCCCTTGCCTCTCGGCCCTCCGGCTCGGATTGGCCTCGAGAAATGGCCAAGAGGGCGGGGGGGACAGCGACCCCCACTGCTGCCGGCGGGGTGCAGTGTTTCGACAGCCGAGCATCGGAGAAAAGAGGCTGCGAAACCAGCGCCGGCTGTGCTGGATTTTTAGAAATCAAACCGCGTGGCGGTCACAATTCTGACCGGGCCTGTTTCGCGCGTCCGACCACCTCTGCTCGAGTTACTCAGACCCGGTCTTGCGTGGACGGCGACGGTTCTTCACCGCCCCGGCGGCGGCGGGGAGGCCGGGGCCGTGCCGTCGGATAAGGGGGCGGGGGTGCGGGACGTTGATGAGGGTCCCTGGCTGTCGCTGAGGTCGGGCCTTAGGCGGGGCTGGCCGGAGCCGCGCGTCAACGCGTTATTCAAGGCTTGATGAAGAGAGCCCAGCCGTCAGAGAGGCTATCCGACCCGGCCCCGGCCGGCGGCGGCGCGTCGCCACGGGGCACCGCCACGGCCACGGCCACAAAAACCGGCCGCTACTCCTGTTGTCCTCCCGGGGCACGGCCAGAGCGATGCGTCCCTCACACGGCAGAGAATGCAAATGAGCGTCCAGGGGTCGGCCGTAAACACAGGCGCACGCGGCGCGTACCGGCAGACACGGGGCGGGGCCGGGCGGCAAAAACACGCCGCCCGGCTTCCGGCCATCAAGCACCCCTCCACGACGTCGTCCTCGAAGACGTTCCCCGCGGGCCCTGTCTGCCTCGGGTGTCGTTCGTGCCGCGGAACCGTAACGTAACAGGTCACCTAAAAATATGGCAGTGACGCACACCGGGGGAAGCTCAGAACAAAGCACGAGGCACGGGGCGGGGGACGCCAGCTGCGGCTGCAGTGGACGGTCTGTGGCGGGCTGAGCGACGCTGTGCGCCGACACCTCGGGGTGTGAGGGGTGAGTGCCGGGGGCGGGCGTTGGCCCGGGGAAAAACGATGCTCCCACGTGCCGCGGGCCGGCGGCCGTGGCGTGCGGCGGCGGCGTAGCGCGGCGGCGGCGTAGCGCGGCGGCGGCGTAGCGCGGCGCCGCCCCGTCGACAGCGATGTCTATATAGCCGCGCATTTACATAGGCCCGGCCGCCACATAAATACCGCGGCCTCGCGGCGGGGCGGCGGGGCGGCCGGCGGGGCGGCCGGCGGGGTGGCCCGGCGGGGGGCCGCGCACCGCGCCGGTCAGGTGTTCCGGGCCACGATCCGCGCCGGAGAGAGCTCCGGAGTCAGCCAGTTTAGGAGGTCGTTCGCCGCGACGGCCGGGACGGACGGCTACGGACGGACGGGACGGGACGGGACGGGACGGCCAAAGCCCTTCCGGCCGTCCGTGCGCCCTCCTGCTGCGGCAGTGGCCCACTTTGGTGTGCACTCACATCCGTCTGGCCGGGGGGCACTCCGTCGTGTGTGCGGCCCGGCGGGGACGGCGGCCGACGGGGGCCAAGATTCCGGACCCCCGCGCCGGTGGGTGGACACGCGGCGGGGGCGCCCGGGCCGGCGGCGAGGTCGATAAGACGAAGCGAGTCGTAATCCTCCTTTAATGCTTCATGCGCCCCGGGGCGGGACACGGACGGACAACGTCCTCAAGCGACGCGTCCCTGCGCCTTGCGGCCGGCGTGCTCCGCCTGCTCCCGGCTCCTCTCCGGGGGCCGCCGCCGTGCCGCCGCGCCGCCGTGGGGACCCCGGGCAGCAGCAGCCGCGACGCTAATGGCCGGCCATGTCCACGACGGAGACCGCACAGAAAAAAAAACAGACGGAGGGCCGCTGCGCCGCGCGTCAGGTATTACGACCGCGACCGCAGCGGAGCGGAGCGCCCGGTCGGGTAGGCAGCCGCGGGGAGCGCGCGCGGGCGGGCGCTGCGGGCGGCCTACCCCGCGCACGGCGGGCGCACAGGGACCGGGCCAGCCGGGGCCGGCCGGGCCCCGCCCGCACACGTCACGTCACCATGCGATATGCTCTTTCATGTTTTTCCTGGGCCGTCGTTGCGGTGCGGTGTGGCCACGACAGGAGTGAGAGTGAGAGAGAGAGAGAGAGAGAGAGAGAGAGAGAGAGAGAGAGAGAGAGAGAGAGAGAGAGAGAGAGAGAGAGAGAGAGAGAGAGAGACGAGCAGAGATCGTGGTCGTGGCCACCGTCAGAGAGAATTCCATTTAGCAGAGCGAGTGTGTGTGTGTGTGTGTGTGTGCGTGTGCGTGTGTGTACAAGACTGGCGTGTGTCCGAGCCGGGCGGCCCTGCCCTAATGCTCACGCCACCGCAGTCGCCATGGAAACGGGCGAACAAGACCGAAAGAAAAGTGGAGCCGCAGAGCTCCGGGAGGCCGGAAGAGGATAGAATAAACAGCATATAGGATCCGGGGGCGGGGGGAAAAAAAAGAAAAAGACAACCAACAGAAAATACAAAACGGAATCGAAACGATTTTGTTTGGCTTTTAAGCTGCGCGCGGATTGGCAACAGGTGAGCCGTGGTGCCTCCGGTAAAGCCCCTGATATCCGGGGCGCGCCGATCGGCAGCGGCGGCGGCGGCAGCGGCGGCGCCCGGGGCCTGCGGGGGGTGTGGCCGCCGCCGGCTGCCGCGGCCTCAGGTGGGACTCCGAGGCACCGCGCCGGGCACCGCGTCTTGATGCATTGCCTATCCCGGGCGCTACTTAAAATTACTCATTTCCAACCATATTTCACGCCGCGGCGCAGTCTCGTCTGGCAACGCCACCCCGCGCGCAGTACGTAGCGGCGGGTGAGAGCGACGAGAGAGAGAGAGATAGAAAAGCCGATAGGGTGCGAGAGAGTAAGCAAGAGAAAGCGAGAGGGAGTGCTCAGGAAATCCGCCACAGGCCGAGGGGGAGGAAGAAAGAGAGAGAGGGAAAGCGAGCGAGAGCGCAGGGTGGACTAATGAATGGGCCGGCCATCTATTCTCGCCGAGGAATAGATAGTGCGCCTCTTTGCAATCCACTGCATTCTTTGCCGGGGTCCTGTTCTCCTCGGCCCTGC
This sequence comes from Megalurothrips usitatus, assembly GCA_026979955.1. Lineage (NCBI taxonomy): Eukaryota > Metazoa > Arthropoda > Insecta > Thysanoptera > Thripidae > Megalurothrips > Megalurothrips usitatus. The sequence continues at coordinate 5,755,721 of CM049595.1, read as the reverse complement.
TCCCCCTCCCCTCCCCGCCCGCACCGCACACCGGCCCCGCTAACAACCGCGCTGGTATAAGACTCTCCGGCCGGCGCGCTGCCCGCCGCAGACACCCGACAAAGAGCCACGCCACCGTGGACGCGCGCGGCCGCGGGAGGGAGCGAGAAGGAAAAAAAATGAAATGATAAAAATTCCGGCGCGGCGCGCGCGGTCGGAGAGGCCCTTCTTTACCGCGGCAGGGATTCCAGCGCGCTGCAGTGGTGCGGGCGGGCGGAGCGGAGGGTCGCCGCGTCGAGTGTCAGGGCGGGCTCCGTCCGAAGGGCCGCCGCCGCTGCCTCGCCTCTCCTGCACCGCGGGGCGAGGAGGAAGAAGCAGAGGCCGTGCGCGCCTTCCGTGCGTTCAAAGGGCGTGACAAATCAGGCGGAAAGGGCCCGGGATGCGAGTATTAAAGCCCTCGGGGGGGAGGCAGCGGCCGGTGCTTGTGCCGGGTGCCCCGACACCTCTTGTCGGACGGCGCCGCGCCCCGCTGCCGCGGGTCCGGGCTCCGGGCTCCGGGCTCCTTCGGGGGCAGCGCCCCGCGACCAGCGCCGCGCCGCGTCGCTCTGCGGCACGTACGTATCAAAGGAGCCACGCCCCGAGAGCCCAGCCCGCCGCTCGCCTTGTCCCGATTTTCACTCAAAGGCACACATAAGCGTTTCTCGCCCTTATTGAGGTTGCCGAGGGCATTACGGCGGGGAAGGGGGGCGGGGATAGGTGAGGGAGAGTGGGGGGAGAGCCGTCGTCTTCTGCCTTTCAAAGAAGAGCGCGCGAGGGTCGGGGGGCGGATGAGGGAGGCGGAGGGGAGGGCGCGGGGAGCGGGAAGCCGGCGCGAGAAATTGGTATACATTCTTCACAATGGCTATCGCATCGCTTCCTCCGCCCTCTGCGCGATATAAACGCGCGCATTCTCTGCCGCGCCGCTGCTGCCGCTGCTGCCGCTGCCATGGCGACGCGGCCATCAAAGCCCGGGAAATGTCTCCTTCACGCTCGCCGCCCCGCCGGGGCCCCGGGGCCGTGCCGGGGCACTGCAGCGCGGTGTGGGAAATCACAATAAAAAAGAAGTCTCGGTTGACGAAGCAAAGCGCGCGAGGGGCGCCGCCGCCGCGGCGGACGGCCGAGGCAGGCAGGCAAAGGCGGAATAAAAAGCTCCCTTCCAATTCATTTCACCGCTTTCGATATTCCGCGGCGCGGCCGAACACGGCGCCACGGGGAAGTTGGAATAGCAATGAGAGGGGCACTGGAGCTGCGGGGGGCGGCGGGGGCCGCTGGGGGCGGCGGGGGCCGCGGGGGGCGGCGGGGGCCGCGGGGGGCGGCGGGGGCCGCGGGAGGACCCCGGGGAACTCAGGCGCGGCGTGCGGCCCCGCGGCCCTCGGCGGTAATAAAGACACCGGCGCGTGCATCCACCTAATCCGCCCCTCCCACCTCCCGGCTCCTGGCTCCGCTCATGCGACGACAAACTATGCGAATACTGTGCGGTTAGCGGGAGAGGAGGCGGCGGCGGGTGGGGGCAGACCGCACGTCAGGCAGGCAGCGGAGCCGGCACCGCAGGGGGGACGCCGGGGGCAACGTCGTGTCGTCGCCGTTGTCGCCGTCGTGGGGGGCGGCGGCCGGCGGCGGCGGCGGCCTACAGGTGCACCGACGGCCGGCTACGGCGGCGGCGCTGCACCTCGCCGACGCCCACCCCCTCCGGATCCACCCAGACGGGTACCTCCTCGTTCGGGGCAGACGTCGGCCGGGCGTCGCCGTCCATACATTATACATAAGTTAGGTCGGGCAGGAAGGTTTGCACCGCATACATGAATAATAAAAATAGCTTGTAATGGCCCCTCTGTCGCGGGTGGCAAGGCGTCGTGCCGAGGAGGGGGCCCAGGGGGGGCTCCGAACCCCCGCGCCCCACGGCCGCCGCGCTGGCCCTCCCGGGGGCCCTCATCGGCAGCCAGGGAGGGGCGTGTCGGCAGGGGGGGGGGCGATTTGAATAGCGATTCTGATGGCGGCGGGGCGGCAGCAACAGCAGACTCTTCCTGCCTTCCGTCCGCGGAGGTCAGGCCACCGCACACCTCATCAGACCTGCCCCACCTCCCCCACTCCGTGCAACGGCAATAAAAGAAAACAAAAATGAAACTTTTCGGACCGCCACTAAAAGGACGTGTAATGATGTCATAGAGGCGAATTAGGCGGTGTGCTCCAACCACGAGAGCGGCCGCGCAGACAAATGTGTCCCCCCTCTTGCGCAGAATTCTTTTACCAGCAAAACGGTCCCTCGCCTACGACGAAGTCTAGCAGCCCTCCTAATTCCCCCTCTTTGCCCCCTCCTTCCCTCTCTTTCTCTCTCCCTACCTCTCTCGGTCTCTCCCTCTCTCCCCGTCCCCGCAGTGCCTAACGTCGCTGTAACAAGACGCCTGTTGCTCAAGTTGCCTCTCTTGCTTCCCCCCCCCCCCCCCCCCCCCCGGTGTTCCCAATGCAGTGCCGCGCGCACTACCGCCCCCGCCACAGCCGCCACTCGCAAAAATTTCCGCGTTCAAGGGTGAGTAATAAGAGCAACAAACAAGCTTGTTATGTCTCCCCCTCCCTCAATCACTCCTACCCCCCCCCACCTATCTCTCTCTCTCCCTCTCTCTCTCTCTCTCTCTCTCTCTCTCCCAGCCAGACGCGACCGGTGTCCCTTTGCACACATACACGAGACATGAAGGGGATGCGCCCTGCGCTCCCTGCGCCCCCCCCCCCCCCCCCCACTCGTCAGAGATCACGGCCCCGCCGCCGCTCTCCACACTCGCTCCGACGCACGCCATAAGGACCTTATGAAATACTCGGCACGGGTGCGTGCGTGCGGAGCGCGGGCAGCAGCGCGGGGTGCCGAGGGCGGCGGCAGCTGAGCGAGCGCCGAGCACTGCTAAAACCCACCCGCCTGAGAGAGAGAGAGAGAGAGAGAGAGAGAGAGAGAGAGAGAGAGAGAGAGAGAGAGAGAGGGGAGTGTGGGAGTGGGGGCGGGGGGCAAGTTTAAAGAGAAAAGCAGATTAGACCGAAGCAGACTAGGCTCCCGCCGAGATGGCTACTCGCCTGCATGGTTTGCTTCAATCCCCTCTTTCTCTACTTCACCGTTCCTCCCTATACCTCTCTCTCTCTCTCTCTCTCTCTCTCTCTCTCTCTCTCTCTCTCTCTCTCTCTCTCCCTCCCTCTCGCCCCCCACATACGCACCATGTGCGCAACTACACTCTCCTTTCTCCTCCTTTGCCACGTCCCCCTCCCCCAGCTGCCCCCTCTGCTACTGCAGGCGCCCCTCTTATCCCGCGTGTTCGGCTTTGCCGCCCCGCAGCGGGCCCTTCCAGCAGCGCGTTATCTGCAAAAGGGGAGCGGAAGGAAAAGGGAAGGGGAGGGGGGAGGGAGGTGAAAGGCATTCACCTGGGGGGCCCGCGGGGCCTCGCAACCCCTCACTGCGGTATTCGAACCCGCGTGACCATCCCGCCGGCGCTGCAGCAGGGCCGGGCAGGGCCGCCGCCGCCGCCGGCGCCAAAGACCGACGACCGACGTCCCCGAGTGCCATCCTGGAGAAGGTAAAGGGCCGTGGACTTCCTCCAGCGGACCCCCCGCGGCCCGCGAATCTCCAGCGGGGCATCTCCCCGCGCCGCTCACCTTTTTTTCTCCGCGCGCACAAAAGGGTTCGTGGGGCCACGGCGGCGGAGCCGGCGGCGGGGCCGGCGGCGGGCAAAGCCAGGAAGACCCTGCCGACGACAACCTCGGCTCCGGGGCCGGACCGGACCGGAGCGGGGCGGGGGCGGCATAATAAATAACGCCTGGGTGCAGGATGCGGCGCCGCGGGGGGCCACTGCAGCCCCGCTGTCCCCCGAGCAGCCCAGTGATGCCGCACACAACGGACTCCCCGGCAGGTTCCTTACCGCGCGCGGCCAACACGGCCCCGTCCAGGCGGCCATGAAGAAATGAAAAACAAAAGGGGATTATGCGAGCAGTACGAGGAGGACCGGGGGGGCGGGGGCGGCGGGGGCGGCGGGGGCGGCCGGGGGCGGCAGGGGGCGGCCGGGGGCGGCAGGGGCGGCCGGGGGCGGCACCGCGGCGTCACGTCTGCGGGGCCCGCAGCGGAGGCGGCGGCCTCGTCCCGCGCGCGTCTGTTTCCACCTCTTTTTATGGCGGCCCGCTTTTGTCACACTGTTTCCCCTTCGCGAAATTTTCCACATTTCCATTTATACAATCACGCACACTTTGCCATAACTTTTGCCCGCCGCGTGTCCTCCTGCTACGTCTCTCTCTCTGTCTCTCTCTCTCTCTCTCCCTCTCTGCTTAAGCTATTCCAGAGCGCGGCCACAGACTCCGGCTCCAGCGATGCGGGCGGCACAGCAGCAGGAGCAGGGACCTGGCCTGGGCTCTCTGCTCCGGGTATTAAGCCCCTCTTTCGAGCCCGCGTTTGTCTATAAGCCAGCAATCTCCGTTACGGATAGAAAGCCTCAAGGTGGAGGCCGGAGCCACTTCAATCAGCATTAAGATTTAGCATTTAAAGCTCTTCATAGGAAAGAGCGGGGGAAGTGGCACTAGGCGGGGGCTGCCGGAGGCAATGCACTCCACGCCCGGCCCGGGCCCCGGCTGCCCCGGCCCGCAGCAGAACTAACACCCCCTGCACTCCGGCGGCAGCCCCGGCCGCGCCTCACCTCCGGGCACAAAATTAAGTTTCCGCCTTGTTCCGTGCCGCGCCGCCCGCCGCCGCCCGCCGCCTCCGCCTCCGCCCCCGCCCCCGCGCCCCTCGCCGCCTCCCGTCGCCGCGTGAAAGTCACGTTGCCGCACATTTCGCCGCGCGACATCTCGCCGCGCCGCGCAGCAGCAGACGCCGCGGTTTTGGATACGGAACCTAATCAAGTTGTGTTGATGAGGTGAGCGCCGCGCCGCGCCGGGGGGTCGCGGCATACGTGTGTGAGTGTGTGTGTGTGTGTGTGCGTGTGTGTGCATGAGAGAGAGACAGGAGATCACGCATTGGGCGGAAGAGTCCCGCGCGTGCAGAAGAGGCCCTTTTCGCATCGGGACGACGGCGGCGGGTAATTTGAATTTGAGATGAGCAGCTCGCTAGCAGCTCCCCTGCTTCGCTCTCGGCGTCTTCTCAGATTCGTCAGCGTAGGCACCGGCACCCACCACTCCTTGAGGTGTGTCATGGGGGCGGCAGCGAGCCAGAGATAGTGGTGACTCTCTCTCTCTCTCTCTCTCTCTCTCTCTCTCTCTCTCTCTCTCCTTCTAGAGAATCGTTCGTTATGGGACTGGCGTCGGTGGCAGCAGCGGTGGCTTCCCCACCAGACGAGAGAGCAAACAGCCGCCGAGTGTGCTTGCTCCGAGTGCGCGGCAGACGAGCCGGGGACCCCCCGCGAACAATGCGTGCGTATCCTCCGGCAAACGCCATCCGCAACTGTTTTCGCTTCTACAACCGTGTCGATATTTTTATTTCAAGGCTCGAAAATATTTGCTTCTGTTACTGTTTCTGTCGTTGCCTGTACAGTTTGAAAGGCTTTTATTTTAGTAATATTTTTGCCCTTTTAAAAATATCGGCGCTGGGGGAGGAGGGAGGGTATCAGACGACCGTGCGTGGAAATATGTAACCAAAGAGAGGGAGAGAGACAGACAGAGGGGGGCGGTGGGGGGAGGGAGCAGGACGCAGCACACACACACACGTCGGGGGCGGGCCGGGGCGGGCACACTCGACGAGAAACCAATACCGGCCCGTGCTGTCGTGCACCGGAATCGTGCGGAACCGGTTCGGCGGAAGCCGTTTCTCGGGAAGCGCCCTGCAGCGTGCGGGGGGTCTTTGATAGGTGCCCGGTGTCTTGTTACGTTATCCTGCGCTACGGTAATGATATGGCCTTACTATGCTGCTACGTTTTTTTCTGCGATTTAAAAAAAATCAAAATTTTGTAGGCAACGCCGATGTCTTCGTGTTTTTTTTTTTTTTTTTTGCAGATTCCCTGACGGGGCCGGACCGGAGCAGCTCGGGGTGCTAAACCACTGTGGGTGGCGGCGAGCGGCCCCGCGTCCGGTATTTAATTTGGTAGACAGGCAGGCGGCAGGGCCTGGCCATCGGCCACGCGGCATTTCGCTCTCTCGCAGGGCAATGTGCTTCCACCCCGCAGCAGCAGCAGCAGCCGTCGCCCCAACTCCCGGCCGGCAACGGCCAAAGCCCCACAACTAAACCTAACTGGCGGCCGCAAAACCGGAAACGCTGGTGGCGGGGCCGCGGGGGCCCTATTGAGGCGACGCAGGACACATCCGACAGCGGGCCGGGCTCCCGGACTGCCGGCTCCCCGCTGACCAGCCCGGCCCGGTCCGGCAAAACGGCACACCAACTCACAGGAAGGCGCCGGCCGGAGGGACGGGGGAGGAAGGAGATCTCCTCAATAAGTCCGAGCGGCCGGCGCCCGCAGCATCCCGACCGCGGCAGGAACGCGATATGAGGCACATAACTCACCCCAATTAGGGGCGCGTCGGCGGCGGGGGGGGGGAGGAGGACACTGGCCGAGGGGTGGCCGACGACGACAACGTGCTGAGGTACCTGACGGGGAGGGAGACGACGGCGAGCAGGAGCGGCGCCATCACTGCCGGCACTTACTGCAGCAGCCGGTAGTGCAGCGCCGCCGCGCCCCGGGCCGCCCCTACAGTGATAAGTGCTCGTAGAACCTGAGACGACGACAGCGACGACGAGGCAAATAATTAAGTCGTCTCTGCCTTGCCGGGGCTCCGCCAGCGCTCCGCCTCCCGCCGCCGCCGCCGCCGCCGCCGCGCACCCGACACCGCGTCGTCGCGGCCCCGCGCGCGCGGAGGCAGGCGGGGAGCACCGCGACGCGCGCTGCGGTCGCCGCCGCCGCCGCCGCCAACATCAGCGTCGGCAGCCACGGCAGCAGACACAGCACAGCGGTACGCCGAGAGCGAAGAGCAGCGCCGCGGCCGCCGCCGCCGCCGCTGCCTCTCGGTGCGGGTCGCGCTCGCTTCAATTTGCAGTTCATTGAACTTGAAACTGCACCGCGAACAACTTCCGGGCCGGCGGCGGCGCGGGGAAGCGGCGGGGCCATATAACTCGCTGCCCCATTATTTGAAGGCCCCTCCTTCTTCTGCCGCCCCGCGCTGCTCGGTTCACGGCGCGAGCAGCGCGAGAGACACACAAACTAGCCCCAACTACCGCCCTCTGTCTCTCTCTCTGTCTCTCATGCTCCCCCGCCCCCTTTCGAAGTTTTGATCCCGCGAGATCCCGGCGGCGGCCGAGCCGCCACGCTTTCAGCCGCTTTCAGCAGCTCCCCCTCCCTGTCCCCCTTTTTCCAGCGGCACGGCGGCGGCGTGCGGCAGTAGTGCGGTCTAGTGCGAAGCCAAGGCGGCGGCTGTAAGCGGAGGGGGCTACGGGGGGGGGGGGGGGCTACGACCCGCGTAATCGCTGCTTTCCATGCAGATGATCCCGCCCTCTCCACCCGATCGACAGGCAAAGCTCCCGGCGAGAGGGGGGGGCGGGCGGAGGGGGAAGAAGCTAGGCAGACACCGCCGCGGGGGGCGGAGGGGGGGGGGGGTCTCGCTCCCGGCCGGGAATTACAAGTAGTGCGAGGAGGTTGCGGGGGCCCCCGGCGGCGGCGGCGGCGGGGCCCTGCGCCCTGCACGCGTCGCCGCACGCGCCGCCCCGCACGCGACAAGACCCCCCGTGCCGCGCCGGCGGCGGCGGTAATGTGTCTGTAGCCGCGCCGCTCACATGTGTGTACACACATCACCATGCCGCGGCCACGGCACCCGTCGCGGCCGAGTCGCAATGACGTCGTTGTGTCGAAGCGCGGGACGCGCGTTTTTTTTTTACAGCAGCAAATAAAAAATGAAAGAAGCAGAGCGAAGCGCGCTACGGTTTCTCCATATTTGCCCTGATTCTGCCGCTCGCGCGCTGTGCGCCGGACGGGCTAACACACAGCTGGCCAGACGGAGCGGCGGCGGCGGCAGCAGGCAGGCAGGCAGTCGTAGAAACAATGGCAGACACACAGCAGAAATGGGGAAAAAACGACGAGTACACGTACGTACGCCACACAGCGCCCCCCCCCCCCCCCACACACACACAACACACACACACACGGCAAACGGCCCCGCCCCGCCATACGCAGCCATGCGCCGCTGCCTGCGCTGCCCGCTCCGCCCAAATGTGACTATGAGGACTCGGCTAAATGGACACGCGCGCAAGTGTGTGTGTATGTGTGTGTGTGTGTGTGAGAGAGAGAGAGAGAGAGAGAGAGAGAGGGCGGACGACAACGAAACGAAGGAGGAGGAGAAGGGGCGCGCGCGTCGCCATTAACGACTGTTCCCTAACGAGGGGCAGAAAAGATAGGAACCAGAAGGAGGCGTTGGGGGGCGGGGGACAACGTGTGCGGCGCCGGGCCGGGATCGAACCGGGGCGCCGGGCAGCGGCTGAGCGGCGCGGTCATCCCCTTTAATCACATTCATGAGACCCCCCCGCCGCCCGCTCCCCCACTCTCCTATGACATCGACAAGTCGTCAGGCAGCCGCGGGGGCGAAGTGAAAAGAGAAACATCCCGTTTTCATTCCCGGCTGCCCGGCATACCGCGACACGAGGAGGGGAAAACACACACACACACACACACACACACACGGACACAAAACTGGAGCAGGAGGGCCGCGGCCGCAGAACGGGCCGCGAGCAAAGCGGGAGCAGCGGCGGCGGCGGCGGCCCAGCGCGCGTATTCCGAGGCGACAAATGGAGGAACGATGAGCGACGAATAAAGGGACATGCGCGGAGTGAAAATAATGAGAGGGAGGGGAGGGCAGTGGGGCCGCCACACACAGGAGCATTATTGAAAAGAGATCGAGCAGCAAAACCGCCCGCGCGTCCATCCGAAAATCAATTCTTCTTGCGGACAGTACAGGTACCATCATGGTAGCAAGCGGTTAGTGCACCCCGCCCCCCCCGCGGTCCCGGAGCGGCACGGCACGCCTCTCTCTGTCTCTCTCCCCCTCTCTCCCGCGTGCACAGGTACACGGCACAGGGCGCCCGCCTGCCCCGCCGCTCGCGCTGGCACCCAATCTATACCGCGATCCAATCTACACGGCATGCAGCGGGCCTATAACACATTCGCGTGCGCGCCCTCTGTCTACCGCTGAGCGGGCCGGGCCGCGTGGCCGCGGAATGCGGCGGGAGCACGGCACAGCCAGGCTCCGATACATTGCGATGATGCCGAAACGAATTTCATCCCAGCCGTCCTCCCTTCTCTCTCCCTCCCTCGCTTTCCATCGCTCACCCTCTCCCTCCCTCTCCATATCTCCCCGCCCAGAACGGCGCCTGCGGATGCCGGGGTAGGCCAGCCCGCACGACGCGCGCGCGCTCGAGTGGCTGGTGTGGCCTACCCGTCCGGCGCCGTCCCGCATCCACGGCCGGCCGCCTCAGCGCCTATACTGTGCGTCGCGGGAGAGAGAGAGAGAGAGAGAGAGAGAGAGAGAGAGAGAGAGGGAGAGAGAGAGAGAGAGAGAGAGAGAGGGAGAGAGAGAGAGAGGGAGAGAGAGGAGGGTCACCTCGAGCCGCGAAAAAAATAAATTGACAGACAAAAAATAAATTGTGGCGCACAGCGCGCGGTATGGTGCTGCTGTGAGGCGCAGCGCGGCGGCGGTCGGGGTGCGATATTTCACACACACACACACACACACATGTGGCTGTGGGCAGGTGATGTACGGGCGGGCGGTGTCGGGCCGGGCGGGGATGGATCACCATGTTTGTCTATCAGCATGTGCACTGCATGCCGGGCCGCACACACCCCGTGTACCGAAAAAGAAGAGGGGGGAGGGAAGGTATGCGGGTGGGGTGTTTGCCAGGACATGCCGGGCCCATGGCCCGCCGCCGGGGCCCGCGGAACACACACACACACACACACAGCCTGTCTTGGTGATGCATGCCGACGTGATACAGGTGGGAGACAGTCTGTCATTTTCGTCCCGCAGCCCCGCGCAGCGGCAGCAGCGGCGGCAGCAGCGCGTGAGAATACGAAAACACATAACAACAACAACATACAGCCATACATATATTTTCCGGTTCGCATCCTCTCCTCTTTCCGTCTTCCACGTGTCTGCCTGTGGACAGCGACGGGGGTCGCCGACGGAGGTCGCCGACGGAGGTCGCCGACGGAGGTCGCCGACGGAGGTCGCCGACGGAGGTCGCCGACGGAGGTCGCCGACGGAGGTCGCCGACGGAGGCGTCTACGCCGTTCCGGCGCGGCATTCTCACGCGTGCGGTGGCGGACACCGGCGGCGCGGCGGGTGTAAAAGAGGGCGAGTAGGCCGCCGCCGCCGCCGCCGCCGCCGCCGCCGCCCCCCACCACTATCGCCGTGCCATCACCACCCAGAGCGCTTCAGAGATTCCACGCGAGCTACGCGAGCTGAAGGCGCCATCTGTATGCGGGGAGCGCCGTGCCCTCTCCACCGTTCCCTCCTCTTTCTCACTTATCTCCTCTCTCTCTCTCCTTCTCGCGCGCTGCTCTCCACCTCGGGGGTGCGGCAGGGAGTGGGGAAGGAGCGGCGGCTACCCGGGCGGGCACCCGCCGCCGCTACTGCCAAGGATGTAAGCACGGGACGAGAGCGAGAGAGAGAGAGAGAGAGAGAGAGAGAGAGAGCAGGGAAGAGCGAGATGGAGAGCGGCGCATTATCTTTAAGGAGTCTATCCGTTTATGAGGCAGCCTTTACACGGGCGTTACGCCGGGGCCGCCAGTATCCGCGCCCCGAATCGCAACCCCCCGTCGCGCTCTGCTGTACGGCTCGAGTGCATCGGCAATTGGCGTAATCTCGTTCACGCCCCGAGTGCCGCTCTCCCCCTCACCCCTCCGCCTCCCCTCGCCGACGCTGATTGAAACTATGTGGCTGTTTTATTTCTGTTCGAAACGCCACCGCAATCGTTTCGAACGGCGCTTCCACTGGATTTTCGAGGGGCGGTTTCTAAGGCGTTCTGCGAAGTGAAGGAGAGGAAGAAGAAGAAGAAGGAGAAGAAGAGAGTCGCAGTGGTGTAAGTCCGCGGCACGGTCGCTGCTGCCGGCCCGGAACAGGACGACGAGGTCCCGCGGGAGGGAAAGAGTGTGACAAGGGCGTGGCGTGGCGCGGCGCGGCGGCGCTGTCCGGAACGATGATGGCCGCAAAAACACGCCATAACACTAAGAGGAGGCGGGACGGACCGCCCACCACTCCGCCGCCGCAGCAGCCGCTGGAACACGGCCAAAATTCTGGACGACACGCTGGAGTAATGATAACTCCGCCTAAATAGCGGCGGCGGGGGGCGGCGGCGGCACTGCTGTGTGAGCGGTACGGCGGTGAGCGAGCAGCGATATCATATAAGGATGTCCCATACGCGTGCACACACACACACACACGTACACATGAAGGAGAACTCATCAGGATCGCATCAACGACGCGCACGCTCCTCTCACATCGGGAGCAGAAGATATCCCCCAATCGGAGAGAGAGAGAGAGAGAGAGAGAGAGAGAGAGAGAGACAGAGAGAGAGACAGAGAGAGAGAGAGAGAGAGGGGGGGGGCGGGAGGGGAACCACACCACACCACCAGAGCAGCAGGAGCCTAGTCGCCGCATAGTCGCCCATTATTTGCACCGGTGTAAACGTGACTCTGTGTGGGTGGGCTCATGTGTGTGTGAGCGTGCATGTGCGTGCCGTGTCCGTGCCGTGTCCGTGCGGGCGGTCGTCCGTTCCCCCGCCCCGTCCATCCGACGGCCGATAAGCCCGCCGGCCAGAGCCGCCGCCCCCTCGTGTGGCAAGCTGTTGACACGCGGCCGGCCGGCTCCTGCGACACGGCGGGGGCGAGGGAGCGAGAGAGAGAGAGAGAGAGACTGCTGATAAAATATTCAGCAATTCGGAAGAGACAATAACCGGGCGGACAGCACAGGACTCGCGGCGGGGCCCCGCTGTACGGCAGTCCGATGTTACCGGCGCCGAAGGCGCAGCAGCCACGCTTTGCTCCTCCTGCGCCCTCCGCCCTTGCACAGGTCCAAAAGGTCTCTTTATTGGTTCCCTTCAGCCTTGTAGTTACTACCCCCCCCCCCCCCCGCTCTCTCTCTCTCTCTCTCTCTCTCTCACCCTCCTTTTCCCTCCTCTGCAGGCGCCGCTCCGCCACCCTTCACCTCCGCCGCCCTCCCCCGCACCACCTTTCGCTCCGCGCTTTCATCCCCAATTTACGGAATGAATGCGAAAGTCGGTAAGTGAAATTGGTCCCTAAGCCCCTGGCCGCCGGGGCCAGCAGCCGGGGGCCGCCGGGCCGCGTCTCCCGACACGGAGTGCGCGCCGCGGTGCCGCCGAAATTAAACGCCGGCAGAGACGCGGCGCCGGTCGGACTTGTACTTCGGGCGGGTGCGATACGGCGGCGGGGGGGTACAGGGGGGGGGGGGGGCAGATTCAAAAGAAGAGGTATCCCTTCCCCGGCCCGGCCCGGAGCCCGGAGCTTGGAGGGGCGCCGCTGGAACACAACCCCAAAGCCGGGCCGGGCAGGAGATCAACGGGGCCCCCGTGCGGCGCGGGCACACCCACGTCCCCTGCACGGCCACGACACACAAAACCACTCCAGCAGGGGCGGCGGCGGCGGCGGCGGCGGCCGGGGACCGGGACGGGGGCGAAGCGCCGAGGCACCAGCCGATGTACACAGGCAGACGGGCCGGCGAGCCGACGACGGCGCCCGAGGCCTCCCAGAAGGGTGCGGACCGGCGGGGCCGTCTGACCTCGCCGAGCCTGATCAAGTTTCCCCTCCCCGCCATCTGCGCCACGCCCCCCTCTGCCGCGCCTCGCATCGCCCCGTGTTCGCACGGTTAACTTGATAAATCTTGGGGGAGAAACGCCCCAATTAGGCGCGCGCACGATCCCTGCCCAGCAGCCAGCGGCCCATCGCCGCTACGGACACTCCCGCCGCTACTGCAGCCGCTACTGCTGCCGCCGCTAAGTTCCGCTGCGGAGTGAAGTCGCGTGCCAAGCTATAAACACAGCAAGCCGCCCCCCCCCCCCCTGGCGGCTGCCCCTGGCTGCCCCGGGCCGCCGGCCGGCGCCCCCTGACAGCCGCTCTGGCACGGGCCGTGCACGCGCCCTGCGACTCGACAACTCCACTCAGAGGGCCCCGCCCCGCCGCCCCGCCACGCCTCGCGCTGCTCTCGAAAAGCACGCGAAAACTTTGCAAACGGGCCAAAGCATTCACACGACGGCCGGCGCCGCTCCGTACCCGCGTCGTGTACACACGACGACGGGTACCTCCCGGCCCGGCGGGGAACACCGACGCGGAACGCCTAGCGAAACACACACCGCCGCCACCGACACCACCCCGATCACGAGTTTTATGTTTTCTCCGCACCGCCGCCGCCGCCGCCGCCGAGACGATATCGCGCGGCTCACATCGCGCCGCACCCGAAAATAAATGCGATAAAGCGGCGGACGGCGAACTACCGGCGCCGCGGAATCGTTTGGCGCGGGCCGCGGGGCAGCGGGTGAAAAGCAAGCGCCGTGTCGCGCGGGCCTCGTATGTACGGGCGTTACCGCGCGGTATCAAACTGTATTTCGACGCACACGGAGCGGAAACGGCGGCAAAGCTCCCCGACCCGACGCCGCAAATTGTGTGTTTCCTTGTCCGCTGGGGCCGCTGCTGCTGCTGGCGGTGCCGCTGCCTCGGCAGGCTCCCCTCCGGGGGCCGCCCCCTCGTCCTCCACGCCCCCACGCCCCCCGGCGCAGCCCCGCCCCGCCGCGGGGCCCCGCACACACTGCTGATCCAGGCGCGGCGCGCAGAGCGCAATTGAAACTTATGGCGTCGAATCACGACAAGCAACGAGGCAACAAAAACCTAACCGAGAGCCACGCGCGCGCGCGCACACACACACACACACACATGAACACACATGCGACGGCTCGGAAAGGAATCTAGAGACGCGCGGATAAAATGAGGGTACGGGCGCACGCCGCGGTCCCGCGAGAGCCAGGCGGCGGAGCCCGGCGCTGCTGGAGGCTCCAGCCTGGAGGCTCCAGCCTGGAGGCCAGGAGGGGACGGTGTGGCAGGGGCGTGACGGGGGCCGTCGCGTTAGCGCTGGCGCCGTCGTGGCGTTAGGCATGCATCGTCTGTCGCGCCGAGAGTCAGCACCCCGAGAGCCCGCCGCCGCTGGAGGCTCCAGCCCGGAAGGCCAGGAGAGCTGGAGGGGCGTTGCCATGATTTAACGCACCTGCCTCATTATTTTGGCCCCGCTCCAGAGGCATTGTAGTCCGGGGCGACACCGCTCCACAGTGTGTGTGTGTGTGTGTGTGTGTGTATGTGAGTGTGAGTGCGACGCTGCGATCTGTATTTCGCCCACGGCCGCCGACTTGGACGGCGTTCAGTGCCGGCGGGTCCGGGGCGCGCGCGCCGAGGAGTGGATCTTGGCGTTGCGGCCGAAAGCCCCTCCGGCTGCCCCGGCGGCGCCCGCGGCGCTCCCCTCCCCAGACCCGAACCCCATCGGATTCCCAGACACACTCCGGCCCTTCACAAGAATCCGCGGGGGGATAGGAACGGAAGAGGGCCGAGGCAGCGGAGCACAGCGGCGGCCCCCGCAGCCCCCGCCCCCCGGCTCCGCCGCGCCCCCGCCCCGGACGCGAGCGTCAACACATAATCAATATCTGCGGTTTACTCGCTGCGCCGGCCGGCCCGGCTGCCCTGCCCTGCCCACCACCAGCCTCGCCCGCCCCGGCGGCGGCCCTGGTCCCCTCGGAGGAGCGTTCGATTTCATTAAATAACTCCGGACGCTCGGCGGCGGGAGAGGCAGCACAAATGTTGCGATACGGCGGGCGGGCCGGCGAGGCCGCAGGGAGCGAGGGGTCTTGTGGTTGCGGCCGCGCGGCAGCAGCGTTGGCCTCTCCCCAGCACGGCACAACGGCGACGGCTCTGCGAGACCGTACCGACCGCTCCCGCACTGCGCACAAATCGAAGCAGCACGGCCCCAATCCTAATCTCAGACCACCGCGGAAAGGGGACGAAAAACGGGTAGAAAATTTTTCGACCAGCCATAGGCGTTGTATTTTTCTTGCCGTCGCGGCATAACGGGAGGGCGCCATACCGCACCGCACCGCACCGGGCGTGGCGCCGCGGCCACAGGAACACTTCCGAAGGCTGACCCACATATTTTTTGGCGGGGCGGCTCCCGCCTGTCCGGGCTCAATAACACATGTGGGCGTGCGTGGGCTGCGTGACGCGGATATCATACCGCCGGGCCGCGCTCTGCGGGGGGTCCGGTGCGGCGCCGCCGCCACAGAAACGGCCCAGTGTCACGCGCGCGTCCGCCGCACGCGTCGGATAAACGTGTCACTATGTCAAATCACGTGACACACGCATCACGCGCGGGCCGGGCCGGCCGGACACGATGAGGCAGGCGGGCCGCCGGGGCCGTCAGGGAGGGCCGTGCCGTGCGGGTGGACGGGACGGGACACTGCGGCGCGCACGGGGGGATTGAAATAGCGGGGCCGTTTACGGGGCACACGAACGCCGCCGACTGTCCGTGTGGCCCCCGCGGCCCCGTGGCCCTGCAGGCCGCCGCGGGGGCCGCAGCTGCACGTCATCGCGTTTCGCCATCACCGTTGGACACGAATGCGGCGGCGATGCGGCCGCGCAGATGTGGGACAAGCAGCGGGCAGGGAGGGCGGGCAGCCGCGGCGGCAGGGCGGGGCCGCGCACCGCAAGGCCTTATTGTTCGAGGTCCACGACAACGCCCCATCGCGCTTCCATCTCCGCGCCGAGGGGAATCCTGTGGATAAAGGGTATAAACCGCAGCAGCGGCAGCTGCAGAAGTTTCTGCGGCTGGTGTTTTACGGCCCGCTTTTAGCCGGGACACGCTGCGCTGCTGCTGCTGCTGCTGCTGCTGCTAGTACCGCAGCGCGCAAGGGCGATCGGAGGTCGCAGGCGATGGCCGCTGCCACCGCCGCCACCACCGCTCCCGCCACCGCCGGGCGGGAGGGCGGGCTTACCTTGAGTGGAAGTTTGGGCCACTTCTCCTTGCGGGCCTTGTAGCGCACTTCGAACTTGCGGTCCCAGTACTCGCGGCTCTTCATCCAGTGCGGCTGAAACAGACAAAGAAGGAACGTTATATTGGCATATACACCCGCTTCGGAAGAAGTGAGATGGCGCAGACAGATAAGGGGGCTTGCAGCAGGGGGAGGAGGGAGAGAGACTCGGGCTGCGGGTGAAAAAAAAGGAGCGAAAACAAAAAGAATTTATTAATAATAACAACCAAGCGGCAAACTATTGGATGAAATGCGATAAGAATCAATCGAAAGGGGCCGAGAAAAACGCGGGGGTTCGCCCCGCTGCCCCCTCCGCGCCCCGGCACCCGCAGACGCCAGAGATAAAGCCGCTGTCTGGTGCGAAGTGCCGCGGGCTGCCGGCTCCCCCGCGCGGCCCCAGCACCACGCGCCCTGCACGCGGCAAGGGGCCCGCGGGCGTCCCGGGCACCGCGGGGCCGGCGCCGCACACACCGCACGCCGCACCCCACCGCCGCCGGCGGCCCGCGGCACCGCGAGGGCCAGCGGGGGCAGAAACAATGAAGGGGCCGCCCCGGGGCCCGGGGGCCGCCTGCCGCCCGGCCACGCACCGGGGAACACACTCGCACAAGCAAATGTTTGGCGAAATATTGCTGCGCCGCCCCCGGCCCCGGCGGCGGTGCCCCGCCGAGCCCCGCCGAGCCGCGGGCCGGAAACGGTTCATTAAGGGCCTGCCGAAGTCCCGCTGATATGAGAAAAGCGGGGGGCGCGGCGTCAGGGCGGCGTCAGCGGCGTGTTGGCCGCGGGCCGACAACGGGGCGCGTGTGGTCGTGCGGGAGAGAGCGAGCGAGAAAGACAGAGAGAGAGAGAGAAAGAGAGGCATTAAAGGGTTTGGCCCGGCAAGCGGCCATTCCGTACGCATCATCGCCGCCCAACAAGCGTTCAGCGGGTGCGCCTTTTGGCGCGCGAGAGGGAGCGAGAGACAGAGAGAGGCAAAGAGAGAGAGAGAGAGAGAGTCAGAGAGAGAGAGAGAGAGAGAGGGGGGGTGGGGGCGAGAACAACCGACAAACTCCCCGCGCCTCCCAGACGGCCCCACCCCATCGGACCCCACGCCACGCCACGCCACGCCACGCGACTTTACGCTGCGGCAGCGACAGCGCGGCATCCCCCGGGACGGGACGGGTATGTGGGCGGCGGGGGCGGCGGGGGCGGCGGGGGCGGCGGGGGGAGTACACTGCTCCTCCAAAGTTTGCCCAACTCGACAATACCGCTTTGATTTGGGTGCCTCCCACTCGACGACGCGGCGGCGGCATGCCGTGCGGGCCTGCTGCCGTGCGCGCTGGCATACGTCATCCTTGTGAGTGTGCATGTGTGTGTGTGTGTGATCGTGCGTGCAAGTGGCACGGCCTGGCGGGGAGAGCGCGGCTCGCTCCCGGTACCTGGGCGGGTCGGCGGCGGCGTCAGCCCGCACGCGCGCGCTCCGCAACCCGGCCGCACGGGTGCTCGCCGCGGTGCCTACCTCCACGGCGCGCCGCCGCTGCAGCGGTACCCGTCCGCCGGCCCGCCTCCTCCGCACCGTTCACTGCGCACAGCTCTCTCTCTCTCTCTCTCTCTCTCTCTCTCTCTCTCTCTCTCTCTCTCTCTCTCTCCTCTCTCCCTTCCTAACCCTCCCTCCGTGTTGTGTGTAAGCAGCCCCGGGCGTCGCTGCGCACACCGACCCCGCCTGCCCCGCACCCACCCTCTCCCTCTCTCTCTCTCCCTCTCACAGTAGGCCCTGACGACCGTGAGGAAGGGACACCCTGGAGGCCGGCGGTGCCGGAGGGGCCGGAGGGGCCGGAGGGCACGCCGCCGCACAGCGCGCCGCCACGCCACGCCACGCCCGCGGCATGAATCACGACGAGCTGCAAATCTGCATGCACCCTCACAACACGACGACGCCCTGCCCTGCGGTCCCGCCGCGCCGCGCCGCGCCACGCCATCGGTTTGCCCGCAGAGTGTAACCCCGGCCAACACGGCGGCCGCGCACGGGGCAGCCCGGCCTCGGCCCCGTCTTCCTGCCCGCCGGCCTCCCTCATCTCCATTTAGAAGCGAACGGCAGCGCGGAGCGCGGAGAGCCGGAGATGAATCAAGGACGGGCGGGTGGCGCTCCCAGTCGGTAACACCGCGACACGGAGAGGCGGGCCGCCCCGAGGACGCTTCGCTGAGCGGCGGCAGCGGGAGAGAGAGACAGTCCGACAGAGACAGAGAGAGTAATAATCTGGCGCCTGTGCGTCTCACGCGCCTCGTCGCAGACAGGTAGGGCGTACGTCCGGCCGCACCGCGCCGCCGCCGCGCCACCGCAAGCAAGGCGGAGAGGACCGGGACGACGGCGGCCGCTGCTTGCAAACGATGCACTCTGCCGAGGCCCCGCATAACCCCCCACGAACCGGCCATCAGTCCACCTTCTCCTATAAACGCCGCGCCTCATCAGCCACCCCCGCCGCCGCCGCCGCCGCCGCCGCCTCCGCCCTGGTCGTTTGGTTGCGTTCCATTCCGTTCCGGCGCTTAACGAGTCATTACGCCCGCCGTTGGGAGGCACGACAGCACGGCGGAGCGGCGTGCCCGGCCGAGGGTGGCGGCGGGGCCACCAGGGGGCCGACCGCACTGCAAAAATGCCCGGCCAGCCCGTCGGAGGCGGGGGGAGGAGGAGGGCCACACCGTCCCACACCGCGGCCGCATAAACCATGCCGCCGGGGTGGCGGGGGGAGGGGGAGTAAATGATAACAAAGACGATAAACTACGCAACATTGAATCCTCGCCGGCGCCGCCGCCGCGGCCCGCGCGCGTCCCCCAAGTCAGTGCGACATTAGCATCACCTCGTTAGGGTCAGCGCGCGGCACAATAAAAGAGAGTGAGACAGAGAGGGAGAGGAGAGAGAGAGAGAGAGAGAGAGAGAGAGAGAGAGAGAGAGAGTAGCGTGGGATGCGGGAGAAAAGCGCAGGGCGTGGGGTGGGAGGGGGGGGGGGGGATTTGAACCGCCGAAAAGCGAGTCGGAAGGGCAGCGTTTGCGCTGCGAGGGGAGCGAAGAGGACCTGCCGGCCCGGCAAGGACGAAGGACGCTTCGTTCCGCTTCGCGCGCCGCGTGACAACCCGGGAGGAGAGGGCGCTGCCGGGCGCTGCCAGGCGCTAGACAGAGGCGCTGCACGGCCGTCGCAGAAACTACCGGGCGCCGCTCGCTGCCGCCGCCCCGCCGCCCCCCGCGTCAAAGTGGGAGATAATAATCCAGAGAGCCTGCCTGCCTGCCTGCCTGCCGACCCCCGGCGTCCGCCCCTGGCCGCCCCCGGCCCCCGCCACACAATGGCCGGCCGCCCCCGCCGCCGCGCGCCACTCCACTCCGCATCCCTCCCAGTCAAGCGACGAGACTCGAGCCGGAAAATGGCCATGAATTACGGGCAATATACTCGCGACGACTGTCACGGCTACTCTCTGCGGGGGGTGGCGGCGGGGCAGCGGGGGCTCAAAGGATTGGAGGTGAGGAAGGGGCGGGGCCGCGGGGCGAAACGGCACCGCTAAAGGCGTGGCCCAGACGTGCGCTGAGCGAGGAAGTGTGTTCCTCCGCCCGGGTTTTACGGGGAACGGAAGCACGAAGGAAGGATGGACGGCACACACTTATATTTTTTTTTAAGACCACCAACGTAGTTTGCAAATCTTTAAAAAAATTTTCATTTTGTTCACAGCCCGTTGACCTGCCGTATTTCTGTTTAAACCGTTGCGCGGACGCGGAGGGCCGCAGCGCGGGGGCGTTTGCTGTTCCTCTGACGAGCGGCGCGGCGCGACGCCAGGAAGGGAGAGAAGGAGAGAAGAATGCGGAGGGGCAAACGCTGACGTTGGCGACGTCGACGCCCTTCCGGGAGCGTGAGAGGCCGGGCCGTGGCCCCGCGAGTCCTGCCAGCCCTGCCAGCCCTGCCGGCGACCACTTGACACTATTTGCAAACCATCAGTGTTCCGTCTGGGGAACGACAGCAGGCGCCGCCGCCCTGCTGCGTTAGGGGCGGGGAGGGGGAGGGGGGGGGGGGGGGGGAGGGAAGGGGAGGGAAGGGGGGAAGGGGGGTAGGAGCAGCGCGAGGAGGGATGTGAGTGTGACTCGTCTCCTCGCCCCGTCCGCAGCAAAAAGTTTATCGCCTCTCGCGCGGCCGACAGGCCATTATGTAATGGGAGAAAGAAAGAGGAAACGATGCGACCTTGTTTTTTTCTCTCCCTCCCTCTCCCTCCCTCCCCTCTGCGTCGTCCTTCCAATGTCTCCCGGCCCGGGGCTCATATACTTCTTCCTTGATACACCGCCGCCGCCCGGCCCACGCGAGCGTCGCCAAGACGGCCGCCGCCCCGCGTCCCGGCAAGCCCAGGCCAGAGGGCCGAAGGGAGCGCGCGTAATTTCAAAATTGATGTCGCGGGGAAATGGGGTACTTACAGGGGGCAGGGCTGCGGGCCGGGGGCGGGCCGGGGGTGGGCCGGGAGCGGACGGAAGCAATAAAGGGACTCCGGGAGGCGTCCCACCGTTTGAGCGGGATCATTTTAAAAGTTTGGAAAAGCGGCGGCAGAAATTACTTGCCGACGCGCACGCGGCGTGCGACGGCGGCCTAGCGCTGTGCCTCCGCGCCGCGCCGACCGGGCCGGATGCGGCTCCAGCGGCCGTCCCCGGCGTCCCCGCGGTCCAGCCCCGCCCAGGTGGCGCGTCCATCATCGCACTGCCGCAGCACCCTTCACGACGGCGGTCGCTGACGGCGGTCGCCCCCGCGACGGCGTCAGGGGCCCCGGGTCCCCGGCGCCGCCGGGAGGACAGCGCGGGACAGTTCCCGAACACGCGGCGCTTACAGTTAATCCATCACTCATCTCCGCCCCTCGGCACGGACGGGAACACCCGGACACACCCCCCGCGGGGCCGCGGCCCGCGTCCCACGACTTGACGTAGCGCGCCTCATTTTAGAGGCCACCGTCAACGACACCACGGCGCAGCAGCCCCTCCGGCTGAACCCATTCCCAATGATCTCTCTCTCTCTCTCTCTCTCTCTCTCTCTCTCTCTCTCTCTCTCTCTCTCTCCGTTCGCTGGGTTTAACCGCATCCATCGGTAGCGACGCGACGCGAAGCGATGCATGCATAGTTGACGGCGGGCTCTTAGTTAGCGACACGGTTAGGCTCTCGCTCCAGCGGCGTCCTCATACGAAGTGCATTATCGATAAGGCCGCCTTGGCGCCTGACGGCCATGCAGCGACCCCGATGTCAGCCGCGGGCCGCGGTATGGAGGCAGTGGGAGGACATGCGCGGGCGGAAGGTACTCTGACGCGGTGCGAGCGCGACAACGCGAGGCGGACGAGTGACGTCACCGACGTCGTGGCCCGCGGCCATACCTGGATATGAGTTGTCCGAAAGCGCACCTCCGTGCCCGGCGGCCGGCAGGGACACAGGCGCGTGCACACAAGCGCGCACACACACAAACTCGCGCACGCACGCACACACACACAGGCACGCACAGGCCAGGCCGAGCCCCCCAGGGCCTCATAACGTATTCTGATGGAGCACCGGCGCGGGTCCTGCCGGCGGCGGGCTGGTAGCAGCAGTTCCCCCCCGCAGAGGCAGCCGCCCCCCTCCCCCTCCTCCGCACGGTACGTGCAGCGCGCCGCTACAGTCGCCGACGGCCATCCTTCGGCCGCCGGCGCCGCCCTCGGCTCCGGCGCACCCGCAACCCCAGCTTAACCCGACCCGACTCGACCGACCGCCGCCGGCCGCCGGGGGCCTCGAGGCATATATGTACGGCGGGACGGAGCGACACGGGCCGACCGGCCGGCCGGTATGAGAAATACATGAGTGGCGCGGCGGCCTGTTGCTGGGCAAGTCGCGTACAAGGCGCCGCGGACACGACGGACGAGAGAAAAACATTTTGTCAGTTACGGGCACTTTGCGGCTAATTCGTAAGTCGATTTTTCGCGCAGGTTAACTAAAACGCTGCTGCGGCGAGACTACTTTCCCTAAAAAAAATAAGTTGCGACCGCTTATAATTCTTGCCGGCGTGCATTCGGCGGCGGCGGCGGCGGCGGACCCTGCGCAGCGCACGCCAGCCGCCCGGCCCCGCGGGGGGTTTTCCGTCTCAATTAGAAACAATTATTTAGCGGTGGCGCCGCGTGGCGCGCGTGGCGCTGCGGGCACGGGCTGCCCGGCCGCGCTGACGGCGCTGACCCTCGGGTGGTGCGCCGCGGCGCGGCCCCGCTCTGCGCCCCAGCCGGGGTCCTGCGCCGGCATGACAAACGCGGAACGCGGACAGAACTGTGCCGCCGCCGCCGCCGCCGCCGCGGTGGGGAGGGCTGCGCTCTTCTCCTGCCGGCCGCTCACGACAAACTCTCGCCCCCAACGGTGTCCACTCCCCCACGGGCAGCGCGCCGCGGCCGGGCGTCGCAAAAAATATATACGACTGTGATACTCGAGCGTTAATTTGAATTACAAGCCTCGCCGCCGCTCTCGCAAACCTCCTGCTTTTTGTTTTGCTTTCTAACGCAAATAATGTGGCAAAAAAAATATGGTCGCGTGAACAATTTTTTTTATACTGCTTCAAAAATAACATCTAGATGCCGCGAAGGGCACGGAATACGCACGGCACGGCGTGGAACACGCGAGGCTTGCGTTGCTCTCTCATCACTTGAGGCCGTGCCACCGCCACTGCCGCCGCCGCCGCCTCCGCCGACACCACCGCAACGCCATAGGGGCGGAATGGGCGCACGAGAGCAGGCAGCCAGCACCAGCCAGCGGCACGGGGCAGAGAGGAGGGGGCGCGCGGGCCGGGGGAGAGCAGCGTAGGCATGAGAAGGGGTCGCCAGGCACACGGCCCGGCACGGCCCGGCACGGCACGACAGAATGTGCATTCCGGGCGCGTCGCTAGTGCAGGACTAGGCCCCTCTCATGCGTAAAATGCACGCTGTGTAGCGGGCCGGCGGCGCGGCGCGGCACTGCGGAGCGCCGCGTCGTCAAGTAATCCCCACGGGGATCGCCGCGAATATTTCCCCCGGAGGAGGGAGGGAGGGAGGGAGGGAGGGAGGGAGGCGAGGAGACGGAGGAGCGGGGGAGGGGACGGTGTGCGGGGCGGGGGCGGCTGTGGGCGGCGCTCCCCCGCACGACGAGCAGGGCCTCGAAGACGACGACGATGACGCCACCGGCGGAGGCGGCATCGGCGGCGGCTAGACGCGCGTGAGGCGAATGGACCCCCCGCGACGAGCGGGAGGTGATCCCCGGGACACGGCGGGGCGGCGCCGGCTGCTGACGGATGCCGACGGCGACGATCTTTCCCTTTAATACGACCGATATTTCTCCTCTCTCTTTATCTCTCTCTCTCTCTCTATCTCACTCGCTCTCCCCTGCAAGGCCCGGCGTCAGGCGAACCCCCCGCCCGGCGGCGGTGCAGACGCGGCGGCCTCTGCATCCGGAGTCGGCGAGAGTTCCACTCGAAAAAAAAGAGACGACAGAGAAAGAGGAAAATAGAGCCGACTGCCGAATCGTCGTCCTGTTTCTGTCGGATTTCCAGCACGCGCGCGCGCGCACGCACGCAACGACACGCGGATACAGAAAAATGCCGCACAAATTGGACGAGCCCCCCGAGGGCAAAGCGGGGCGAAGAAGAGAGAGAGGGCGCGCGCGCGCGCGCGCTGTGTGTGTGTGTGTGTGTAGATCGTGTAACGGGAGCTGGGTGCGAAAGAGAGGAAGAGAGGGGAGGGGAGAGAGAGAGAGAGAGGGGGAGGGAGAAGGAGAGAGACGGGCAGGCAGAAGAGCATTATCCAGAGCAGGAGGAGCAGGCAAGAGGGCAAGCGGGGTCGGCGCGGCCATCACATCAGCCCGCCGCTCTGACTGGGGGGTCTGTTTCTTGCCGCGGCTGCCGGACGGTGGACGGAGGGGCCCTGCAGCAGCGGCGCCGCCCGGCGTCCGTCCCAACATTTGCTTCCGGCTGATCGCGTCTGCAAGTGGCAGCCGCGGGGCCGTGCGAGGCCGTGTGAGGCCGTGTGAGGCCGTGTGAGGCCGTGTGAGGCCGTGTGAGGCCGTGCGAGGCCGTGTGAGGCCGTGCGGGGCCCCGCTACTGCAGCCCGCCACACACACACGCACGGCTGCCTGCCATCTGGGCCGAGCCGGACGGCCGGATACGGCGGCGGTCCCGGAGGCCCCGGAGGGGGAGACGCCGGCCGGAGGACTTCTCTGCGGGGGGCGGCGGGGCCCCGAGCAGGGCCCCAGAAGGCCCCGGCAGGCCCACGAGCCACGCACGGGGCAAATGGCGCGGAAATGGGATGTTGATTGTAATGTACGTCGCAGAGTGTTGCGCATCAGGAGAGGGAGCCGGGCTGCCAACACCGCGGAGGAAACCCGAGCCGGCGGACCGGCGCGACGTCGTCGTCGGCGCGGTGGCAGCCCGCGGCGGCGGCGCCTCGAGGCCGCATTGTAGCGGAACGCCACGCCGTCGTCCGCTATGAATAAATGGTGAGGCGCAGCGGCGGGGGCGGCCGACTCAACAGGGCGTCTGCATGATGCAGGGCCCGGCCGGGGCTGACCGGCGGCGCGCGGGGCGCCACCGGGCGCCACACACCGTCGGCACCCCATCGGGTAACGACACGTGACGGCGGCCACCGCGCCTCATTTCCCTCTGCTTCGCCAAGAAACAGGTAATAAAAATATTTCTAATTATTTTTTTGCGGCGTAACGACGCGCAGCCAGAGCCGCGGACAGCGACGGCAGCATCGGTGACACGCACGCGACACGCACGCGACACGACGCGGCAGGCACGCGACGCTCGCGGGCCTCCCGCGACGGCGGCGGCGGCGGCCACCACCTGCCGATGACGGATCAATCATTATATCGGTGCCGCACGGCGCGGCGCTGACCCCGCGTGACCCCGTGTGACCCCCCGGGACACCAATCGTTATTCGCGTTATTTCCAGTACACGTGTTCATTATCCGCAGCAGGCGCGAGTACTGTCCTTATTGTGCGCTGTCCAATAAACGGCGTGCGGCGTGGCGGAAATTCTCGGGCGGCGAACAGAAGGGAGCGCAGCACGTGCATATTCCCGTGCGGTGGTCGCACTCTTTGGAGGTGCCGTAAACATGGATGGCACCGCCGCCTCGGCTCCACGCTGCCCGGAGGGGGCGGAGCGGAGCGGAGCGCACGGCCAGCCCGCGGCTCTGCGGCTTTGCCGACTTCACCGTCAGAGCAGACAGCGCCACCCCAAAAGCAGCGCCGGCGGGGGCGGTCCAGGCGGCGAGGATTGAAGAGCAAAGCCGCAACTTGCAGACTGTAAAAGGGATTAGTTCCCGAAGATAAAGTGATTTACTGGTGATTAGTGAGGCATTAGTCTTGATTACACCAGAGCCTTCGGGGCTTTCGTCCCCCGCCGCCCCCGCCGCCGCCGGCCAGGGTGCTCGTAGTGTAGACTCCGCCTCCCCTCCCAAACCTCCTCCGTAAATACTGCACAAAACGACTTTAGGGGTTTTTAAAAACATATCACTTTAGAGCGAGCAGTGCGAGGGGACACCGCCACCCCGCCGCGGACCCCCCGCGGACCCCCCGCGGACCGGCCAGCACAATATCCCGGGTTAATCTCGCCGGCCACCGCTTTGCTGCACGTCACAGTCATACACCGGCACCGCCGCGCTCTCCATATCCCTTTCCCTGTGACATGACATGCACAAAGCAGCGGCAGCAAGGCCTCGCACGGCGCACCAGGGGGGCCCGCCGCGCCGGCTCCGCGGGGGCGTGCACGGCAGGGGCCGGTGCTTAACTCTCTCTCTCTCTCTCTCTCTCTCTCTCTCTCTCTCTCTCTCTCTCTCTCTCTCTCTCTCTCCCTCCTTCCGCCTCCGCCCCCCATGCGACCGGACACAGCGGTGTAAATTGCCGCCAAAGCTTCGATTGCCGGGGCCCGGGTGGGGCGCGGGCGGTGACCAGCTCGGCCCCTCCCTCGGACTGCGGGCCACGCTCAACGTTGGTCACGGCGCACACGCGCCACGCACGCACCACGCACGGGCCACGCACGCGGAGCCGTATCTCTGCATTATTCGTTTAATTGCCGCGTCATGTTTGCGTGTTTGATTTGGGAATAACCAGGCGGCCAGTGAGCGCCCGTGCGTGCGTGCGTGCGTGCGTGTGTGTGTTTGCCTTTGTGCTGCGATATATGCTGCGAGCTGTTTGGGGACCCCGGCAGCCGGGGCAGCCAGCCGGCGTCAGCCCGCCAGCCCCGCACTTCTGTCGCTTGCCGTCCGGCCCGGAGGGGGAAGGGGGGGGAGGGCACCGGGGTCATGCGGAGGACGGCTACGACGACGGACGCAAAGACGACGACGGTCAGGAAGGGGGCGAAGTTTGTGCGGGGCTGGCCGTGACGCGTGGCCGGCGGGGGCCCCCGGCAGGCGGGCGGCGCGCAACAAGAAGCGCACCGAGCTGCCCGGCCCTGCGCCCGCCCTGAGTGGGGTCCCACATGGCTAAGTGCTTTCTGAATATAATGCCGGCAGCCGGACGGGGCCGGACGGAGCCGGACGGAGCCCGGAGGGGCGGAAGGCCTTGTCCGGAGAGCAAACGCTGGGCTGAGCCGGCGGACGCAGGCCGGACCGACACAGCGCGCGCACAAAGGCAACTGTCACGCGCACACGCGGGGCAGACACTATCGGGGGAGGCCGGCCCGGCCGGTCACCACACCCGGCCGTGTCATGCATACCCCCCGCCCGACCACCTCCTCGGCGTGACGCCGCTCCAAAATCACGTCCAATTTCTTTTTCGCTGCGGATCCAATTTTTTTTTCTTTCTCGCAGACTGAACTGTCGCCCTGTGAGGGTGCTAGCGCCTGCCGGGTAGGCAGCATCGGGCCGTGCGGCGCGCGGGTGCCGGGCGGGCCGGCCTACCCCGCGCATCGCAGGCGCCGCCGGGTCGGGCGGCGGAGGAGCCATGAGGACGTGCTTCGGTTCGCGTTGGCGGACTTATGAGCTCCCCGCGCCGCCGCCGCCGCCGCCGCCGTGCCGGCCGACCATCAAGCCCGCAGTGACACGCCCATTTCCACCTGTCAGCGCCGTGCCGGGGCGCCGTCAGCGGCGCGCGGACAGGCGCCCCCGCGCCCCGCCCTCAGCATCCCGACCAACCAGCCGCCCCCCCGGAGCGCGCAAGCTGACCGTTCCGCAAACCAGCGCACAACTTTTCAAAGAGGGGAAAGGGAAAAGCCGGGCGGCTCCACGACGGTGGAGGTTCGTCACTTTCCGTCCGCGCAGGTTGCGGCCGCCCCCCTGCAGCGCGGCGCGCGTGGCGTGTGCGGGGAGCGTGGCGGCTCGTGCGCCGCGCGTGCCCCGCGCGTGGCGCTCTAATTAGGAGGCTCGCCCCAGGTGCTCCGCAGTGCCGCGCAGGTGTGAGGCGCCCACACGTCGCGTGTGTGACGCTGCATGTGCAGCGCGGCGGCGCCAGCGGCGCCAGCGGCGCCAGCGGGCCACGGGGCGGCACCGCGCCTCGGACCCGGATTATGCCAGGTTTTTCAATAGGACGGCGGGACGCTGCATTCAGCGCGGAGCCACACCTCTTCTTTTTGTTTTGAAGGGGTGTGGTGGAGGACGACTCTCGCTGGAGTGCGCCGGCTGCAGTGTCCCTGATAGACAGGCACTGCTGCGGTGCACAGCACGCGCGGGCCGATGCACAAATGAATGGCAGGATGCCTGTACTCTCCGAATCGAGGACCCGCGGGGAGGGCGGGGGGGGGGGGGCAATACGCCCTCCGCCCCCCCCCCCCCCTCGGCTATAGGGGAGCGGCTGCAGGGCAGAGGCCTTGTGGGCACGCAGTAAAAACTTGGAGCAGGCCGGCGATGTGCTGCCCCCTCCCCCCTCTCCCCGCGGCACTGCCCCGGCACTGGCCGCCGCCGCCGCCCTCGCGGACCTCGCAGGCTCGCAGGGGAAATCAATGCAGCCCGCGTCCACACGCCCACACCAACGCCGCAGCCGCCGTGCCGCTGCAGGCCGGGCAGCCAGGCAGCAGCCGGTGGGCGTCCGCGCCGCGGCCGGCCGACCGGCTCCAGGACCGCTCCAGCCCGGCTCCAGGACCGCTCCAGCCCGGCTCCAGGACCACTCCAGCTTACACCTTGCTGTCAATCTCGCTGCCGAGACAATAAACCGGCGAAATCCCTTGGAAACGGAACGGCCGCTGGCGGGTGCTCTTTTTTTTTTTGGTCAAAACTAGGAAAGTTTTCAAAACTTTACGAAGAGGAAATTGATGGTGGCGGACAGTATAGAAAATGGGTCGAAACGACAGACCGACGCGCGGAGAGGGCGGAGAAATTCATAAAACAGTCGTCAAAATGGAGCAGCAGATGACCAGTGGCGCGGCTGGAGAAGACGGACGGGCGGCGGCAGCGCAGCGGGGGAGGGGAGCGGAGGGGAGCCCGAAATGAAAAATAAATCCGGTGCAGACTGGACGTAAACCGGGGGGATGTCAGCTGCCGGCCGACCGACCGCACGGGCCGGACCGCCGACCGGGCGGGGCCGGGGCCAGCGCCATCTTAAAATATTATAAAGAGGGGCCAGACTTCCCCGAAGGCGAGCAGAGCGCCGCCGGTGCAAACCCACGGGCGGGAGGGAGGGAGGGAGGGTGGAGGGAGGGAGGGGGAGGGAGGGAGGGTGGAGGGAGGGAGGGAGGGAGGGAGGGAGGGAGGGAGGGAGGGGGCGTGTCGTGTCCGGGGGGTCGTGGATCCCCCGGCGAGGCGTATCCAGCGCGGTATCCTACCACCACCACCACCGCAGCGGCGGATCCGTCACGGGCCGGGAGCAGGGGGCGGGGCACGGGAAGCCGACAGCCGGCGGAGCAGGCAGTGCAGGGCGCCTTGGAGCCCCCGGACCCAAACGAGTGCTGCACAAACACGGCAAGCGGCGAGCCGAGCCGAGAGGAGCAGCCGTCCCTCTTCCCTCACAGGCCACGGCCACGGCGGAGGCCACGGCGGAGGCCACGGCGCGCGGCGCAGCCGAGCCAAGTTTGCCCCGTTCTCATTCACCCACTCTGCCCGGAGGAAAACAATAACAAATTGCTAATTGCAGCAGGCAGCGACCGCAGCGGCGGCGGCGCAGACCTTCTGCGTCGGGGCCGGGCCAACAACCCCCGCCGTATCTGTGACCCTCCAGTCCCTCCCCCCTCGCCGGGGGTCCCCGAGGCCCACAGCCGCGCTGATGGGGCCCTAAAGGTACACAGTGACGTCTTTACGGGAGCCCGGCGGAGCGCGCCCGCCTCCGAGCCGCAGGGCTGCGGGTCGCTGCGGGTCGCGCCCGGCCGCGCTGGTTTAGCAGCATCTGATGACCTCGCCGCAGACCCCCCGCGGAGACCGGCGCTCCTTATCTAATGACAATCTATGTGGGCCAGGTGAGGCGTGGGCCGTGCCGCTTCTTTACCGCTGCTGCCGCTGCTGCCTGCCGAGGGTGCTTCAGACGGCAACAGCTCCGCATCAGGAGGCCTCATATTGCTGGTGGCCGCTGCCCCGCAGCTCCCCCGCGGCCTGCTCAAACAGCTGTTCCGCTCTTTGTTTCATCCTCCCCCCCCCCCCCCTCTCACTCCTACTACAGCGCTACTGTGTGTGTAGAGAGAGAGAGAGAGGGAACCTCCCTCGACAACAAGCCCCCCGCGCGCGCTCTTCAAAGTTGAAATATCCAGCGCCGCCTCACCGAGAGCTCACCGATGCTAGCGGCCGCGCCTCGCCCCGCCTCCACACTCACCTGCAAACAGAGAGCAAAACAGAAGTCAGCACCACGGTCCCTTCGATCCGAGGAGGCAATCTGCAATCTGGCCGCAGCACGGCCCGGTGGCGAGGCTGGGGGGGACCCCCCGGTCCCTCGCCACCCCGCTCCCGGGGCGCCGACTATTCAGTTAGCATGGAAACGACTGGGAAACGGAGCCCATACCGCCGCTCTCTCTCTCTCTCTCTCTCTCTCTCTCTCTCTCTCTCTCTCTCTCTCTCTCTCTCTCGCACTCACACGCCCGGGCACACGTCCAGAGCACTGAGACACCCGCCCGTTAAACGCAATCCGATTAGTGCGCGGCGCGCGCCCCGCCGCGCCGGCCTCGCCACGCAACGCCCCTGCGAACGGCGCCATATGCAACCCGCCGAGCGGCAGCGTCGGGCGGGCGGCCCGCTGACCGCATGCAGGGGCCCGGCAGGGGCCCGCCGCCACCGCGCCGCCCTTCAACTCTCTCTCTCTCTCTCTTTCTCTCTCTCTCCGCCTCTCTCTCTCTCTCTCCCCTTCTCTCTGTCCCCCGCGCTCTCTCTCCCTCCTCCTCCTCCTCCTCCTCCAGCAGCGCCCGATAATGGCGTGACGACACACGTACTAATTGAATGACGTTGCCCTCCCCAGATTCCGGCCCTGTC
The DNA here is from genome assembly GCA_026979955.1 of Megalurothrips usitatus. Lineage (NCBI taxonomy): Eukaryota > Metazoa > Arthropoda > Insecta > Thysanoptera > Thripidae > Megalurothrips > Megalurothrips usitatus. The sequence continues at coordinate 5,725,338 of CM049595.1, read as the reverse complement.
GGTAAGAGTTACTCCCCCCAGCATCCCTGTGCTGCGGCCGCGGAGGGGAGAGTAATGAGCTGCTCGACGTGCTCCGCTGCTGCTGCTGCTGCTGTTGTTATTTCTTTCGCCGGCCGCCCCGCCGCACCCGGTCGTCATCGTCGATAATATATAATTTTATTATCGGACCGAGAGGTTGTGCGCCGAGGCGGCAGCAGGGGCGTGTCCGGGGGGAGGGGGCCACGCTGCTGCCGGCGCCGTCCGTCCGGACCACTCTTGGAATATGATCACTTTCCTCTCCACCTCCGCCCGAGTTTTGAGTTGCGCGTGCGAGCCCCCTGCTGAGGGGAGACGCCGCCGGTCGGCCACACTCGTCCTGCTGGACCTCGGCGCCGACATGCGGAGACGGAGGCAGCAGACGCCCTGCTGGAAAGGTGAGAGAGAGAGAGGAAGATGCCGGGGGGGAAAGGAGGGGGGGGGACAATTTGCTCTACGAGAAAGGAAAAAAATTGGACGTCGGGGAATGGCAGCATACGGTGCGGAACGGGGGGTGGGGGTGGCGGGGGAGGGGGGGCGGGCGGGGCAAATAGGGGGTCTCACCACCAAGACATCTTGCGCAAGCACAAACGCAATTTCTGCGGCCATGATTAATACGGCTGCGCAAGGAAAGACGGGGAGGGAGGAGGCGGAGGGGGGCAGACGTCGGGGAGCAAGGAGCCGAGGCGGCGGCGGCAGCTCATCCGACGCATGCAGAAGGTAGCTGCGAGTGGCCGGGGGAGGCAGCAGCAGGTGGGAGGGAAGAAGTAGCTGCGGCGCAGCGCTGTGTGCAGCCGCTGGCCAGCAGCCCACCTGGGCATGCCTTGGCCGCCGCCGTCGCACCCGACTCACCCGCGTGCCGCGTGTGACGAAATGCGGCCGCATAACCTACTTTGTTGAGCCTACGCGGTAAACGCCGCCGTCACGTCGCCGCCGCCGCCTCTCGGGCGGTGATGTGACGAGCCGCTGCACTCTCATTCCACCCATCGATCCGACGCCGACGCGCTGCAGGCCGAGTGGCGACGCGGGCATTACTCATTCACGGGCTGAGCGCAGCCGCAGCAGCAGCAGCAGCAGCCGCAGGTGTCGCGCCGCGAGGCCGCCGAGCCAACGCGACACCGTATGGCACGGCCTTAATGGCCCCGCGCCGTGTTACACCGTGGTCCGGCGCGGAAAACAGCCGCCGCCGGTATTCGAGCCCGCGCCGGAAAGAATGTCCCACTGTGCTCCACTGTGAGAGAACGGACCGCACCTACGTACCCCCGCGCACTTGGAGCAACAACGTTGCCACAACGTATGTATCGTGTTCAGGGGCCGCGCCAAGTTTCGAGCGTGCAAAGTGCGAGTAGTACTGGTGTTCCGCGGCGCGGCGCGCGTACCCGGCGTGAGCCGGAACATTAATACTGCGGAGCCCGAAGTTAGCGGAGCGCGGCGGCGGCGGTGGCGGCGGAGCGGTAAACTATAGGCTAAGTGGTTATCCGACGACTGACTGTCCTGGGAAGTGGGGCAAGACCGTGCGGAGGCGGGCTGGCAGCGGCGGCGGCCGCATGACAGCTGACTGCGCCCCGGCGGCCCCGACGGCCCCGCCGCCCCCCTGCACACCCTCGTCATCATCGCCGTCATCGCTGCCTCCTCACGGCCCTCCACTCGACTCGGTGCGACTTTCGCGACAACAGCCCCGCGCCTGACCGGAGACGAGCGGCGCCCGGCCCGGTGCCGCATCGCACCCCCCGCGGAGACGGACTTGTCCCGGCAGCGGCCGGGGAGGTCACGGCCCCGCGCCCCGTGATTCTCGGTTAAGCGGCGAGAGAGGAGAGAGGGAGAACATTGGGTCCACCCCCGCCGCTGCCGCCGCCTCGGCCGCGGCCAGGCGGGAGGCGCCGGGCGGCGCCAGTAGGGGTGTAGTCTGCTGCTCACTGGCTCAGCGCAAAGCCCCGGATCAGAGGGCGTGGCGCGGCGTGGCGGGGCGGGGCGGGGCGCGGCTGGGCGTGAGGAGAGCCGGTCCATCTATCCGGGCAGACATCGCATCGGGGGAGGGGCGGCCGCTGGCAGCCGTGTAAGAAATGCCCCTGCGGCCCTGCGGCCGGTCAGCGGCCGTGTAGCGTGGCGCTCTGCGGAGAACTGCGGAGGGGATCGCTAGCAGGGCCGGGCCCAGGGCCGGGCCGAGGGGGCGCGCACCAATTCATTTATTTCCTTGTGGAGCAGGCGACACAGAGGGCCTGTAGGATAGGGAGAGAGAGAGAGGTAGAGACAGAGACAGAGAGAGAGAGAGAGAGAGAGAGGGGGAGGGAGGGACGCAGCCGGCGACTGCAGCCCGCGGGCAGACCGGCCGAGGGACCGGACGGCCGGGTCACATCAAAAGGCCAGGCCATGCCGGCAGGGAACGCACAACAGGCGGGCCGGGGCTCGGGCCCACTCGGGCCCACTCGGGCCCCTGCTAGGGCCGCACCGTCACCGCCGCCTTGGCTGCATTACGGCGCACTAACTAAGCCTTCGTCGTCGCACTAACTAAGCCTATTCGTCTCCACCGCTGCCCTGTTCGCAGCACCGAAATCCGCCGCCACGCCGCACAGCGCATCACCGGCGGCGCCCCGCACCGTCCATTCCTTCACTTTCCCTCACCGCTTTACGGACGCCCCCCTAAGCGAGCCGCGAGCCTGCGCTTAGTGGGCTACAGTCCCAATCGCTATCCGCTCACCGCCGCCGCCGCCGCCGCGCCCAGGGGGCTTTTTCTTTCGCCCGCCCGACGCAATTAATCAACCTTAATTAATTTTGTCCAGCCGCGCCTGCTCGCCTTGGCTCAAGGGGCTGCGGCCGAGGCGGCTGCTGCCGCTGCCGCTGTGCGGGGTGCCGCCGCCGCCGCCGCCGCCGCCCACGCCGCCGCCGCCCCGCACGCAGCCCCGCTCGGCTCTTCTCCGCTCCCCCTCCGCCGCCGCCGCCGCTGTTTCTGTTGTGCTGCTGCTGTTGTTGCCGGGAGTCGATTTCTTCCGCCAAAGTGTATAGGGCGGAAACGGGCGGACCCGCCGCCGGAAGGGGCTTCGGCCCGAGAGTGACCACTCGTCCGCCGACTGGTGGGGCGGCGGGCGCGGCCTCGGGAGGAGGCAGAGCGGGCGAGTGTGTGTGTGTGAGTGTGAGAGAGAGAGAGAGAGAGAGAGAGAGAGAGAGAGGCACGTTTCTCGCTTGAGAGGAGGGAATAAGAGGGCCCGCTTTGAAGGCCAGAGCCGGCGCAGAGCGATCGCCAAAGGGCTGCTCGTGTGTCACTCTCTCTCTCTCTCTCTCTCTCTCTCTCTCACACACACACACACACACTCTCTCTCTCTCTCTCTCGCACATACTCACATGTGGCCCAAATTGCCGCCCCCAATAAACACGGACGGGGCAATTTGCATCCAAATGAGAGGGAGGGCCGCGGGACTCTGCCAAATCCATCCCGCCGCGACACGGGCTGACCCCGCGGCTCCGTGTCCGCTGGCTGCCCTGCGGCCCCGCGGGGCACCGCAGGGTACCGCGAGGGCCCGCCGCCCCGACCTCACTCATCCGCAAGGTAGGAACCGTCGTGTCCAACCCGGGAAAACGCCCGGGCGCCACGAGCGAACAAAATCCTCTAAAACCCGATCTCGGATCTAGTCATCTCCGACCACGGCAGAGAAAATAAACTTGGCTGGATTTCAGCGGCAGACCTGCGCGTGTCACCGCCTGGATCCGCAAAAGAATTCGAACCCTAGGTCAACAAGTCTTTTTTCCACCCCGTTCTGCGCGGGGTGTGGGGCGCGTAATCCGAATTCGCGTGCGATGAAAGTCAAACACCGCCACTGCCGGCGGCGACCCCGCCAGTAGGGGGGTTTTGCTCGGGGTCGCGTCGTGGGCGGGTGCAGGCAGGCGGCGGTGCACCGGGGGGCCCGCCGGGGGTGGGCGGCCGGAGGGGAGGGCGGCGGGGCCGGTAGGCCGGTGTTCACACATCTCACCAGGGCCGCGCGCTGCGCCCGCCTCCGCCTCCGCCTCCTCTGCCTGCTGGGCCGGCCGACAACGGACCCACTTTCACGGTCATAAATTTTTCATGTTGCAACACACGCGCGCGTCGCCGCGCGCCGCGCGTACAGGAGGGGTGGCGTGACGCGGGACGCAGCCCAGGAGCCGGGGCGGAGGCCGGGACAATGGCCGCTGGTGGTGGTGGTGGTCCGCGAGGCCGAGGCCTGCAGCCGCGCCGCGCCGCCGGCCGTAAGCGGAAAAACGCCATAAACTGGCCACGGCCTCGGCGGCCACGGCCAACGGCCACATAGGACCGCAGCGCCGAAATGGAATCACGCCCACCCAGCCGCACCGCGCCGCGAGGCGAGGCCGTGACGATGGCGCATATAATATAAGGATCGCAGCGCCGCGGGCCGGACGATGGCCCGAGTTTGCATCCATTTAGGAGGGCCGCGATGAGGGAAAAGTAGAGGCGAGCTAGGAAAGAGAAATATTGTCATAACGGGCGACACTGTGCGAGAGAGAGAGAGAGAGAGAGAGAGAGAGAGAGAGAGAGAGAGAGAGAGAGAGAGAGAGAGAGAGAGAGACTCCGAGGTAACGAGGACCCCGACGAAAGAAGGCCCCAGGGCTCCTGCCCGCAGCCACCGCCGCGCAGCTCGAGCCCAATCTCGTCCGGCCAACGATAATGACTGGACGACATCACCCAAAATCTCTCCCCCCCCCCCCCCCCCCTCTCCTTCCCCCCTCCCCCGCTTCCGTTGCGCTCACGTTGTTCCCAAACTCCCCCGCGCCACCCGCAGATCCACCCCCCCCCCCCCTCAAACTTTTCTAGGGCGCCTCGCTGCGGTGGGAAACACCAGCAAAAGGGCCCTCCCCCCCCCCCCCCCCCCCCCCCCCCTCGCCCCTACCTCTGCAATGCTCTGCACTGCCCACCCGGGGGGGGGGGGGAAGCACCTCGTCAACTTTAAGCAGCGAGATGTATACAGAGACCGTCAGTCAGTCGACATGTAGCCAGTCGCCATACAGCAAAACTTCTTTCCGCAGCAGTCCGTCCGGCGTGATGCGCGGTGCCGGTAGTTCACACACGACGGACCGTACACACACACACACACACACACACACACACACACACACACACATGCGGGCCGAAGCTGCTGAATCACACACGGGCCGCAGAGCCCAACAGCCCTGATACGAGTCGGTGTGTGTTTTGCACGGCCGGAGACAAGGCAGCACCCAGGCGCGGTTTGCTTTTTGCCCTCGAGTGCCCCCCCCCCCCTCTATCTATCTCTCTCTCTCTGTCTCTCTCTCCGATGTGAGCCGCCGAGCCCCTCTCTGCCTACGCCTGCCGCCGCTGCGCTTCCAAACGGAGCGCCTGTTTTTGCTCGGAAAGGCGGCAAGGAGGAGCTGCTGAGGCAGAGGCCCGCGGTGGCGCCACGAATGCGTGCGCGCGCGCGCGCGTGTGTGTGTGTGTGTGTGTGTGTGTGTGTGTGGGGGCGCGTGCGGATGACGCCCAAGTTTGAGAGGACATTCACCAGGCCGCCAGCAGCCCGCCGACAGCAACAGCACGGCGCGTCGGCGTCGGCCGGTGCGGTGCAGGGTGCGGCACCAACTTCTAAGACTACACGACCAGCAGCAGAGCGGCGGCGGCGGCGGCGGCGGCGGCAGAGGGACCCGACCCGCTCCCGGGCCGGGCTGGGCCGGGCGGCTTGTCGTCTGAGGTTAGTCATGTGTTGGCGCAGACGATAAGGCGCCCCCTCCCCCTCCGGCAGGTGCGCGTCGCGGGGGGTCGAGGCCTAGGCTGCCCCCTCCCCCCCTAAAAACAGATATTCCTGTCGGAGACACACGAGAACGTGTTCGGCGTGACCTTATGTTAGCGCCAAGGGGAAGGGATGGAAAGTAAAGGCAGGGGAAAAGAAAGTTTGTGAAATACCAATTTATTCAGCGCACGCTACTGAACTGCCGCCGCCGCTGCCTCCACCACCACCACCACCACCACCACCACCCAGACCCTCCGCTACCGTCCGCAGTGTCCTCCCCAAGACAACAGAGGCGGTGTTTGAAATGTCACGCGCCGGGCTCCGGGCCGGGCAGGGCAGGGCAGGGCCCGGCAGGGCCGGGACGGCTAGAGGCCAGCCAGGGCGAGGTGAAGCGAGGCTACGAGGAACGTTATTAGCGTCATGTCAGGCCGGCCTATGGCGGCGCCCGGGGGCGGCCCGGGGCTGCGGGGGGGTGGACGTCGTACAGCGGAGAAACAATAATAAACTCGACAGGGGGAAAAAAACAAGAAGCGGTGCGCGGCAGCACAAAATAGAAGCGGCGGACACTGAGGGAAAAGGGCGCTCATCCCCCGCAGAGCTCCCCTCCGCCGCCCGGCTGAGCGGCACGCATCACGACAACCACGCATTTACATGGTACGGCCGACTCATCAGCCGGCGCCCCTGATTACGGGGGTAATGGAGGAGAACAGGAGCGGAGCCGCCACCGACCGGGAGGCCGGGCACTCCACGCCGGCGGCCCCCGCGGCAGCCTGCCATCTGCCGGCCACGACGGCCACCTCCTCCCGGCCGCCTCCCCCCAGGACCCCGACGGCGGATCAGCAGCGGGCGCCGCGCGGAGCGGAACAACACGACGCGGGTCGTGGGTTGGCAGTGCCGGGGGTTGACGCCGCGGCCATCAGCTGACTCGAGATAACGCCGGGGGTCCCGCTGCGCAGCTCCGCAGCCCCGCAGCCCCGCTCCCAATGCGCTCAGGGCACTGCCAGGGGCCCCGGCCGCTGCCGCACCCCTTATCTCGACGGCGAAACGCAGCAGAGCGACAGAAGCACAACGCGAAGCAGGAGGGCCGTGGGGGCCATGCTCGGCAGCGTCTCGCAGGATTAGCCACCGCCGCCGTCGACCGCCCCCCGCGGCCCCGCGGCCCCGCGGCCGACCCCACCCCCAGGCGGGCAGACCAGGGGGGCGCACGTACAGCGGCGGCGGCGGGTGGCGGGGCGGCCGCGGGCCACCGGGCCGCGCACCCCGGCGGCCTCCCCTGCCGGCCGCGCCGCCGTCGTCGGCAGGAGGCATTAATCCATCGATCGACGCGAGCTTTGTCGCGGCACGCATCGTAGCTCAGCGGCCGCAGCGTCCATTGAAATTTATGACGCGGGCAGCACAGCGCGGCGCGGTAGCGGCACGGCAGCGGCTGCACCGCGCCGGCCGGGGGACATTGCAAGCGGAGAGCGGGGCGGGCCGCGGGCCGCGTGACGGGGCACGACAGGCGCAGAGATTAAAAGCCCATTACTGCCCCCGGCCAGCCGGCCGTTTACGGCGCGCGCATCCCCCCCGCATCGCATACCGCTGCGCGGCCGGCGATATCGTTTACAAATCACGTAACAGAACGCGCGCCGAGACAGACACATTGCCGTGCAGGGGAGAGAGAGAGAGACGGAGACAGACGGACCGCGCGCGTCGGATTACAATCATGGCGCATGCTAAAACACCGGTCTAAAAGCGTTCCTTCGTCTCAAGTTTCAATCTCTCTCTCGCTCCTCCCACGCCCCTCCCCCTTCCTCCCCCGATCCCGCGTCGTCTTAGTAAATAATAATAAGAAAACACGGGGAGGGGGCGAGCGCCGCTGAATACGTAATGCAGGCTCCCCGCGTGACACCGCGCACGCGCCGCCACGCGCCGCCACGCGCCGCCACGCGAGACCCTTCGACATCCCGGCTCTCTCACGGGGTGCACGCCCCCCACACACACCACCTTCCCTCTGCGTCTCGAAAACGTTGTCTCACTAAACAGAGTGTTTCCCTCCCGCCCCGCTCGGGCCGGCCGCAGCCGACCTGCTCACCTTCCGTGCAGCGCCAGTATGTGTGTGTGTGTGTGTGTGTGTGTGTGTGTGCGTGTGCGAGTGCGGGCGGGGCCCCGGGAGGCCACGGCGCCGCCCCCGCGGCACCCGCGCAGCCACCAAGCAGCCGCCACTGCAATCAGCGACTGCAAATAATACGCTCTCCGCTAACCGCAGAGAGAAATCAGCATGTCGTCTGCCTCGCCTGCATACTTTTAATATCTTGCGTGGGTCGAGAGGTACACGCATGTACATTTTTAGTTTCAATACAACAGTTTCCGTGATATACGGCAGTCGTATTCACACACGCAAGACAGATAGAAACAAAGAGAGAGAGAGAGAGAGAGAGAGAGAGAGAGAGAGAGGGGGGGGGGGGGCTAAGGCGGAGAGACTGCTTACAATGGGGTCAGAAAAAGTCGAAAGAAAAGTCAAGAGGGAGAAGTGGCCGGAGGGGGTGGGGGAGGCGGGGGGCGGGGCGAGCGGAGGTAAACAATATGTCGAAAACCGTGACGCGCTGCCCTGCTCGAGATAAGCAGCCCTGCACCGAAAACTTGCACGACGACGACTCGAGTGGGGGAGGGGGGGGGGGGGGGAGGAGAGAGAGAGAGAGGGGGAGGGATGAAGCCACGAGGGTGAACGGGGGCAGAGGGAGTGAGAGCGAGGATAAAGAGAGAGCGGGGGGCGGGGGCGGGGGCAGAACTTTTCACGCATTACTTCCTTGTCACTTTCCTTATCGGCGAGCAACGCGCGCGCGCACGCAAAATGTCCGCCCTTCGTTTTGATTAAAAACCAAAGTTTACGCGGCCGGAAACCATCCGCTTTTCCCCCGTTTGCGTCGGCACGGGGAGTGGCGGCTGTGGCGACACGCGGAGACGATGCGGTCGGCCGGACCGCCCGCGGGAGGACCACCACAATTTTTTAATTATTTTTTTTTTTAAATATCGAAATTCGCAGTTGTTATGAAAGACAGCAGCAGCAGGCTGGCCGGCAGGCAGCGCTGGACTAACAGTGGACGCGCGCGGCTTTAGATAAACGGCACACACATACGGCCGGGCCGATATTATCGCAGGGTGTCCGGCCTGCGCCGACACATACGGACGGGGGGGACGGACGGGCCGAGCCAAACCTCCCAATCTTGTGTGCGTTCGAGTGCGAGACAATATAAACGGCGGGGCGGGAGGGGAGGGTGGCGACGACCGGATCGGATCGGATCGGATCTCAGCGGCGGCAAGGACGACGGGGTGGGGCGGGGGGGCGGGGCGGGGCGGGCGGGCGGGGCGCGGAGCCCTCCGGGAAAATAGGAAGCGGTCGGCCGTCCGGGGGAGGACAGGCCGGCAGAGGGCCGGGCCGGAGGCCAGCTGCAGCGGCGCGGCGCGGCACCGCCGGGCAGCCGAGGGGATATCATCCCGGACGGCCCCTGTCGGCCTCATCGAGGGCCTCATCCCGGTGCCGCGCGGGGGGAGGACGCCGCTAAGCCGAGCCCCGGCCGCCGCAGAGACAGCGGCGGCGGCGGCGGCGTGATGGCGGCGCTCCCCCGCGGCGCTATAACGCTGCGGGGGGGATTACCGGTCCTTTTTAATGCCAATCTCTCCGGCCGCCACCGCTGCCGGGCGGACCAACGACCGCTCGGCCGGGCGGGGCGCAGGTGGATGCGGCGCCGGCAGAGCACACGGCAGAGGGGGTAACCCACATTCCCTGCGGCACGCACGCACGCACGCAGGACCGGCCGCACGCACGCACGCACGCGCGCGCGCGACAAAATGGGGCCGACGATAAACCTCGGCCATCACATACCGGAAGAGTAACACCACCGGCGGCAGGCGGACGACAAGGGCGTGCGCGCGGGGGGCGTCCACGCTGCCGGCCGTACACGCCGCCGGACGGATAGACAGGTGGACGGATAGATAAGGTAGATGGGTGGATAGAGATGGGCAGATGGGTAGATAGCGCCGCCCCGCGCAGCTGCGGCCCGCACGCCGCTCCGTTGCCCACATATGGCAGATCAAGGACACCGATGCGGCTCGTCAGGGGGACCCCCCATGGACCGTGGACCCCGGGACCCCCCATAAGGGAGGTCTCGGTCCGTTGGGCCCAGGCAGCCGCCCAGGCAGCCGCCCAGGCCTGGGCCGAGGTACTCCCATCCTATCCCATCCTATCTTCAAACAAACGAGTCCCGTAGCCATTCCGGCAGCAGCCGCCTCCACCCCCGCCAGCTATCTCGTGTCTCTTCAGACAACTAGTTGCACAGCGCGCGGCGCGTAGCCCGGACAGGGCCTCGGCGACACAGACCCAGTGTCGCGCACTAGTTTCCGCGCTGGACCCGGCCTGGTCCGCCATTTTCAAAACGGCCCTAGCCCATCTCTGCATCTCTTCTCATCTCCCGCCCCCCCCCCCCCTTTCTCTCTCTCTCTCACTCTCTCTCCCACTCGGGCGCTCTCTCGGTGCGGTCGGTCGGTCGGCCTGTTTGAAATTGCTAATTGCTTTATGGAAATGGTCGGCGCGGGGCGGGGCGGGGTTGCGGCGGGCGGCGCTGCTTGTTTGAGATGAAATTAGGCGACTGTGTACGTTTGGCGCCGCGACGCCCGGCGACGCCCGCCGAGGCCGAGACGGACACCGCGGCACTGCGGCGACGGCGGCCCGCGCTCCCCCACGCCCCGCCGCCGACCCCAAAGCCCACCCCGCAGGCGGACGAAATCTCGGTAGATTACTGGACGAGGGTCTCCGCGCAGCCCACCGCGCCGCGGCAAACCCGGGCGGCCCTGAATAAAAGGGCAATTGTTTGCAAACACCTCCAAAAGTTTCCCCAAACCAATTTCTGGGTGATTTGAATTCCAATAAGGGACCGAGATTTGGTCGCCGCCGCCGCCGCCGTGCCTCCGGGACGGGAAGGCGCGGCGGCGGAAGGGGGAGGGGAGAAAGAGACGGGAGAGAGAGAGAGAAACAGGGAAAGAGAAAGGGAGGTGGTAAAGCGCGCCCGCCTCCGCAATCGCTTCGATTTGAAGCACGGCGGAGTCTCGCTGTCAGGCACGACTTGGAATAATATTGAATTAACCCTAACGAGCCCCTTTTGTCCTCGGAAGGGGCGGGGAGAGGGTCGCTCTTACCTGTCGCCGAGCCGCGGGGGCCGCGGCGGTGAGGCCCCCGACTTCTCACCTCCGTTATCGAGTTTCCGATGCATAAATACACTTCTTACCCTAGTCGTCCTTTTTTTTCCAAACCTGTCCCATTTTTCTTGTGTTTTTTTTTTGTTTTCTTTCTTTTGTTTTACAATAATTGACAAACGATACGACAGCCCCCGGCCTACGCTGCGCTGCGTGCGGATGACGTGGGAGGAGCGGCGTCGGTGACAAAGCGGCCGCGGGGCCGCGGGGCGGTCCGGCCGAGTCCTCCACCGCGGCGGACGTGGCAGCCCCGCAGCCCCGCGCCTCGCTTTATCGATAATTGATATTCCTCATGAATGACCAACGCGCCGCCGCCGCCGCCGCTACCGCTGCCGCTGACGGGCCGCTACGGGGTGTCGATACACCACACCACACTGCGTCTTCATTAGCCTAAGTAAACGACAACGGGAGGGCACCGCCGGTGGCGCCCGTGGCGGCCTTGCGTACCACTCATGCTATCGGGAAACAACCACGCGGCGCAAGGATTCTGAAATTTTTTTTTCTGTGGCGTATACTGCACAATGTGTCACTTCATCTTTAAAACGACTTTTTTTTATTTTCACAAAAAAAAAAACCTCCGCGGAGGGTACTAATGGCGCGCCTGCGAATGCCGGGGTAGGCCAGCCCGCACGACACGCGTGCGACGCGGTTGCCTACCCGGCAGGCGTCGTCCACTGCGAGCGCGCGCGCCTGCGAATGCTGGGGTAGGCCGACCCGCACGACACGCGTGCGTGGCGTAGGGTCGTGCTTGCCTACCCGGCAGGCGTCGTATGCACTGCACAGCAGCAGGCGGAGAGGGTTGGGGGCGGTGTAAAGCTACGGCAGCACAGCATAGAGAGAGACAGAGAGAGAGACTCCTGGCACAGCAACATGCCCGAGCCGCGGGAGGACAAAGGCCGGGGGCAAACAATGCGCCGCTTGATTGCAGATAGATAGTTACAGTCTCATTGAAGGGCGGCAGGAGCCGGCAGCGGGGTCGGCCTGCGCAGCTTCGGCGCGAAATAAAGGCGGCCGCTGCAGGTCTCGGGGGCGGCTGGAGAGCCGCTGGAAGGGCCGCTGGAAGGGCCGCTGGAAGGGCTCAGGCTGTAGGGCAGGCCGGGCCGCGCGCAAAGTTGCCGGCCTTAAATGCGCGCAGAAGATACGGCGGCGCGCAGAGAGGAGTGTATATATTTCTCGGCGTGAAGAACGGGACAGCGGCGGGGCGGGCAGGGCCTGCCGGGCAGCAGGGCCGCGCCGGGAGCTGGGTGCGGGGGCGGACCCGGGCGGACCCGGGAGGCGGCAGCGATTTCCAGGAAGAAATAGAGCCGCGCTAAATCTTATAACTCAGATAACGGCGAGAAAATTCCCCGCGCCCCTCTCTCCGCTCTGTGCTCTCCCCATCCCTGTGAAGCGGCTCGGTCTCCGCGCCTCCGCGGCGGCCGCCGCCGCCTCCCCCGCGGAAACACCGAATCGGATGGTATGCGAAGCGTAAAGCGCTCGCTGCAGATCAGGTGGAAGAGCGGAGCAGGGGGCGGCGGCCGGGGGCGGCGGTCGCGGCCGGGCCGAGGCGGCCACTATTAAAAGCGCCTCGGCAAAGTCAATATAAAGACCGCAACAAGCCGGGCCGAGTGCCGCGACTTCCCAGCCAGTCTCTCATTCCGCGCTTCGTGTTGTGGAGACCCATCGTCCGCGGGCCGTCGAGTAGGGCGCGTCGGCGGATAGACGGATAGATAGACGAGAGGCGCCGTGTCCACTCGCTGCCCGCACACTCCGGTCGCCGACCACTTCGACTCGATTCGGCTCTGCCAGCATGGCGCCGCAGCCAGGCCAGGCCAGGCCCGGACAGTTCCAGTCGATTTGCGGCCGATATCACGAAATGCTTTCACTCCGCAAACCCGCATGTCTCCTAATTTACTCAATTTGGTCGCACCACCGCAGCGCGCCGCGGGCGCTGCACGTGGCCCTGCAGGGCGTGCTGCAGACCACCACCGCAACCACCATGCGCGGGACGCGAGCGGGCGGGGTCCGAGAGAGAGAGAGAGAGAGAGAGAGAGAGAGAGAGAGAGAGAGAGAGAGAGAGAGAGAGAGGGAGTAGGGGGAGGAAGTGCGAGGCGAGGAAGTGCGAGGCGAGGGCGGGCGGCGGCTCGGAACGGGGGAGGCGGCCAAGAGCGAGAAAGCGAACCGGGTCAGGCATCAACACTCATTCCCCGGAATTAGGTTCAAATGCTGCGGGGCTGAGGGGCGCGGGGGGAGGAGGGGCGGCGTCCAAATAGAGAGAAACGGGACGGGCAGGACGGCAGGGCAGGGGCGGGGGCGCAGTGCAACGCGGAGCCAAACCGGCGTGGCGAGTGCGCCATTTAGGCGGGGGAGGAAGGGGGGGGGGGGGAGGTTTGCTCCGATTACGGGCGGGAAGGGGCGCAGGCGCCTATGCAGTATATCGAAAAGTTGACTCAAAATCGAATCCCGCGCTGACTAATTTTCAGCCCGCTTGTCTGCGAAGCAGGGCAGAGAAGTAGCTCAAAAGTAGCCCACATTCCTACCTTCGCATGCCTGTTTGGGCTACTTTTCGCCTACTCTTCTGGCAACACACTGAAGCAGGGTGTCGGTGCGTTGGAAGGGCGGCCGGACCAGCAGCGCAGCGCCCGGCTGGAGTCCAGCTGGAGTCCGGCCAGAGCCCTGCTGGACTCCAGCTAGAGCCGGACCGGAGCGCCTCTGGAACGCGGCTGGAGCGGGCTGGAGCGGGCTGGAGCGGGCTGGAGCCCGCGGCGGCGCCGCCGACAGAGACGGATGGGCGATACACCGAAACCAGGGGGGGATAAAAAGGGAAAGGAATGTTCACATTTTGTCGGATCAGAATATGGGGTGGGCGCGCGCTGCCGGCCGCCCCGCTGCCGGCCTCCGCGGCGATGGCGATGCGCTACAAATCACGGACCCCATTACACCGTCAGGGCCGAGCCGCCGAGGCCGAGGCCGTGGCCGTGGCCGAGCCTCGGGGCGGCCGCGGCACGCAGCGCGGCCCGCCGCCGCCCCCGCCGCACCGCACCGCACCACACCCCCGGCCCGACGTCGCGCGCATCGCAAAATCGACCGAAACGCGTTGTCGTATGGCAGTGCGGAGATTACTATCAACTGTGTCCCGCTCCGGGCCCGGCCCGTGCTTTATGGCGCTAGAGCTGCTGTGACATCTTCCGCTCCGCGGGGCCGCCGCCGACGCCCCCCTGCAGCTCCGCTGTCCGCGCGCCCGTCACAGCCGCCCTCGCCGCCGCGCGCTCGCAGAAACAAACCCGAATAACAACTCCCCCTCCGGAACAAATAACGCTTCGAGTACCGTGTGATTCTCTCGGCTGCACCGACGTCACTCTGCGAGGCGGGGCCAACGTCGTGAGCCGCGCTCGGGGCAGGGCAGGGGGCCCCCACGGGGGCGGCGGCGAGCAGAAGGGTGGTGGTGGTGGTGGGAGGGGCCGCGCCCCGGAATAAGGAACACGCAGTCAACTGAAACTTGTACTTTATGATCCGCACTGGAGAATGCATGTTTTCGGAAGGGGCGGGGCCGGCGGGGCCGGCGGGGCCATGATCCGGGAGATTACGCCATAACGCATAACTTGCACAGCCCTTTCGCACTTTATGGCAACACGCCCGCCGCCCGCGCCCGCGGCACCGAAATAAGACCCGCGCACTGGAAGAGGGATTTTATTTGGAGTAGTCAGCAATAGCGGGGGAATCTGACGTCGAGTGCGCGCTCCGCGCGGCGAAAGTATCCACGGCAGGGAATCAGATACACTCTCGTAAAAGCGCTTGCTTGCTTAGTTCAATCATAAACATCATTATTACTCGACACAAGGGCATTTCATTTTCATTAAATTTTTTTGCGGCACTCGTTTTCGGCTTGAAAGCGACCATGCCTGTTTACGTTCGAGTACTTCAGCCACCGTTTCCGGACGAACGCTTTCGCACTCTCACCCCTCCCGGACCAGGGCCACACCCGTGGCGTTTCACCTGTCAATACTCTCGACAGGTTCGACAGATCGGGTAACAGTCGCGGGGGGGTAGGTCGGTCGGTTCGGTCGGTCGCGCCCGAAGCCGCCGCCGCCGTCAGGAAAAACAAATAATTTCCCATTTCGCGCGGGCGCCGTTCACCGCGAGCGCGTAGCTGCCCGCCCCGGAGCCCCGCGGGGGGCGGTGTGGGGAGCTCACACAGTTTGCCCCAACGACCCCCACACCGGCGCCTCGGCAGCCTCGGACACGGCGGCCACGGGGGCGGCAACGGGGCTGCCGCCGGCCCGAAGCCCCGGCCCGACGCCCGGCAGGCTGGGTAGTATAATGTAGTGCAGCGGATTGCACAATAAATGTCCCTCGCAGCCAGCATAGCAGTGCACGGCCAGCCACACAGCGTGCCGCGCCACGCCACGCCATCCCCGTGCGCTTGTAGTGTGTTTGTCATGCAGCCGGCCCCCGGCGGCCCCCGGCACAGCAACACCACTGCACGGCACTGCAGCCCCGCCCGCACACCCGCCCGCACACGTCCCTCGGACGGCACGAATGAGACATCGGGCCGGGGCAATCACTGCGCCGCTGCACCCCCAGTGGGGCCGCCCCCACCCTCCGCCCCGCCACGCCCCGCGTCCACTCGGACAGCGCGCACATTTCAGCGACGGCCGGATGACGACGAAATAAGCAGCGAGCGGCGGCTGCGGCGGCGCGGACGGGACGTGGGCGGCCAGGCTCGCCGGACGGCCCCGAAACACGTTAGGATTTACCCTGGATTAAGTCACGACCAAAAAAAAAAATTACCCCCCCACGGGATGACCCGGGATACGAGCAGTGCGGCCGCCGCGCAGATTACCCTGGGTTACCTCTGCACTGCACTTACCCGGCCGGATTACCTTTCGGGCCGCGCATATCCGCGCTGAATACGCAACCTGTTACCCGCGCCGCCCGGCCCGGCATGTGTACAATGTAACCGGGCTGCAGCGGCTGCAGCGGGGGAGGAGGGGCGGGGCGAGGGCCGGCCGGCCGCGGCCAGCGCGCTGACATGCCGTACATGATGCACTGCGCTTCTGAAATTAGTGGCACATGCGCCGCCCGGAAACTAATGAAGACTGGCGTTGCACCATTAAGTATTCATATCCCGCGCGCTTCTACACACACACACACACACACACACAAATAATTTTCATTTATTTATTTATACATCAAATACATCAAATATTTGCCTGCCCGCTCCTTATGCCGCCCCAGCCGCGGTCGCCGGTGTGTTTATTTCATTCATCGGAAGGCGTTCGCGTGCGGTTAAGTGTTTCCAGGCCCTTAATCAGCAGCCCGCGGCCCGCTTTTCAAACCTCGCGACAACAAACCAGATACGGACGTGGCCCCCGGCGGGGCCCCCGTCCGCGTCATTAGCTGGGGGCCCAAGGAGCGCGGCGCGTCTGTCGATGGCGGCGCCACGGCCACGCCCGCCTGCCCGGCCGTGTTCACAATTACGGCCCATAAAGGTAAAGCCCAAATTCCCCGCCGGCCGAGATCTTAATTATTTGCGCCCGCTGATGAATCGCCGCGTTGCATGCGAAACGAGAGGCGGGGCGGGGCGGGGCGGTCCTGCAGGGCGGCGCAGCGCCGTGCCGGCCGTGCGCGCGCCGTGTGGCGCCGTGTGGCGCCGTGTGGCGCCGTGTGGCCAGAGCCGATACCGGCCGCGGCCCCTGGGCAGCCTACCCCCAACCTACCCCAGGCAGTCCGGCGCAGGCTCGCAGCCGCAATCAATAGTCCGCATTCCGCGTCAGCACGCCGTCAGGACGCCGTCAGGACGCCGTCAGGACGCCGTCAGGACGCCGTCAGGACACCGTCAGGACACCGTCAGACGACGTGTGTGCTTCCGCGGAGGACAGCGCCTTGTCTGACGTTCGCCGAGAGCACACACACACACACCCAAAAAAAAGTGCTGGTTTTTAAACAACAAATTTTAGAGAGGAAAGTCAAATTTTAAGCTGTGCATCGTACATCGGTTCGGCTCGGACTCGCGGGGCGGGCAGACAGAACGGTCACGGCCAGCGACGGCAGCAGTACAGCGGGAGCGCGGGGGGCGGGGGGCGGGGGGCGGGGCGGGGGGCGTATCCTTTTGTCTTTCACATGGTCGCTGACCGGAACCGGCAGCAGCCAGCCAGCCAGCGTAGCGGGCCGCGCCGCGCCGCGCCGCCGGGGACAACACAAGGAATGGGAAAGGGCCCAGAGAGAGCCCTCGGCCGGCCCCGCCCGCCCGGCACGGCCGCCTGTCTGTCACATCAGCCCGGGATGGGGGTCACGGCCCACTTGAAGCGGCGCGGCGCGGCCCAAGCGGAGGCGGCGGTGTTAAGGGAGACGCCGTGCCGTGAGGCCGCGGCCCGCGGGGTCAATGGACCGTCCGCGGCGCGGCAGGGCGGGGGTCCTGTGCGGCGAACGGCGGCGGTCGGCCGGCATCAGACCCAGGCGTGCCAGCCGCCCCCCCCCCCCCCCCCCCCCCGGGCCCAGACCGCCCGCCCCCGCGGCAACGGCTCCCTGACGATCCCCGTAGGCAGATAGTAAACTTGGCCGAGTTTGGGGACGGCGCGGTGCCGCCGGGGCCAGGCCAGCCTCAAAGCAGGCGGCGGCGACGACAGAGACCACAGCGGAGCGGAGCCCCCCCACGACACACGCCACGCCACGCCATCCCGGTCACCTACAACGGCACCGAGAGAACTAATGAGAAAGCAGCGGTGGCGGCGGCGGCGGCGGCGGGGGCCGAGGAGGCGAACCCTGCCGGCGGCGGCCGGGGTGTTACTGATCGCCATCGTCTGTTTGGAAAGGGGTGCGGCGGGGGATGTGGCGGGGGGGGGGGGCGGTCTTTGAATGTCGGTGGGAGGACGGCGCGCGCGTTGTGCCCGTGACGGCAGCAATGATGGAGTGCCGCGCGTAGCGTCGCGGGCCTCCAACCCCCGGCCGCCGCTCATCGCCGCCGCCGCCGCCGCCACCACCAGCGGCCTCCTTTCGGTCGCCAGCCACAGTGTGACAGCGGGCGTGTTGACACAAGGGCGCTGCGGGGCGTGGGGGGATGTGGAGGGGACGGGGGGCGAGATCACAGCGCCGCGGCACATCAAGGACGGTGCGGGGTGCAAAGAGAGGAAGGGCGTGCGCCTCTCTGTGTGACCTCGAGGACCGTGCACCAGTCCGTGCCCGTGCACGTCGGAGTCCAGTGGTGTCCAGCAGTAGACCACTACCGTGCGGCTCACTTCAGGAGCCTTGTCTCGGTGCGCCTACTGAAAAACGACGCGTGAGCGCGCATGTGTGTGTGTGTGTGTGGTTATCTACGGCCCTATTCGGCTTGCAGAACAACATCACACACACACACACACACGCACACACACTAGGGCCCGAGCTGCCCTATGTGCCGCGGGCTGCTGCGCGGGTTTTACTTTGCTTATCGCGCGCATATGTGAGCGTGTGCGCGGCGCATATGTGCGCGCGTGCGCATGTGTGTGTGCCCGTGCAATCGACACTTGGTTGTCATTAATATTCGTATCGGTCCGCGGCGCCGCCGCCGCTGTTTAGCGATAACATTCATCGAGGTGCGGAGCCCCCCCCCCCCCTCCGGCACGCCCCTGTCCGCTCCGGTCCGCTCCGGCAGAACCGCCGCGGATTGACAAACAAAACACTACGCGGCCGGCAGTGACGCCAGCAGCAGCAGCAGCGCGCCTCGGCAGATTCCAAATTGCGATTGAAAATTGCATGAAACGCGCGGCGCGCAGTGCTGTTGTTGTTGTTGTTGTTACGTTGCCGCACGGCCGGCTCCTCTTCTATCTGTGAGCGCCGACCGCGGGAAAATGTGCGCGAATAACCTCCTATAATGCAGGAATTTTAAATCGATATCAAAAAGAAATATTCCTAAAATGTTTTTAGGACACAATGTTAGAGCGCAATGTCTCGCCGGACTGCTTTGCTGGAAAAATCGTAAAATGGCCGACCGCGTTGGACTCTGCCTAGGAGGGAGGAGGCCGTAGAGGTGTGCGCTGCTCTGGGAAGCGGCCGAACACTACATTGTCCCCGCGTGTAGGTGTGTGTGTGTGTGCGTGTGTTTGCGTTGCAAGATAAAAGGTAGGCCCCTCAGCTGGCCCCGAGTCCAGCCAGCCGGCAACGGGGGGATGTACCACCGTCGCCATGCACGGCTCGGCACGGCCGGCCGGCCGGGGGGGCGGCATAGCGGCGGCAGCGTCAACACGCCACGCGTCCGGCACGCGACGCCACGCGCCGCCACGCGCCGCCGCCAACACCGGCCGACGGACCGCACGCCGCACGGGCTACCCCCGACACACCCCCTCCCGCAGAGCAAACAGCGCGGGCGAGGGAAAGAGAGGGAAGAAAGGGAGGATATAGGGGGGGGGGGCAGGGGAGAGAGAGACAGAGAGAGTGAGAGAGAGACGGAGAGCGAGAGACAGAGAGAGAGAGACCATTACTTCCCGGCGACAAACAAACGACAAACAGCGCGGGAGTACAAAAGGGACGCAGGAAGTTACGAGAGGAGAGGGCCCGGGCCCGCCGCCCGGCCGCGGCGTCGCAGCGTAGTACGAATAAGCATGTGTTTATTCGACGCGCGAAATTTTTCTAGCGCGGAAAGGAGCGCCTATTATTTTATTTTTATTTCCTTTGCCCCCGTACTCTCTTTCTCTCCCTTTTCAATTTTTTTTCTCTCAGCTCCCCCCTCTTCCAGTATACATACGCGTTTGCATTGCGCTCTAAAGCCCCTGCTACTCGTGTGTGTGTGTGTGTGTGCGTGCGTATGTGTGTACGTTTTTGTGTGAATGCCTGCCTATGCAGGGAGAGGGAGCGAGAGGGAGGGAGGGGGCGCGTGTCTTCCGGGGGTGATCGCCGCACATCCGCTCGGCCGAAACGAGGACAAGAAAGAGAAACAAAGATAGCGGAGGTGGGGGGGGGGACATAAAAACATACACACAGCACCGGGCGCCGGGTAAAATATGTGCAAAGTTACCCCCCCCCCCCCCACTCAGCACACGCGACAAATATTGTGCGTGCATTGTGAGCGCCGGGCACTCTCTTCAACTCCGACAGTCTCTCTAAACAAAACGGCTACTTCTTCTTCTTCTCCGGCGGCCGCGCGGGACGGGACGGCTGCTAGGCTAGGCCGGGCTTAGGCCCGCGGCACGCACGCACGCACGCACGCACGCACGCGAAATGATTGAGCAGCGGCGGCGCGTGACGGTCGCGCGCCTCGGAGCCCTGCGGCCTGCGGCTCGGCGGCGGCGCTCGGCTCGCGGCGACGCTCCAAATCGCACCACGACGCCACGCACAAAGGGAGTCGGCCGGCGAGGGCCTGAACACACGAGGGGGGCTTCGAACGACGGGCGCGCGCGTCGGGCGTAGCCGAGCCGAACCCGTAAGGTTTCTATAGTCCCCGAAATTTTCGAAAAAGTTCACGTTTAAAAACATTTTACTTTTGAAAAAAATATTCCACTTTGGGAATTATTTTAACATAAAAGATAAAAACACGCATTTTTCTAAATTGAGTATCTCAGGATGATTTAGAAACCCTCCCGCCGTGTCGTGCACCGTCGCCGCCGCGCGTTGCGGTGAGCGGCCGGAGGCCCTGAGCGCCTGCAAGTGCCGGGGTAGGCCGGCCCGCACGACACGCGTGCGCAGACGGCGCCGCGGCTGCCTACCCGGCAGGCGTCATCCAGCGCGCGACCAGCGACCACCAGCGACCAGCTGCCGCGTCCCGGTGCCGAGGCCTGCAGCCCGGGACCACGCGCTGCGGGCGAGTCGAGGCCCTCCTCGGCCACCCTCAGCGGCGACGACGTCGTATAGACATGCAAATCGAAACCCATGGAAATGCGAGGAAAGAGGGGGGGAGGGGGAATCAGCAGCACAGAGGGAAAAAGTTCTCTTTCTCACTCTCTCCCTCTCTTTCCCTATCTCTCCCTCTCTCACTCTCGGTACGAAGATGGTGCGGTGACGAAGCCCGGGCACGTGACGGCACAATACTGGGGGCCCCGGCGGCCCGCAGCCGTTCCCGGCCGTTCCCGGGGCGGGGCCTCGGGCGGGGCTCGGGGAGGTCGAGCAGAGGCAGAGGCAGGCCACACCAGACCAGACCGCCGCGGCCCGGACCAGACGCGGAAAATATTTTCGTTTGCTCCGAAGGGAAAGTCGGGCCCGATAAGATATCGCTCGCCAGTCCCTTTGGCCCTCTTGAGCTCATCCCAACTGGCGCCATGTGTGTGTGAGAGAGAGTGAGTGTGAGTGTCAGAGAGAGAGGGAGAGAACGAGGTTGGGGGCTCGACAGGGGGGAGGCCGTGGCTGCTCGCAGCCTAAACCAAGCCGACGGGAGCCGACTGACAGACAGACAGTGCGATGGCATCAGAACCTCATTCGGGTTGAGCTGTCTGGGGGCGCCCCGGGGGGGCGCTGGCACCTGCTCAGCCCCGCCGGGCGCGAGCGCGGGGGGCAGACACGCCGTGCACGCCGCCGAAGCACAGAAATAACCCCCGGCGCCGCGTCCGGGGCTCGCACCTACCTGGAAGTCGAACTTCTGGAACTGGTCCGCGGTGTCCACGTCGGCCTCGGCGGTCTCGGGCACGGGGCAGGTGGCGGGCGACACAATGCTGTCCAGCTCGGCGTTGCCCTCCCAGGCGCCCAGCGCGTCGGCCAGGGCCAGCGAGGCGTTGGGCGGCCGGTCGCCATCGAGGCCGGCGACGGCGGCGGTGCGGGGCCCCGGGCCGGCGTCCGCCAGCGCGGCGGGGGCGGCGCCGGCCGCGGCGACGGCCGCCTGCTGCTGCTGCTCGCCCGGCACGGACGTGGACGACGACGAGGCGGCCCCGCTGCCGGGCAGCTGCGTCGGCGGGTAGGTCGAGTAGTTGGCGTAGTACAGGCACACCAGCACCATGAGCAGCACGGCCGACGCGGCCAGCATGCGCGTCGAGCCGCGCCTCAGCAGCTTGAGCATGGCGGAGCTAGCAGCCCATCACAGCCCTGCAACAGACACAAGGGGGAGGGTCAGGCTCAAGTCTTCTCGGGGCCGGATTTAGCATTTAGCCGGCCGGTCGGCGCCCCGCGCCCCGCCGGGCACCCCCTGCCATGTTGTTGTCGCCGTGCGTACGCGCCGCGACGCAGAAGGAAGTGACGGGGCGTGGCGCGGCGCGGAGCGGCGGGGGGAGCAGATGAAAGCCGCGGGGCGTTGCCTCCGACAGGCCGGCCGGCCGGCAGGCCGCACCTGCTCTGCATCGGCCGCTATAAATAGGGCCAGACGGCGCTAATATCGCGCGCGACATGCAAAACTGATGCGCCTCGCGATAGGCAGGAGGGGCACGGGCCGCAGCAGCAGCAGCAGCCCCGCGCCGTGTCGCCCAGACGACGCGCACGCCTTGCCAAATCTGAAAATACTCCTCACTCGATCCTACTAGGCCAGACGAGCCGGCGGGCCGGGCCGGGCCGGCGGGGCAGACGGGGCGGCGCCTGCCTGGCCTGCCTGCCCCGCCGTCACGCCTGCCGACACGGCCGCGCCGTCACACGGACCGTGTCCCCGCACGCACATTATAACGGAGGCATAATATATTATTTGCGTCCCCCGCCGTCGGCAGGGAGGTGGTGGGGGGCGCCACCGCTGCGTGGTCCTGCGGCTGCCCTCATTTGCCCGGCTGCTGATCAGCGAGGCTTGTCATGGTAAAATCCCCTCCCGACGCGCCGACGAGGCCTACGGACGCCCCCGGCCCGCTTCCTCTAATCCTTTCCTTACGCAGATAGATGCAAAATCCCCACCCCCCGAAAACAATAAAAAAATTAATTAATAAACCCGCTAATCCGATTTTTTTTTAAACATTTTTTTTAAACGTACATGAAGTCTAGCACTGCGGCTGCTAATGCTCCGATGAGGTCACTGTCACTCCCCGTCCCGTGTCCCGTGTCCCCGCCGCCCCGACCGTCCATCAGCCGATGCAAAATGAGCAGGGGGGCCGCGGAGGGGCCGCCGCCGCCGGTCACGAACAGAGCAGACGCCGACTCGGCAATGGGACCCGCGGCACTGGCGGCCGGCCGGCCGGGCACGTCCTCACTCGATTAAAACAGACGATCATCACTCTTTCCATTTACAGCAGAGCGCTGCCGCCGGTGGAGGGGCTTAATGGCGTTCGTCGCGGCGCGGCGCGGCCCCGCGGTGCAGTATGGCCGAGTGCCCAGCGTGGCCGAGCGTGGCCGAGCGTGGCCGGCAGCTGCCGTCGCGGAGACCCGGGGGCAGCAGTCACCGATGAATGAATGAACGGAAACGGACCAACGAAACGAACGAATAAATGAATGAATGAATGAATGAATGAATGACAAGTCGTCGCGGCTCCGCCGGTGATCTGAATAGCCCCAACACCGTCCGTGCGCGTCTTCATGAACACCCGGACACTCTCTGTCCGGTGCGCGGCGGCAGCGCCGGGGTTCCCTTCCCCTCACTTCCTGCTTCTTATACATCCGACGCACTATCCGTTATTGCTCCCCTGCCCTACCGCGTCTGACCGTCAGTTCTCTATCTCTCTCTGTCTCTCTGTCTCTCTCACTCTCTCTCTCTCTCTCTCTCGCGTGACACCACGCACTCACACCGAGGCACTAACTGGATTCCTGACGCACACACGTGGACACCAAAAGACAAAGCGAGGACCTGTCGCGCTGTCCGCTGCTGCGGGAGGAGAGTGAGAGGAGAGCGAGAAGGAGGGACGAGGAGGAAGAGAGGAGGAGAGGGGGAGAGGGAGTAGAAAAGGAGGAGGGGGTGACAAAGTGTTTTTCGTGGGCCTCCCAGCTACGCGCGCGGTTGACTTGCAGGCATCATTGAACTCGAGACAAAATATCGCTTCCTCGTCGCCTCCCCGTCCGTCTCTCTCGCTCTTTCTTTCTCTCTCACTTGCTCTCTTTCTCCTCCTGTCACGGCCGCGTCACGCAACGTAACGTGCGTCTCGTCACGGCGATCCCGCGTGCCGTGACACAAAGCCAAACAGGACATGGCATACGCGGCGTGTGTGTGTGTGTGTGCGTGTGTGGAGCGGGGCCCCTCGCCGCCCCCTGCCCCCTCCCTCCACCACCTGACGGCCGGCCCTTCGCCGACAAATAGCCGAAGCGGACGTAAGGCCCTCCCCGTCAGCCCCGCGGAGAGGCCGCCTCGGACACGCCATTCGACGGCGAGGCGGCGGCGGCGGCGGCGCGCGCCAGGCACACGGGAGCCAGGAATAGGAAGGAACCAAGGAACCGCCGCCGCCGCCGCCGTCCGCCCATCGTACCGGCGGAACAAAATTCGTGCTCTACCGATGACGATGATTATTTCAAAAATAAATTCAAATTTTACATCATATGAATAAAAATATTTTGAAATTTTCTACAGCGTACATTTTTTTTCTATCCGCACATTTTTTTTAGGCGATACTTATGAATAGCCGACAAAAAATAAAAGTATCGAGGCGGGCTAAAAAAAAAAAATAACGGCATCGAGGCGGGGACGCGCAGCCACGCCGCAACACACCGCGGCCAGCAGCAGCAGCCACGGCAGAAGCGGTTGGCGGGATCGGAATCCGCGCGTCCGGGAAAGCATCAGCGGCACAGCGAGCAGTCTGAGCGAAATCCAATCGCCGCATCGATAACAACTCGATCACCCGCCACCTGGCTCCTGCGGTGCACAGCGCTCACCGCGGCCTTCCCGTCTTGTTGTTCCCGCTCGGCAGCCGCCGTTGGCGGGGAAACACCGCTGCGGGACGCAGAGGGGCCGGCCGGCCGCGGCCGCCACTCGCTCGCTCACTCATGCATGCCTCATCCATTCATTCAATCAGCTGCGACACGGGGGGGGGACGGAGAGTCGCGGCGACGGCGCCTACCGGGTAGGCAGCCAGCGCCGCCTCCACGCACGCGTGCCGCGCGGGACGGCCTACCCCGGCATTCGCAGGCGCTCGCCGCGCGCGACTGTTACGGTCCGCGGTGACCCCGTCTGTGTGTGTGTGTGTGTGTGTGAGAGAGAGAGAGAGAGAGAGAGAGAGAGAGAGAGAGAGAGAGAGAAAGAGATGAGACCGTTATTGGTCTTCCCGATCGGGTCGCACGGTCCCACAATAAGTCCCACGCACGCCCCCTCCTCCTCCTCCCCCGCGCACAGTGCAGTGTACGTAGCGCTCGTTACCGCGCACGACGCCGCCGCCGCCGCCGCCGCCGCCGCTATCGCAGGGGCCGGCCGGCGCGCGGGGAGCAGAGGGGATAGAAGGCCCCTGGGCACAGTAAGAATGGGATAGAACAGGCGGGCGGGCCGCGAGTGCACCGCCAGATGAGGGCGGCCCGAGAATTGAGCGAGAGAGAGAGAGAGAGAGAGAGAGAGAGAGAGAGAGAGAGAGAGAGAGAGAGAGGAGAGGGAGATGAAACTAGAGATTTGAGTGCAAAAAATAAAAAACAAGACGCTAATACTTAATTTACACCGCTGGTATAAAATTTTCGTTTTTTTTCTGATTTTATTTATCTATATTTTTTTTGCACTTCTGTTTTAATGACATTGAAGCACGATTTTACGTATTTTAAATACAACTTTTATAACAGAGTGGCCGCCATATGCAGCAGGCTCAGGGCCCTTATGCACTTCACACATCCTGCCCTGCAGTGTACGTGACACTGCATGTCTGCCGGCAGTCAATCTGGCTATTACCTCTCTTTCCTCTCCTCTCTCTCTCTCTCTCTCCCTCACACACACACATTGCTCTTCCGGCTCCTGAACACACACACGCACGGCAGGTCTCCGTTTGTAGCCGTCGGATGATGATACCAATTGAGAGAGAGTTCCAGCGGCAGCGACAAAGAAAAGAATGTTTCCGAGTAGAGCAGACAATGGAATAATTCCGGTACACGAGTGCACTCGGCACCAGAGGGGCCCCTGGTGGCGCGGCGGCCCACGAGCCGGCCAGTCAGGTGTGACGGTGATCAAGTGGCCACAAGGCTTGGTGCCCGGATGTGTAGTTGTAGCACCAGAACCGCTGCTTGTAAGAAGCGGGGCAGAGGAACGTAGACGTCAACCAGCCGCAACGGCCGAGTGTCCGTGTGCGGAGACGGTTATATGCGTGAAGCCAAACCACGAATGCAAAAATAGTGTGGTGTGATAGAGACAGACGATATACGTGGAAAGACCGCCCGAGAGGGAAAACAGAGAAGGAAATAAGAAGAGCTTGCGGGGAAAAGGGAGGCGGGGCAGGGGGACTGAGTGCCGGCCCAAGAAAGAGGAGGGGGGGGGGGAGGAGGGGGAAGGGGCTCGGCGCAGCGCTGGATATCGGGGCATGCCCACCGCTGGCCGAGGCGAGCCGCGCCGAGCCGAGTCCAGCCGAGCCGAGCCGAGTCCAGCCGCATTTCAAGGTCGTATTTCACCTTGCGATCTCTCACGCCCTCCGCGGGGGCCCCCCGGCCCTGCCCGGTCCGGCCGCCGCCGCCGCCGCCGCCCCACCACTCTCCCACAGGCCGCGGCGGCCGTACCGGTGTACACACACACACACACACACACACACACACGACAGCTCCGTGAGAGGCGCACTCCACCGCGACTCCACAAACAGCCGTCACCGCGACAGCCGCGCGCGACGGGACAGACGCATGAGGAATGGATAAACGGAACGCGGCAAAACTGGAGCACTCGTCGGGGGCGACGCGCGGCGCACGTTAGCGCGGCCACGGCACGGCGTCGAAGAGGCGGAAGAGGTCACCCGCCGGGTCAGCCGCCCGCTGAGCCGGCAGTGCCGCACCGCGACGCGGCCTCCCCGGACCAAAGCCGGACCGCGGGGGCCCTCCGCCGCCGGCCAACCGTGCGCGCGCGCGCACGAACCGTGGAAAGTTGCATTTGGTCCGTGCCGCGCTGCGAGCCGTGCGGTGCGGCGGGAGCGGCGGGACCAGGTGAGCGCTGCTGGAGGGCCCGGGGCGCGAGCCAGTGGGTGGGGGGCAGGCAGCCAGAGGAGGGGTCAAGGCCAGCGCGCACACACACACACACGCGTGCGCACACACACATACGGCGGCAGCGCTAAGCAAGGCAAGGCAGGCCCATCGTCGCTTCGCGGGCTCAAAGCGCGACGCGACGCGAGGCGACGGCCGCCGCGGCAGCGCAGGGACCGGAACCGGCGCACCATAAACATGCCAAAGGGAACATGCCAAGGAGATGTCAAAGGGAAACGCCAAAATATAGTGCGGCCGTGGGCCCCGACCTGTCGGCGGCGCGGGGCTGGAGGGAGGCGGGGAGGAGCGGGTAAGCGGGGCGGCGCCACCCCTCAAAGCCAGCAGGACACCGGGCGGACAGTGTGTCCGAGGGAGATAAAGTATGCATCAGCCGGGGATGCCGGGCCGTCATGATAAATGCAGACGCGCCGCAGGGGCGGGGAGGTGCGGGGCGGCCGCAGGGGCTGTCGACCCCGCGGCCCCCGCGGCCCCCGCGCCCGCTACCTGTGCCAGGAGGTCGCGGCCGCTCCCCGACATGCACAAGACGGAGAGGGCGCACCCCCGGGAGGACAAGGACGTGCTCGGCAGAGATTGGAGCAATCAGGCGCGTGCGACGGCCGGTCAGAGGAGACAGGCAGGCGGTGTCCTGAACGGCACGGCACGGGACGGGCGGGCCGGCAGGCCGGCCGGGCGGCTGCTTGGCCCGCATTGACTCCGAGGCCCCCCGAGGTCCGAAGCCCCGCACGCCGAGCTGATTTGTGAGAAAGGACCGGGCAGGACCCGCCGCCGAGGGTCCCGGGTCCTGCTCTAGTGTGGCGGCAGCAGCGGGCCCCCGGGGGCCAGCCATTAGCCACGTGACACGGCAGAGGCGCCCCCGCCGCCCCCGCCGCCCCCGCACTGACGGCGGCAGGCCGGGCGCCGCAGCCGCAACACTTTGTTCCGCACAGCCGAAACGTCCGGAGCACGGCGCACCATCACACCCGCAACCTCTGCCGGCCGAGGCCGTGAGGACCGCCGCCCCTGACGGACCCTGGACGAGGATCCAATCTCACAAGTATTGTACGGCGGCGGCGGCGGCGGCGGCGGCGGCGACCCCGGCCGTCTCCGTCACCGCAGGCTCGGCGCCGAGCAATCGCCTTGAGACAACAGAGGGGACCGGCCGCCGCCGGCCGCCGCGGGGGCTCCGGGCTCGCAGCGACACGGGCCGAAGCTGCGCAGCTCCACGGGACGCGAAACGGAGACCCGCCGTTGCAGAAAAACTCGGCGGCGGCGGCGGCGGTCGCACGGCCCAGCGCCGAGCGCCGCGAGAGTCGCCGAGGCGGTGTCCAGTGCGGCAGGGAAATGAGATACTTTGATGGAGGTCGTCCGGCGTGAAGCTCCCCTCTCCTTATCGCCGAGTGGCCATCGCGGGGGGTCGGCGACCTCCGCGCCGCCGCCGCCGCCGCCGCTGGCCGCGCCACAAGGCTGAGCACGATGCACTCCAGCGGCCCGGCCCGGTGTGGGCAGCGCAGAGGGCCGGCGGCCGCCACCGCCGCCACCTGCAGTTTCGGGTCCGCGACGCGATATTCTCGCGGAGGGTTACCCCGTTAGACCGGCGCCGCCGGCGCCGCCGGTGCCGCCGGGGAGAAAACTAGACCACACACTCCAGTCCGCACTCCGCTCTGCGCTGACCCGCCGCCGGGCCCCGCCGCGTCCTGCCGCGGCCCGCGTGTCCTGGGAGGCGAACGTAACCCGCGGCCCGACTTTCTCTGCGTTACAAACAACTACACGACGGCACTCCGGGGCACTGCGGCCGGCGGGGGCAGCCAGGGACACCGTTCCCTTATACATCCTCCGCCGCTTCCCTCCTTTATTTTTGTTGGCGCGCCGCGGCCACCGAACCCGTCCTGCGTTAGAAACCCGACCCACCCGCACCGGCAGCGAGGCGCCGCGCCAGAAGGGAGAATCCCTAGATTCCTCCTCCTTGTCTTGCCCTCCGCCCGGAAAGCGACGCAATGCAGACTGCGACGTTTTAGCGGCGGGACTCAGGTGGGACGCTCTGAATTATCCGTTCGGTGCCGGGATACGTCTGTCTGTCCGTCTCTCTCTTTCTCTCCTCCACACTCTCCATGCCCTGCGCTTCTTCCGTTCCGACGGCGCCGCGTTGTAAGGTACTACATTTTTTTTTTGGTCGCGGCGCTCGGCAGGGCGGACCGTCACGTCACGTCACGTCGGGGCGGCGTCAGTTCACACGGGTGAGAGACACTCGGAGACGCGGCCGCACTCACCAGGACAAAAGCAGGGACTCCGCGCCACGGAGCCTTCTTCTCCCCCGCCGGTCGCGGGACGGCGGCGTCGCGTGAGAAATCCAAACAAATCCTCCAAAATAAATCCTCCTTAAAATGCACTTTACACGCGCACACACACTGACACACACACGCGCTGCACTCGCGGTGC
Source organism: Megalurothrips usitatus (assembly GCA_026979955.1). Taxonomy (NCBI): domain Eukaryota; kingdom Metazoa; phylum Arthropoda; class Insecta; order Thysanoptera; family Thripidae; genus Megalurothrips; species Megalurothrips usitatus. The sequence continues at coordinate 5,696,017 of CM049595.1, read as the reverse complement.
AGCCCTCACGAAGACACAGACTCGCGCGCGCGCGCGCGCGCACTGCGGGACGCAGGGAAAGCACGATCGCGAACACGAAAGCTCTCTCTCTCTCACACACAGAGCGGGGCGTACGGCGCACGGTGCGGGTCGGGTCCGCGAGCTCGCCGCGAGACACGGCAGTCGGCAGTCCGGTCCGTACTGACAGCGCGGCCGCGGCCGGCGGGGCGGGCGGAGCCGAGCCGAGCCGAGGGCAGGGCCGCCGAGCGCGCCGCGGCCGAGCGAGCCGAACACAGCCGAGCGCCCCGCTGGCGGGGCGGAGGCCACGGCACGGCACGGCGAGAGGCGCTAGCGGGCGCCGCCGGCTTAGGGTATGGGCTGAAGGCCTGGACTGCTATCCGAGTATAGGGCCAGTGACAAAATACTGGGACGCCAAACAATGATATTCATGCACAATTTTTTGAAAGAATGCGATTATTGATCATAAATTTGGAGGGAGGAGCGGGGAGCTATTGGTGTATACGGAAATAGTTTCGGTCGGAATCCCCGGGCCGTGGGCCCGCCGCTTTGCCGTGTCCGTGGCACGGCCGGCCAGCCTGCAGCAGTGTTTCCTGGAGCGGCCTGGAGCACTGGAGCACTGGGACCAAAGTCAACAGCAGTGACCAGACTAGCCTAGCGCAGATGGCGAGGAGGGGGGGGGGGGCACAGCGAGGGAGGGATATGAACCGGGGCTGGTTTGCACACACACACACACACACACACGCGCGCAGGAGTACGTCATAACGTCTACTACCAATCAGGCAAGAGACCCTGTCTCCCTCCTGCCCTGCCGCCTCTCGCATTTCCCTGATTGCTGCTCAGCCCTCGCCCTCGCCGCCGTCTCCAGCTGGAGTCCAGCAGCCTCCACGGCGGAAGGTGCAGCCGACGCACTTTTCTTTGCCTATCGCGCCGCGCGGCCAGCCGCATGCGGCCTCCTCGTACCGAACTGCGCTCAGCTAATTAGAACCGCTCTGCAGTGTGTACGCTGCCGGCAGCCCGGCGGGGTAGGCAGGCCCGCCGCGCACTCGTGCAAGAGGGTTGCCTACCTACACGGCGCTCCCCGCTCCGCGCGGCATCACGACAGAGTCGCTCTCTCTCTCTCTCTCTCTCTCTCTCTCTCTCTCTCTCTCTCTCTCTCTCTCTCTCTCTCTCTCTCTCCTTTGACCAGCCAGTCTGTCTGCACGCGTCCTCAAGTGCGCGCCCGGTGCCTACAAGCTGTCAGTGCCCGCGCGCGGGTCGTTACTCGGCGCCTTGCTGCCGCCGCCGCCGCCGCCGCCGCCGCCGCCGCCGCCGCCGCCGCCGCCGCCGCCGCCTGGTGGCAGGACGGTGCACGGCACGGGGAGGGAGGAGGGCGCCTCAGGACGGCGGCGAACATGAACCGTTTTAATGGCTATGCAGAAGCGGCGGCGGCGCCGATGCCACACGCACGGCGTCACGTCACGCCGCGGAGCACACACACACACACACACACACACACACACACACACACACAGACGCGCGTGCTAATTTGCGATGCGAGGCGTGCACTCCTCTCGCGGCGCTGACGGCATGAGCCGGCGCCGGCGTCCGCACCGTGCCACAACGCGTTACGCACACGGGTGTCAACAGCAGGTCGGACAGCGGCGGCGGCGGGGCGCGGCGGGGCGCGGCGGGGCTCCGTGTCGCTGCGGTCCGCTGCTGCGGTCAGGTGCCGACCCCGGGGCGGCCCCCCCACAGGGGACGGGCCGCTGCCACACCCGTCCGGCCCGTCCGGCCCCGGCCGGCCTACAACGCAAACTCTCTGTACGGCTGCGCCGCCCCCGCGCCGCCCCCCGCCCCCCCCCCCCCCCAGCGCCGCCCGCTACGCCGGCTGGATTAAGAGGAAGGGGTCGGGTTCCGTGAGGCGGAGGCGCGGCGGCGGTCCCAAAGCAAACAGGCCGCACGCATAGCGCCGCACAGCGCGGCGGCGAGGGCGGGGACGGCGCAAAGCCTCCCCCGACCGCCCAGAGGGTGTCCATGTCGATTACGGGCATTATCAGAGGCTCTTCGCCGGAACTTGGCCGCTGTGTAACATTGAGTGCGCGCGGGAGTGGAGGTCATGGAGAGGAAGGGGGGGGGGGCGACACCCCGCACAGTGGGACGACGGGCCTGGCTGCTGCGGGAAATCGCTGAGCGGTTCAGCAGCGCGGCCCGGCAGCGCCCGCCACCAGCAGACGACGCGGATCTCAAAAAGTGTCCCCCCCCCCCACCCCGCCGCCCCCCGCTCCGCCGGCAAGCAATGGAGCCGCCGACGCCGCCGTCGCCGCGCCCTGCTGCTGACACGGGTGCCGTCTGGAGAGGAGGAAGGGCTTTGACGAGCACCTCGGCGGCCGGCCTCCCCGCGACACCAAAACCCACCCCGTCAGGTGCCCCGCGGAGGGCCCCGGCCTCGCGAGGCCCCCCGAGGGGCGACACGCCGCCGCCGCCGCCGCCGGCCAGGGTGGGACGGACGGCCGGCCGGGAGAAAGGCACAAAAACTCAATTTTGAGTAGTGGCGTCCCTCAGGAGTAGAGGTTGGAGGATCGGGGGCGGACTGGTCGGGTCTGGTCTGGGGCTGGCAGCTTCCCTTCAATCTTGTAAGCCCCCGGCCCGCCCCGCCCCCTCCCCACCCCGTCTCGGGGCCGCGCCACGCCACGCCACGCCCCCTCTCCCTCGGAGAGCAGGAGGTGTGCGTGGGCCCCGGCAGCCGGGGGAAAATGGAGAGGAAAAAAATATAATGGATAAAGTAGCATTCGGAAGGTATTGGCTTGGAAAGTTTTAACGGCCGCGACGCGACGCGTGCCATCCCAGGCCATAAGCCATAAGGATCAATTTGGCCGGTCATCCCTTCGACCTCTGTGGAAAGTTTCAGCGAATAACGAGGAGCGGGGGTTCGAATCCCCACCTCCGTCCCCCTCGCCCATCTTTTTTTACGCCTCCCCGCACACGGCGGGGGTCGCCGCCGGAGCGCAGCGGGCGGTGACGCCTTGCAGCGGCGCCGTGGCGGCAGGCCGACCCGCACGGCACGCGCGCACGCAACGCGCCGTGCCGCGGGCTACCTACCCGGCGCCCGCTACTTCTTTCTCGCTGCACCAAGAAATAACTCTAAAAAAAAAAAACAACCGTGAGAAAACCGGGTGATAGGGAATGTGTCGGCGGCGGCGAATGTGTGCGGCGGACTCGCCCCCCCCCCCCCCCCCCCCCCCAGGGGGGCCCCTTCCGCAGCAACTTTCTTCCGACACACGAAGTTGGCCGCGAAGCTCGCGCGCGCTCGCGTTACCACCTCGCGTGCCTGTGGCCGGCGGCGGCCGGCGGCGGCCGCGCCATCATGTGAGCGCCGCTTGTTTCGCTGTGCGGCGTCAAACGTTACTGCAGCAGGAAATGAACCCGCACAGGAATGTTAGGGCAGAGCATAATCCTCAACACACACACACACACACGGCGGAAAATGAAGCCGATAAACAACTTGGTTTGTGCAAATGAAACACACAGAGGCCTGGTCGAGGAGGAGGAGGAAGGCGGGGGGCGATGGGGGAGGTGGGGGGATCTCTGTCCAACAGGGCCACCATGAGGTGCGGTAAAGTCCGGGCCGCGGTGTGCGAGAACACAACGACCGCGCAATAAACGTCTTCATCTAAATCTAAAAGTGCAGCCACCACAACAGTTTTTATTTTATTTCTGCGGACAGCCGCCTCGCATTGCAGTCTGTGATAAATACATCCGGCGCGATGTATGACCTCCTGCATATAGGGGGGGGGAGGGGGGCGGACAGGTGACTCCGCTTGTGTGCGGCAACCGTTCGAAACCGCCTCCGAGCCCCCCCCCCCCCCCCCCCCCCCTACGCGAACTCAAACGCGACAGCATCCATATTGCAGCGCCGTCGCCGCCACCGCGCACTGCACGGCCAAGCACAGAGGAGCGCGCCGGCCGCCGGCAGCGGCAGAGCAGCGGCAAGAGTGGCGGCGCCGCGGGGGAGGGGCTCCGCGGGGGGGCGCGGGCAGCTGGCTCCGCGGGGGGGTTCGTTTGGGACGACCCGGTCCTCATCCATTCATTCGGGGCGGACTCGTTACGTTCGTGATAACGATGGCCGCGCTGGAATTGAAAAGAAGGGGAAGAGAACGAGCGAGGTCGCGGGCCTGACGACGGCCTTACGTCGGCCTGGCGTCGCGGTCTGACGTCGGCCTCATGTCGGTGCTGACGTCGCGGCCTGACGGGCTGACGGGCGTCCCTCGTTGACGGCATGCAGCCCCGCGCACTCGAGGATCGCATCTGCAGATGACGGGGACAGGACACACGGCTGCTGGTCGCGGGGGGGCTGACCGGAGGTAGCGCCGACCTGCGCCGCGCGCTGACCACTGGTGCTGACGCCCTGTCGCGGCGGGGGAGCGGGGGAGCGGGGGAGCGGGGGAGCGGGGGAGGGGGGGAGCGGGGGAGGGGTGCTTTTTAATCCCGGCACATGTGTGCATCAGAGCCGCGGCCGGTCTGGCCGCACCGCCGCACCGGGGGCACCGGCACCACACTTTCAGAGACCCCTCCACCACCACCACCACCACCACCACCACCACCACCACACCGCACCGTGTGTGTCGGGTCCGCGATGCAAATAAATTATCGACAGGGGAGCGGCGGCGGCGGCGGCGGCGGCGGCGACGCGGCGGCAAGCTGGCAGGGTAGGCGGGAGGGGGGCGTGGGGAGGACCACAGCGGCCAGGAAATGAGGGAAAGACAAGAGGCTGGGAGGGAGAGGTGAAGGCTGGTGTTTCAAGGGGGCCCCCCCCCTCCGGCCGAGCTCCTAGTCTCTATGGCCAGTGTCGAGATGGGATAGGTGCGAGAGAGAGAGAGAGAGAGAGAGAGAGAGAGAGAGAGAGAGAGAGAGCACGAATGAGGGGGCTGTATTTTGCATGCGTGCGGCTCACAGGCGCTTCCTTTTCATTTGTGGGTAGCTGACCCGTCCCTCTCCCTCACACTCACTCACACACACACACGCACACACACACACACACACGCAAGCACACACAATGACGCCACTTTATTTGTCTGCTGTTTAGGGGCTTCGCGCATCGTCTGCCACACGCATCTGATTGGTCCGTGTTGGGTTTGTGTGGCCCAGAGCAAACCAATCAGAGAGCTGGTGCGCCCGCGCGCACACACACGCCGCTGCTGCAGCCGCTTAGCGCCCGGCGGATGGTTCTCTCATTTTTCCGCGCCGTCAACGCAGCCTCCATGGCAAAAAAAAAAAAAAAATACTGGCTGGCCCAGAGTTCCACAGAGCTGAATATGGCATATTCAGGTACACAAAATTACTCTTTTTGTAGAGGTTGGTGCAAACTTACTAATCGAAAAAGAACAAAATTTTTATTTTCGAAAGAAAGAAATTGTAATTGGCAAGACCCTTGCCAGCTTTTAGGGAAAATAATTCGGTCCGCAGATTTTGAAAAAAAAAGACAAGGGCGACTTAATAGGTCCTCCACTTACTTGTATACCGCTGTGTTACGTTGTTATTACGATTACTAAATTATTATTGGCGGATTGAAAAAAAATATAATTGTGTATAAAATAGGAGAGAGAAAGGGTGGTGGGTGGGTGGATGGGTGGGCTGATCACTATATGACGCAAACAGCAGCACAAAATGCAGGCCCACCCTTCCGCAGTGCAAATGCATAAATAAATGAAATGAAGGGTAATCCGACGCGCGTCCATCCGGCCGCCTCCCTCCCTCTCCTCCGTCCCCTCCCCTCCCTCCCTCCCTCTCCTCCCCTCCCCTCCCTCCTCTCCCCCGACGCGCGACGCCGCGGCCCACACGTAATCACCACGGGCAAATCACCGCGGCAGTCAAACGGGAGCCACATTAGGCTCATTGCAATCCGTCAGGGCCGGAGGTAAGGGGGGGAGGGGGTGTTGGTGCTGGCCGGCCACACACACACACACACACACACACAGGCCAGCTCTGCTGAGCCGCCGCGGTGCGGGGTGCGGAGCGAGCGGCGTGGAGAGCCGAAAGCTCCAACGGTGTGCCACTATTGCCTGTTGCTTAATCAGGCGGCGGCGGCGGGGGCTTCGCTGATAATTATTCGAATGCACTCATGGCACTGCACTCATGGCGCTCGCTACACACGTCCGCTGTACCGCGAACTGGATCGGTCTGCGAAATCACGACAGCCCTGCACGCATGTAATTATGTATTTTCCCCCGCCCGTATTTTTTTTTTCGGTACTCATGTCGGCATATAGAGCTGTTTACTAGCAGGAAAACCCGGCCGCGAGCCGCGGGCAGCCGGCCCACTACCACCACCACCACCAGCCGCTCGCTTACCATACACCATCCCACTCTCCGCGGCATCCCCTGCTGGCAGACCCTCCCTCCCTCCCTCCCTCCCTCCCTCCCTCCCTCCCTCCCTCCCTCCCTCCCTCCCTCCCTCCCTCCGGCAGGCAGGCCGCCCCCGCAAAACAGTCAATTGGATTTGGCCGAGGTTGACGGAGAGAAATGACGCACTCTGTCCCCGGCGCCCCGCGTCGCCCCGCGCGCCGTGTACATCACCTTCCCTCCCTCTCCGCCCGGCAGACGGCCCATCCCTCACATCGACGTAACAAGTGACAGAGGCTCAGGCGGACGAACAAAAGGCCGCGGCCGACGCGCCAGATTTCCGCCCGAATTTATCGGCCCTGTCAGAATGTGACTTGGGTTTGCGTAACCCGCGCCGCACCGCGGCCAGCGGGCTGAATGGGTTGTTACGCGACCGGCCGTGTCGTGCCGCTCGGGGCGCGCGGACAGCGGCGGCGGAGCCGAGCCCTGAGCCGAGCGCCTGCCAACGGCGGGGTAGGCCGGCCCGCACGACACGCGTGTCGGGCACCGTCGTGGCTGCCTAACCAGCGGGCGCCGTCGCGGAGAATCTTACCTGAAACAAACGGAATAAGATGGAGAATTAACTTATCTGCGTGCGAATCCAACTCAGCTTTTTCGAGGGTCCAATAAGATCCCATTCCGCGGCCGCGTCCCCGGCGGCGGCGCCCCGAACGAGGCACCCCCTCCCTCCGCCGAAGACACTGGGCGGGCGGAGGACAAGGGTGTCCCGCTCCGTGTCCCCCGGTGTCCTCTCACTCATTTGAATAGCGGCCAGTGGACCGGCTTGCATATTCAAGTGGTGCGGCCGCGCGGGGCGGCGGGGCGGCGGGGCGGCGGAGCGCCGGGGCGGCGAGGCGGCGGCAGGGAGGCCCAGCTGCCGGGGCCAGGGGCGGCCGGGGACCGGGCCGCACACAAAACAATCAGGCTCTCGAAGGGTCCGGCCGCCCTGACTCGGAGCACCGGCCGGCCTCCGAGATGGAAACTATAATCAGCGACCAAAATTGGGGAAGACAATGGGTCCGGGCGGCGGTGCGACGCCGAGGCCGCCGGGCCGCCGGGCCGCCGTGTCGTCGGCCGGCGCGCCGCCGCGGCCCGGCCGTCACCCCCAGCATGGCTGACGGCCGCCGAACGCGCTCTTTCGCCTCTCAAAGCTTCCGCCGTAAACATGGTCCGGCAAACTGTGAATGCCCCGTCCGGAACAACGTGATAAAGCCGGGACGGGTTGGGGCAGAGAGAAAGAGGGCTCGCGGAGCGGGGGGCGCTGGCTGACCGGTGGCTGCCAGAGCGCCGTCACGCCACAGGGACCGGCGGGGGCCGACTCGGGGGGTGCGCCGATGGCCGGAGTGGACAGCACGCCGGGCCGAAAGCTTAACGGTGCCCGCCCTGATGGCTCGTGTTTACGCAGCCGCCGAGCCCCCCGCCGGCTGTCGCTGGCCCGGCGCCCAGGGGACGTCCGGCCGGGGGGGCGGGGGGACCGGGGACGCAGCCGCACGTCCCCGTCAGGGGGCCCCCGCCGTCAGGGGGTACACGGCGGCGCAGGGGACCCATCCCGTGCCCGATCGGCGCTGGACGCGCAAACCGACCGCCAATCGGGGATGCAAATCTGGCGCGCGCTCCTGGACGGGGGCGGGCGGGCGGCGAGCACCTCCGCGACGGCGGGAGGAAAAATGTTTAGTTATGAAAGGGGTTGCAGGGTGGGCAGGCCCGCAGGCCGCAGGCCGCACAGGCCCCGTGCCGCAGCGGGGACACCAAGGGCACACTCCCGTGCCGCCGGAAGGCGAGGCAAAGCGCGTATGAAACATGCATGGATATGGCGGCCTCTGTAAGAGATGCTTCTGCACCAGCGTGTCCTGGCCGGGGAGGAGCTGCGCCGCCGACGGGGCCGTGCCGGGGCCCTGCCGGGGCTGCGGCGGCGGGGAGGATACCCCCACCTCCCCGCCACGCCCTAGTAGGCGTAGTGTAACAAGGATAGTAACGAGCCCCCGGGCGGACGTGGAATGGAGGAATTGGATAAAAGGGGGAGGCAGGGGAGGGGGGACGTCGCGGCAGTCGCACACAGTTCATCGATGAGGCGAGAGAGAGACAGAGCGAGAGGAACACGCGCAGAAGGGGAGCGAGCGACGCGCCAGGTACGCGGGAGAAGATGATTCCCGGTCGAACCCCATCTCTCTCTCTCTCTCTGTATCTCTCTCTCTCTCTCTCTCTCTCTCTCCTCTCTCTCTCTCTCTCTCTCTCTCTCTCTCTCTCTCTGTCGGGCTCCCCGCTTCCTTCCTGGCGTCGTCGGTACAATGTAAGGAGCCTGCTGCAGTGGCGCAGCGGCTCACGCGGGGACCCAGGAACGTCCTTGCGCCCCCCCCCCCCCCCCCCGGGCGAGCAGCAGAGCTATAGGGAGGGAAAAAGAAGAGGCGAAAAGAGAGAGAGGGGGAGTAGGAGGAGGCGAACGCCTCGGCCCAACGTTGACACAAAGTACGCAACCGCCTGCCGCGCCCGCTCGACCCCTCCCTCTCGGTGTACGAGGCACTAAACCACCAAATCACGACCCCATCACCAAAATTCGAATTCGGTCAAAATCGTAAAAGGGTCGCGGCAGGGCCGTCGTAGACGTCGTGACGGCGGCGGCGGCGGCGGCCCGGGAAATGGGCCTCACTTGGACGCCAACAGTTGTGGCCGGCGGCGGGGCCCCGGGCCGAAGGCCCTGCAGGCCGGGACGCCACCCTACGCCGCAGAACGACTTGGAGGCGCCGCCGGCGCAGCTGTGGTTGCCTGCCCGAAACCCCCGCGCGGACTCCGGACCCCCCGGGCCCCGCCGACCCCCCGCGGCGTGCACCAGGTGCGCGCCAGTGCCGCTGGCGGCGCTTGCTGTTTGCTCACCTCCGCGACGACGATCGCGACACTTTGGCGGAGCTCGACCTGCCGCGCTCACCCGCGGGCCAACAGAGGCCGGCCGAGGGACGTCAGCAAGCCGCCCGGCCCGCTACTTAACTGCACGACACGAAATCCGTTTATCTCTCTCCAACGGGGTCTTTCTCCGCGGGGGGGCCTCCGGAGTCCTCCGCAGTGATAGTGGCAGCGGGTCACGGCAGACAGAGAGAGACAGACAGACAGACCGACAGAGACAGAGACAGAGAAGGGAGGGGGGGGGAAGGTTCCCGCAATCCTTGTGCAGCACAGAGCCCTTCATGGCAGTGGTTCGTCGCTCCACAGCGAAAGAGAGTGAGAGAGAGAGAGAGAGAGAGAGAGAGCAGGGGGGAGAGAGGGCGCTCGTCGACGGATGTGGGTGCTTAGCGTCATTACTGCCTGCCGTGCCGCGAGCCAACACAGCGACACACACACACACACACACACTCGCAGACACACTCTAACAGATGGCATGGGATGCTGCCGTGGCGATCTGGACCAGTCCGAACTGGGCCGGCTGGAGCAATGACTGGAAGGGACACACGAAACGTCCCACGCGTCGCGGCGGCGGCGGAGCCTACAGTCTGCGGGGCTGGTCGCGCCGCGAGCCGCGAGGGCCGTGCCGGGCCGGCAGCCTGTTAATCATACATGCGGGGCCGCGGGCCGGGCGTGTGAGGCGGCCCGGCCGCGACGGCACTCAATGAGATAACCGCTCCGTCGACGGCGACCCTGCCGTCGCCGCGGCCGCCGACTCGACCCGCGACCCCCCCGGCGGCGCGGACCCGCGGCGGCCGTCGCCGTCTAGACCGGCGGCGGCGGCGGCGGCGCGGCGGCGGCGGCGTACGGCGGCGGCGGCGTACGGCGGCGGCGGCGTACGGCGGAGTCTGAATTCGTTTGCCTCCCCGGAGTGCGCGCGCGCGGCAGGGAGGGGCAGCCGCGTCGTGGCCCCGAGCACCGCGGCGGCGGCGGGGAGGCAGCGGCGCCAATCCCGCCCCGCCCTCAGCTTACCCCTTTCCCCAACCTGGCCCGCGGGAACCACCATTTGCGTCTCCAGTTTCCATTCCGCCCTGCAGCAACAGCAGCGAAACCTGATGACTGCCAAGAGTGGGCGGGCGGACGCGCGGGGTTGTGCCGGAGGCGGAGGGTACGCGCGGCGCGGGGGTGCCCGATTTAGCTCCGGCCGGCCCCCTGCAGCCGCCGCCCGCCGCCACCGCCGCCGCCAGGCACAGGGCTTGCTTGGTGGGGCGTGGCGCGCACTAGTCTGCCGGGGGGGGGGGGGGCTGGCCGGGGCTGTGCCGGGGTCCCCGATGACAGCGGCAGACGCAGCAGCCAGCTTAATTGTGCAGTCGTGGTGCTGACCGCCCGGTCGTGACCAGCATAGCCGCCGCATCGCACCGCACCGCACCGCACCGCCGCACCGCCAGCCCGCCGCGACGCGCAGCGCCACTCATGGCGTATGGCTGGCCATGGCTGCTCATGGCTGCAGCGTCCGTGCTCATCCATACATCAGGGAGGGCAGGGCAGGGCAGGGCCGGAGGTCGGAGGGCCGGAGGGTCGCCGCAGAGACCAACTTCCTCCCCGCCGCGGCCCGGCCCGATACCACACGCCCGCGGCCTCCCCCGCCATCGCGGCCGCTACTGCTGCTCTCGTCGACTCGACCCGTTTTTCATCCACCATCGACCCCCTCCCAGTTCCATTAATAAAAAAAGAGAGAGAGAAGAAGAAAGTAGAATAAAAACAGTGGTGTCGCACACACACACACACATACACGCACGCGCCGCGTACACGTACGAATCACGCTCGGACGTCCTTGTCATCGAAAAAGAGGGTAATAAACAAAGGATCGAGAAAAAAAATTATTAAAAGCAAACTCGTTGGCGCTTCGATTGAAAAGGCACAGCAAAAACTCTTTCAAAAATTTGCGGAGGTGAAATAAAAAGAGTACTGACGTTCCCCTACGATGGCACAAGGTCATGTCACGAATTGGAATAGCAGCGAGTAATGGAAGTGGTGGGGGGGGGGGGCAGGATATCAGAGGGGGCTGGAGGGAGCAGGGGGGGGGGGGTCCATTCCGGGCACTTGGACCAACGTCCGCCCAGTGTGCGAAGCAGATAGAGAGATGGATAGATAGAGAGAGACAGAGAGGGTGACAGAGGGCGGTGGGTGACAGAGAGAGTGAGAGCCCCTCCCCCCTCCCCCTCCCTCTAGGGGGTGACGTGCATCAGGCAGGCTGTTTGATTACAACGCAATCACGCGTATACTAATGGAAACACACGGCCCTATGCTGGACACTGGCTGGTCTGGTCTGCCTCTGCGCACGTCCGCGGCCGCGCGGCAGCAGCGGCGGTGGCGGTGGTGGTGGTGGTGGTGGTGGTGGTGGTGGTGGTGGTGGTGGTGGTGGTGGTGGTGGTGGTGGTGGCGGTGGTGGCGGTGGTGGCGGTGGTGGCGGTGGTGGCGGTGGTCGCTTCGCGGGGCACAGGGGACTATCGGGCGCTGCCGCCGCCGCCGCCGCCGCCGCCGCTCGGCGCAACGCCACACTTCGCCGAGGACGTAACAGGGCCCCGACAGCAACGCCAGCAACGCCAGCAACGCCAGCACCGCGAGCAACACCAGCACCGCGTCCGATGTTTATTTCGTGCGAACAAGCATCCGGTTCGCTGCTTTAAAATGTGGGGGTGCAAAAAAAAAAAGGTGGTGTGGTGGCCCGTGCACGTCGTTGACTCGCGCTGGGGTAGCGAGGGTGCGGGGGATATTGACGTCTCGCTCTCTCGCTCTCTCGCTCTCTCTCTCTCTCGCTCTCTATGTCACCCATACTTCCACCCTACCTCACTCTCTCTCTCTCTCTCTCTCTCTCTCTCTCTCTCTCTCTCTAACACTCTCTCTCACTGACTCTCACACTCTCTCTCTCTCTCTGAAATGTGAGCGCTGAGCTTCAATAAAGTTCGAAACGGCGAAATGTGCGCAACGCCGACGTAGCGATTCGTGAGAGAGGTGACCGCCGATCCGCACACACACACACACACGCACATACACCTGTGCGGCAGCGCGCACGGCTGCGGTATGCACGAAGGGCCACGGTTAACTTTAATTAATTTCGCGAGCACACACACGCGCGCACCCATACACACACACACGCACCTACACACACGCACACACACACACACATGTGAACACGGAGCTGACCGCCGCGGCAGCCACGCATGAGCGGGATTCGATGCCGTCCGTCAGACTTGGCCCGGGACGTCGGCGGGGGTTCGCGGAGAACATTGGGACCGCCGCAAGCCGAGCCGAAACAAAGGCCTGGCACGCACCGGCACGTCAAACTTACCGCACACAGTCGGCCCCCGCGGGCCCCGCTACCCCCGCTGCATCGGCTCGATACTACGCACTGGTAACTTTGCCGAGCCAATTTTGCCTGCTCCGCGAGAGCTGCAGGGCGCGGCTCGAGGCGTGTGTACATTCCGAACAAAAATCCGCCCCCGACTTCGGTGCAAGCGTGCGGTCGGTGCGCAGTCAGTCAGGCTGCGTGCTACGCGCACCGCAGCGCGCCAGCCGGTGCCGCCCTCCGCTGCCCCCGCGGCCCCCGCGGCCCCCGCGGCCCCTGTTGGCAGCCAGCCCCTTTCCAGAGGCCGTCGCCGCGGGAGCTTGACCACGGACACGCCACACCAAAGCAATCTCCCTCCCCTGAGCAACGTGCCAACTAACGTTCCGTTCCGCCCCGCGCCGCCGCCGCCGCCGCCGCCGCCGCCGCCGCCGCCGCCCCCCACTCGTGTCAAGTATTTATCACCCACTGGATATCTCATCGCCCAACTCATGCAATTTCCGAAACTCATTTAGACGGCCATTCTCGGCGCCCAGACACTTGCCAAGTCGCAGCCACTCTGTTCCGCCCAGCCCGCGCGGGCCTCACCCTATCGCCGCCCACCTCTGCAGCGGGGCCCCCGCCGCCCCCCAGCTATAACCCCCTCTCGCTCCCGCGCACGGCTTCCCTTTCCTCGTCGCTCCGCGGGCGGGAGAGGCTCGTCTAGAGAGACCCCGAGTCTCTCTAGGCTCGTCCCGTCACAAGGCCGCGGAATCAACCCCCGAGGGGGCCCCCACACACACGCCAGGCCGTGTCGCTTCCCTCCCTCTCCCCCTCCTCTCCCCCTCCCCTCCCTCGCTCCGCTCCTCCCCGCGAGTGACTGCGCCGGGAGTCTCTCGGCCCGCGCGGCTAATGAGGGCCGCACACTTTATCGTCCCGATGGCAGTCCCTTAAACGAGAAATAATTGTCGGCCAAAGAAGAGAGAAAGAAACTCGCGGCCGCGTAAACTTGGGCGGCGGTGGCGGTCGGGACCTTCCCCAATCCTAAAGAGCATCCGGTGCATCCATTTTTACCCGCCGCTCCGGCCAGCAGTTCGAGAGGAGAGGCAGAGGGTGGGGGGGGGGGGGGGTCGAAACCTTCGGGCGTCGCAGCCCGTGCCAGCGCGCGGCCAGCCTGCGCCCTGCGAGGGGCTAGACCAATAATTAAACACTCCAGAATGCTGAACTCATTGCCAAAATGAGCACCAGGCCAAAAGCAAGGGGGGGGGGAGGGGGAAAAAATCGGTGGAGAAGACTGGATGGCAGTAAAGGAGAGAGAGAGAGAGAGAGAGAGAGAGAGAGAGATGAGAGGGGGTGGGGAGCGGGAGGAAAAAAGGAGAAAACCAAAAGAGCATCCGAAGTTTTGTTGGACAAACTTGATTAAAATAAACCAGCGCAGACGTAAACGGCCACAACAGAATCGGGTGGGGAAGAATAACCCTGCGCCAGACAAGGAAGTCAGAGAGAGAGAGAGAGAGAGAGAGAGAAAGAGGGGGCGGGAGGGGGGGGGGCAATTGGAGCGAGGGGAAATGTTGTTGCGGCCACCACGGGTGCAGGGAATACATACCAAACAGCCCCCGACATCTTCATTACAGCAGCCGGCCCCACCACCGCCTTCGCTCGCCCGGCCAAATGAGTACCACCCGCTGCCCCTGCCGGGGGCACGGAGGCGCGCGGCACGCGGACAAGGGCCCCGGGCAGGGCCCCTCTGCAGGCGCACCATCGCGGGTCGACGCCGGCCTGCCTGCCTGCCTGCCTGCCTGCCTGCCTGCCTGCCTGCCTGCCTGCCTGCCTGCCTGCCTGCCTGCCTGCCCGCCTGCCTTCCCGTTGCGCCCGGATATAATGCACATCGTACTCCCTCTATCCTCTCGCCGTGAGGCGCCACCGCGATAGGCGCCACCGCGAGGCCGCCGCTGGCGCCGCGCCACACCGCGGGCCACGCAGCGCCGACATCGCTTGCCAAACGACTGGTGCGCTCGGCTAATTACTGCGTAACACGCTGCACGTGCCCGGCAGCCCGGCAGCCCGGCGGGGTAGGCAGTCCCGCCGAGCACCCGAGCAGGAGGGCTGCCTACCCACACGGCGCTCCCCGCTAAGCAAGGCGGCATGACAGAGACCCTTTCTCTCTCTCCCCCCTCCCCTTTATATCGCGTTTTCTCTCTCTCTCTCTCTCTCTCTCACGCGCGATCATCCCCCTCGTACCTGAGGTCACACACGGCTACACGGGACACTGCAGGTCGCCGCACACCAAAGACCGCTTTACAGTATATCTGCCTTCCAGCAGCGCGTCGTCGCATCGCACCGCCAATAAATTGTGACCCCCCCCCCCCCCCCCACCACCACCACCCCAGCGACATTCTCCCCATTGAAAACCGAGGCATTAGCGTGTAAAAGGGGGAATGTTGGGGGGGGGGGCGCTGGGCGGGGGGTCTCAATAGCCTCACAGCAGCCTCCCCGCGGCCGGGCGGCCAATCGCGCCCAACCCAAAGGGCACTGTGCACTCGCGGTGCCGGCGGCAGCGGCGGCGGCAGCGGCGGCGGCAGCGGCGGCGGCAGCGGCGGCGGCCGAGCCGTGCGCGGCCGACTGGAAAGGAAAGCGGGAATTACGGAGCCGAAAGTGCGGCGCGGTTGGTATCGACCGCCACGGACGGGACGGGACGGGACGGGCAGCGCGGCCGGGGACACCCTCCAACATTTTCGGCCTTGTGGCCGCCTCCGCGGACACGGCGGCGCGGCGGCTGTCCGGCGGCCTCCGTGAGACACACGGACCGCCCCGCAGGACGCGCCCCGCACCACCTCACACAGCCGGAGGCGGCCAGAGGGGCGGTCAGAGAGGCGGCCAGAGAGGCGGCCAGAGAGGCGGCCAGAGAGGCGGCCAGAGAGGCGGCCAGAGAGGCGGCCAGAGAGGCGGCCAGAGAGGCGGCCAGAGAGGCGGCCAGAGAGGCGGCCAGAGAGGCGGCCGCAGCCAGGTCCGAGGAGCCAACGCGTCAGCACTCACTGCTGATACCGCGCGCGCTGGCCTCCTGGCCGGAGGGGGTCCGTCCGTGCGGGGGGTCCGTGGGGGGTCCGTGGGGGGTCCGTGGGGAGCGAGAGAGAGAGAGAGAGGGGGAGGTGGGCCCGGGGGGCGCGGCGGGAGGCGCGGCGCGGTGCAGAGCGGGGCGGCCGGGGCCATTTCATTAGAGGCGCACTTTATCTTGCTGAGTGCTAATTGGCTGCCTGGTGCCGCGTCTCGAGCGCTCATCGTGGTGCTCGGTCTGATATACCACCGCACCTACAGCCCCCACCCTGCTCTACCCCCCCCCCCCCCCCTATCTCTCTCTCTCTCTCTCTCTTCCCGATGTGTCTAAAAATGCGCCCTTTAGAAAGAAAACCTCTCACTCTCTCTCTCTTAAAAATAATAACGCAAACACACCGACAGCGTATACACTCGCGGACGGAATTGTGAAGTGAAAATATGCTTATTTAAATACATTGTAAGAATTCGAAATTTCTTTCAATTTTTTTTTTTTTTTTTCGAATTGTCGGGGCTTAAGCAGTGACAGCTCTGCATTGGCTTCCACAACACAAGCTGTCGCTGTCGCTGCCGCTGCTGTTGCTCTGATTCGAGTCGCCCCAGCGGGCTTCACTTCACCTGCCGGTCCGCCGAGCCCGACAGTGCGGCAGCAGCGGCGGAGGCCTTCGAGCCCGCCGAAGGAGACCGCTCTCTCTCTCTCTCTCTCTCTCTCTCTCTCTCTCTCTCTCTCTCTCTCTCTCTCGCCCCCTGCTGCCGGCGGCCCGAGCACCGTTTCAATTTCCCGCCGCCGCGCAGCCAGTCAACACGCCCGGGCCGCGCCGCTCCCGGACTTGACTGATCTGCCTGAGACCGCCCCTGCGCACTCCCCTCCCCCCCCCCCCCCCCTACAGCCGACGCGCCCGACGCTCCACACGGCAGCAACCGAATTAGGGCAAAGTTCCGGACCCGCAAAAGGATTCAACGCCCGCGGCGAGCAGCGCCGCCCGCCGCCGGGCGGGTGAAATGAAATATTTGTCGGTAGGCGTGGCGCGCCGCACGCGGCACGCGAGCACGGGAAGTGCTGCTCGGGGGGCGCCGAGGGGGCTCCAAGGGGTCGCGGGGGGTAGGGGGCTGTCCGCTGCTGAGCAAGCGCCGACCCGCCTATCTGTGCACCGCTCGCGGTCACACCCGCGCTTCATTAAGCGCTCCGCTTAGGTTTTCGTTTCCCGCTGCTGCTGCTGCTGCTGCTAGGCGGGTTTGGAAGGACCGCGATGCGGTGCGGGTCCGCCGCTGCTGCCCCCGCACCTCTTGCCGCCCGCTGACGCCGCCGGCGACGCCCCCGCTAATCCCTGCCGCTCGCTTCGCCATTTGTTACCTGGGGCTTCCGCGCCTTCGCGACGGCCATGGCCGCAGTCCGCGGGAAGATAAGGGCCCCGCGCCGCCCGCCGTCACGTTGGCAGCCGCCCTGCCCCCGCCCTGCCCCCGCCGCTGCACGCTGCGTGACGGCTGCGGCCCGTGGCTCCGTGTCCGTCCGCGCCGCGCCGCGCCTCTTCGCCCCCCGGCCGCCCCGACGCCCCGCTCGTTACCCGTACAAAGGCAGCACGCTGTCCTTTGATCAATCGCTTCCCCGGGTGCCGCTAGCGGGGCGGGGCCCCCGCGCACTCCGCCGCCGCCGCCGCCGCCTACTTCTTCAGACGATCGGATCTCACAGCACGCCGCCGCCGCGCGTCGGCCTGCGTAGCCCGTCACGCTTCACGACAGCTCCTCAGAACTTCATTTCCACAGAGCTTCATCTCCACGGAGCTTCATCTCCACAGAGCTTCACCTCCGCATCTCCAGCGTCATCCACTACATCCTCACTGCAGCTCCACCTTTGCGCGCAGATTCGAGCTTCATTCAGCACCGAGCGGGGCGCGCGTCGACGGGCGAAAGCACTGAATGGATCAGAGGTGCGCGGCCGCCCCGGGCCGCACCTGGGCTGCAGTACCGGGCTGCAGGGGGGGGGGGGGGGGGGGCGACCCGCTCCGTCTCCTCCGCGCCACACCGAAGCTGCAGTCCCAGAGTGGCGCACTCCGCGTCCCGAACCTGCCGCCGCCCCGCCGCGCATCCACGCCCCCGTCAACGCGGCCGCCGAGCGCGGCGCGGAGTGCATAATGCACACGGCGCCGGGAGCGCAGCCAGCGGCGGCCGACGACATGCCCCCCTGCAGAGCGAGAGAGAGAGGCTGCGTGGGCAGCGCCGGGCCGCACCGCGATATGACAGCAGGGCAGACCGCACAGTGGTCATCACCAACGGCCGGAGTAGGGCAGCGGGGCAGCAGCGAGGCTAGGCCCGGAGACGACACCTCCGTCCGTCTCTGTCGCACTCGTATCCGCAGGGCGTATCGCTCAGGGGGGGGGGCGAGAGAGGGAGAGAGAGAGAGCGACAACGACCCTCGGAAGCAGCTCACTGCGGTGCCGTGATTGCATTTAGAGGGGGGGGGGAGGGTCGTCGCGGCGTGCATACCCGTGGACTCGCAAAAAAAAAATACAAAAAAAAGAAACACGAAAACATTTGCATTTACGCGGACCCCTTTGCTGCGGTCAGAGGACGGCGCCGACTCACCCGCCGCCGCCGCTTGCGTCGAAAATTTATGGGGCGTGTAGACAAAGTGTAAGAAATCTCGGCGCGCGCCCGGGACGGTCCGGCGCGGCAGCGGGGTTCGGGGGGGAGGGGCCTCACCCAGCAGCAGCACCGTAGAGGCCACCGTGCCGCCGTGCCGCCGTGCCCAGGTGTGTGACCAGAGCAATAAATACGGGAGAAGAGTCCCCCCCGAGCGCGACGGCCCGCGACGGCCCAAGGCGGCGGCACGGCGCCTCCGCTGCTGCTGCAGGCACAAAGGAATCGTGTGCGCAGCAGCCCAAACTTCAGTCACATCACGGCACTTTCCCGCAATGTCTTGCATGGCCGTTTGCCATTTCGTTCCTCTGGAGGACAACAAGAGCCAGAGCTCGCCGCGTTACGGTTTCATGCGAAACAGTTTCACAAGGATTGACGTTATTTTCGTCCGAGTGTCTTCCGCCGTTGGCCGGCGGGGGGGGTGCCGCTGCCGCGTGCGTGCGTCAAAGCGGGGGGCGGCTACAGCAGAGGGAAACGGCGACGAGAATCAGAAACCGTGGCGTCCTGCAGACATTGGGGAGGGCGGGGCGGCGACGGCGACGCACAGACAAACACACGGAAATTCACAAAACATTCGCCAAAGGAAAAGCTCTCCGTATCCGGACGAGGGGAGGGGAGGGGGGCAGTGCGCGTAGAGCGCCGCGGGCCCAAGGGTGGCGCAGCGCCGTGCGGGGGAACATGAGAAAATACATACCGGGAATCGGTTGCCAAACGTCCCCCCGCTACCAGCACCAGCTAGGGAGGGAGAGAGAGAGAGAGAGAGAGAGAGAGAGAGAGAGAGAGAGAGAGAGAACGAAAGGGTTGGGTCTGAGGGGGAGGCGCAGCGCAGATCGGAACGGAACCGAGGACGCCCCTAACCGCAACAGCCTATGCCGGGCCGTAGCCCCCGCTGGGTCCCCCCACCCCCACCCCTCCATCCCCCTAGCCTCTTCCTGCATTGGGCACAGAAGGGGGTTGCCCACTGTTTACCGATATGCTCATCGACTGACGTAGCTCCTCTCTCCTCCTCCTCCTCCTCCTCCTCCTCCTCCTCCCCCTCTCTTCTTTTCCTCCATCCCTGCCGATCACGGCCCCCCGGGGGGCGGCGGCGGCGGCAGCGGAGGTGGTGGCAGCAGCAGCCCCCGCCCCCGCAGTGCGCCGCACACAACGTAAAAGCCGGACGCAAAAAAAAAAGTCAAATAAGGCGAGCGGGGGTTTTCAATTGGAACGAATCGCGCGGTGAACGACTGCCGCGTCGTTTGGGGCCGCTCCGGCGATAAAACAGAACACACGCGGGACTGTGGGCCGCGCCGCGGACATGACGGGCGGGACGGAGCTCAACATGTGTGTGACGGGGGGGGGGGGGAGGGGGCGGCACCGCGGCACCGCGTCACCGCGTCCGGGGGGCCAATCTGTACAGCCCCTCCCCCTGGCCCCGGACGGGGCCGCCACCTGACAACTTTTTATATCAAAACTTGGGCGGTGAACATAAATGGTGTAAAGTTGTTTCTATTCATAGCTTGGGGCGTTCGCCGTACGTCCAGCCCTCCCCTCCCCTCTCCACGACATGTTGGTGGTGTTGTTGGTGGTGCAGCACGGAGGACATCATCGGGCCAACAAAGTTCCCGCCGCCGCCCGCCGCCCGCCGCCCGGAAGGGGTTTGGCCGCTTTCTGCAGGGGGTGCTGCGCGCGCTGCCTGGCGGCTTCCTCCCCCCCCCCCCCCCTCCCTCCCCGGTCCCCGCCATCGAGAGCACGAGGCGGAAGCGGGCGGAAGCGCAGGCGGAAGTGCAGGCGGAAGCGCCCGGTCGAGGACGAGGGCGAGGTCGACCTTCCGGGGCATCCGCGCGCACAACCGCGCCGCTGCACCCGCCGAACGCACCGCGCGGTGATGTGGCTGCGTGCCCCGGGGAGGGGCGAGAGGGAGAGAGAGGGAGAGAGAGTGAGAGAGAGAGAGAGAGAGAGAGAGAGAGAGAGAGAGAATATGGGGGAAGCAGCAACGACTGTGCCCCGCGCACCGGTGATATTCACAGAACGCCTCCCGCAGGGCCCTTCCCCCAGCCCTTCCCCCGACGGTCGCACTGGCCGCTGCAGCAGCGGGGGGCCCGCGGATCAGCGACACGCCCCTCTTGTACCGCAGCGCTCCTCAGAGCGCGTGCCGCCTGGTGCCGGCCGACCACAAAACCGGAAGCGGGCGTGCCGAGTGCCGCGTGCCGCGCCGGCGGCAGCAATTGAATGATGCACCAGCCCTGGGCCGAGTCGGGCCCTGCGGGTCCCGGGTCCCGGGCCCCGGGCCCCCGGCCCCCGGCCCCCGGCCGCCCCGGGCTCCTGGCGGACGGGGTGTATCCAGCTCGGTGACACGTGTTGTAAAATGCAAAACATGCCACGGCGCCGGCGCCCGGCGCCGCCCCGGCGCTTAAACTTTTCCTCCCTCTGCCACCCGAATGGTGCCGCGCCAAGAAGGGCTCCGACGTCGTCGTCGTCGTTGCTGGTGGAGGGGAAGGGTAGACGGGAAGGGGGGGGAGGGCGATCCGTCGGGGAGCGGCGTCGGGCGGCAGGCTTCAGCTCCGCGACGCACCAAGACCACAACAAGTTGGTCCGCCCGCCGCCCGCCCCTCCAAAGAGTGCGGCGGCCTTGCCTGTCCATGGCGGGCCGTGCCTCGGCCCGCGGGCTGCGGGGCTGTGCAGGTGTGCTGTTGCGGGCGGCGCTGCCCTACTGGGGCGAGGCCGTGGACTCCCCCTGCCGCCGCATCCCTACAACGAGCCAACGGCGTGCTGCTGACAACGCCGGCCCGGCCGGGGCACGGCTGGGGCGCGGGCGGCGGGGACGCCCTTGCAATGCGGCGCGGCCAGCGGCGACTCCCTCCCCGGGGCCCGCCCCCGGCCCGCCCCCGGCCCGCCCCCGGCCCGCCCCCCTGTCCACCGAGTCAACCCCCCGCACCCGCACCGCTACGCGTTCTGCAGGCCAAGCAGTTCGCCCGACCTGCAGACCAAGACTCTCACCCCTCCGGGCGGCCGGGGCTTCCGCCGAGCCGAGCCTGCTCTGCTGCACCGTGCCGTGCTCGGGGGGGAAGGACGGCGACGGCGTGCGTGCGTGCGTGCGTGCGTGCGTGCGTGCGTGCGTGCGCACGCGTGCCCTCGCCGGGGTCCTCGGGGCGGGATCGGGCGTGACGGCACCGCGCGTCCGCCAACTAGAAGCCGCGGACACGATGAGACGAGCCAAGGGGCACCGCACGCACAAAAACCGGAGCATTGCCACTTGAAAACTTCCGGCAGCGCCGCCAGACGAGCCTCTCCCGCCAGTGGTGCCGGGCCTAACATCATTCCTTCAGGGCCGGGTCGAGACCCCGGGCCGCAAGGATGCAAGAAGCGTGCGGGCCGGGGTGCGGCGGGGCGAGGGTGCGCATAGTTGGGGAGAAACTTCCCCGCTTGTTTTTTCCTCCCTTCTCCAAACCAACGGTGCGGTTGGCGGTAGGTCGAGGAGTCGAGTTTCGCCCCCCGCCCCCTCTCTCTCTCTCTCTCTCTCTCTCTCTCTCTCTCTCTCTCTCTCTCTCTCTTAGTCTCTCTTTCTCTCTCCACCCGGGTCCAAGCAGCAGGACGATGGAGTTGAGGCGGAACGAAACGGCGCAGAGGGGAAAGGGAAAGGCAAGGAGGGGGAGTTGGGGGAGGGTGGGGCACCATCTGCTACAGAGAATCTGTCCCGGACAGTCGCCGCTGCTGCCGCTGCTGCCGCTGCTGCCGCTGCCTTGCCTGGCCCCCTCCTGGCTGTGTGCACTGCCTGGTCCTAGTCCGGCCCCCGGCCAGCATCATGCTGGCATCCCCAGGCTAGCGGCGCGCAGTCCTTCTAACCCCCCAGCCGCCCCCCCCCCCCCTCCCACAAACAGTGTGTGTGTGTGTGTGTGTGCGCGCGCGGTGGGGGCAGCCGTGCTGCAGAGATAGGCGTGCGAGACCAAACGTGGCATCTGCTGCGCTCCTGCGAGCAAGAGGGAGGAAGGGCGAGAGAGACAGAGACAGCGAGGGACAGAGAGAGAGAGAGAGAAAGAGAGAGAGAGAGAAGGGGGGGCAGGCAGAGAGAGGGAGCAGGACACGTGTTACGGCCGTGCGCTGCCCGCAGGACATGGCACGACGGCCGGTTCCTGTCCATCGCCATCTCGCTGGCGCTGGCGGTGGTGGGGGGTGCGGGGCTGCGCCGCTGGGCGCCGGCTGGGCGTGGCGGCGCCTCTGCGCTGCGGGGGGCGTCCGCGCATGAAACGTGTTAATCAGGGTCCAGGGCGGCCGTGTGCCGTGCGCAGGGGTGATGCGCCGCGCCGCTGCACCGCGCGCCGAGCCTGTCCGGGCGCTGTGAGGGGTGTGATGAGACGAACAGATCAAACGCATCGAGGGACCGACAGGGACCGACAGGGACGGGCAGGCGGGGACAGCAGGTGCCGCAGCTGCCGCAGCTGCCACAGCTGCCGCCGCAGCCGCTGCAGTGACGCGCGCGGCGCCCCGCCGCGGGTCTAATCTGGGCACGGCCTGCTGAAGCCCGCCCGACCCCGATCAAGGCGGAGCGGCTGGAGAGCGGCTGGAGAGCGGCTGGAGGGCGACTGGAGAGCGGCTGGAGAGCGACTGGACTACTCGATCGCCACGCTCCAGCGCGCCCCCGGACAAGACAAGCCGCGCGCGGGTCTGACGCGCACCCCCGCCGCAGAGGCGAGGCCCTCTGGCTCCACGACGAAAATTATGACGCTGCTTAAAAAAACGTTTAATCGGGTACTCCATAATTTTTTGACAATGCAGTTAAAATGATACGGGCATCGGTTGGTCCCTTCTCTCCCCCCCCCCCCCCATCTCTCTCTCGCTCTCTCTTTTCCGCACGACCCCGTCCGGGGCATTGTGCCGGAGTGTGTGGCCTTGATAGCGGCTCCGCGGCAGCGCCGGACGAAATACTGCTAAAACGCCGTTTATCATCGGCGATCTCGCCCCCCCCCCCCCCTTTCTTATCCTTCTAATTCGCTCCGCCGCATTGTCCTCCGCGCCCATCCCTTTTCCCACCTTATCTCCGGCGCCTACGACATGCGGCCCCCGCTGCCAACTAGAGCTCCGCCCCCCGGGCGGGGTCCGCGGGCCGTGCCGCCCCCGGCCGTGCCGCCCCCGGCCGGGCCCCGACCAGCCCTCCACTCTGTTCCGGCGAGTAGTTGCTCACCCAGCTGTTTCACGGCTGGACACTGGCCAAACGATGTCCCTTGTCCGACCCGCCCTCCCCTCCCCTCACCCTCCTTAATAACGGCGCGTACCCGCTAGAGAGGTGGGGGTGGGAGAGAGAGGGAGAGAGAGAGACAGAGAGCGACAGACAGAGACAGAAACCTTCGGCCGAAACTTTGTTTTCGGGCTGTCATCTGATCGAGGCGGCGCGGTGCGGGACGTCGAGTCGAGGCATTCCTCGCGCCGAAGCGACGACGGCCAAATAATTCATAGCGATCGCGTCTCGCGGCGGACTTGGCCGCGTGCTCGGCCGCGGCACAGGCGCCACGCGGCGCCGGCGCCAGTAGCAGTCGGCAGGCGCCGCTGGGCTCCGCCCGAACTGGTCCGGCCTGGGCTCTCCCGGCTCCATTTGAAATTCTTGACGTCCGCCGCTCCACTCGCGTGTCCCCGAGACTGTCCCTTTCCTACCGGGCACGGCAAGCCTCGGGGCCGAGGAGGGCCGGGGGGCCGGGCGGGGTCCGGTCGCAGAGTTGGCAGCCGGGCCTGATTCTAGTTGCTGGACCAACACTGCCCCTTGCTCACCTCCGCACACTCCGCGCCGCTTTCCCCCTTTTTACTTTTTATACACACTTTTTTTTGCCTCCCGGTGCTGATAGCGAGCAGCGCCGGGCAGGGTCCTCCTGCAAATGAATCCGAGGAGGACGGCGACGGAGTCAGCAGTGCCGACGGCGCGGGACGGTGGCGACACGCGGGGACGCTCTGCACTTTATTTTTTGACCTCCCCCTCACAATTTATTTTTTACCTTTTTTTTGGGCGGTGAGGAGGGCTACTATTGCCTTCCCTGATAACATCGCGGACATTCGGACGACGTTACCGCGTCGGTTCCCGCCGCGAAGAAAAAAGGGGGGGTGGTGGGGGGGGGGAGCACGCGGGAAAGCCAGTATAGCAGCACACAGCGCACGCACCGCGAAACCTCTGCCCAGCCACTCACGGGACTCACCCCTACGCTTCCCTCCCCGCCCGCCCAATGAGCGCCCACTCCACTCCACTTCTCTCCAGTCGTGCGCGGGCCGGCGGCCCTTTTGGCAGCGGGGGCCGGCGGCGGCGGCGGCACGGCGCGGGGGGCCGACGGGGACGGCGCAGTGGACAAAGTAAAGCCGTTTCCTTGAAAGGGCGTAGCCGAGAAGAGCGGCCAAAGGCGCTCGCCCGGGCCCCGGGCTGTCCGGCCTGCCTCCGAAACCTCCCGGGGGGGCCCCCGAGACCTCCGGCGGCTCCGGGGGGGCTGCGGGGGCCTCCGGACCGGCGTCGAGTGCAGAGTCCACACTGGTGTCCACATACACGAAAACGGACGCTGGCGTCAGCAGCGGGGCCCAGAAATGAACTCCTGCCAACTCCCGGAGCCCCCGCCGCCCCCGCCCGCTCACGCCCGGCCTCCCCGGCCTCCCAGGCCTGTGGCGCCCCCGCCGCCCCCGGACCTCCGGACCCTCGTCCCGGATAAATAGGCCCGCGGGCCGACAAGTGCCAGTTTCCTTTATTTTTCGCGAAATAAAAGCGACATTCCTCTTCCTTTCCTCCGGGCCGCATTCCAGCGGGCGGCCGCTACCGGTGTGGGGCCGGCGGGCGGCGGCGGGCCGGAGAGAGCAGCGCAGCGCCGCCGAGGCTGCCGAACAGTAAAGGGAGGCCAGCCGGGAAGTAATCCTCCGGGACACGGCAATCTCGCCGCACAAATGACAAAAATTCCGACAAATTTCGCGGCGCGGTGCGGAAGGCACGTGGGCCGCGGGGAGCGCCGTGTCGTCGCCGACTGCTGCCGCCACCGCCGCCGCCGCCGCCGCACAGCCGCGACGGTCTTTTTATTTCCCGCCCGCCCGCCCGCCCCCGACCCGCCCCCCTCCAACCGCTCGCTATTTGTTCTCCAGCAAACAAAGCGAACGCCCCGCGGAGGTTCAATGTCATATTCAAATATTGACTCGGACCGGGTCGGAGGGGGGCCTCGGAGAGAGGATTGGGGGGGGGGGGGAGGGGGGCGACACGCGCGCGCCGCGGGAGGAGCACGACGACGGGCTGAGCGGCGGGGGCCATCGCCATTAAGAGCCGCTGGAGCGTAATGAAAAGCAAACCGGCGGCGCGGGTACTCGAACCCGGAACCCGCGGAAGCGCGCCGCGGCGCCGCGGCACCGGATTACGTAGGGCGGAGCTCGGGAGGCGGGGGCAGCGCGGCGCCAAGGAGGTGGGGCCGGCGGCCGGGGTTCATCAACACGGCTGCGGGGCGGCCGGGCCGTGCAACACCTCCGAGCAGGCGGGGCAGCGGCGCGTTCATCAGCTAATAGAGAGGCGCATTTGCATGACGCATTTACATCCGGCCGCTCACGCGCCGCCACGCGCCGCCACGCGCCACCGCCACGCGCCGTCGGCACCGACACGGCACCGACACCCCCCCCCCCCCTTTCTCACCCCGACCGACGACCGGAGGTGTGGTGGGGGATGCATAATTCAATGTCCATGGGGCCATGAAACAAAATTCCAGATTCGGTCCCGCGTCCCGTCCCGGTCGAGGCCAGTCACGGAGGCCGGCGGGCCCGGCGGGCCCAGAGGGCGGGGGTGGTATGGTGGGGCCCCGACGAGGACGGGCAGCCACCGCGGCATCAGCGTGCAAAGAAAAGTCGCAGCACATCCTCGGCCGACACCCTGCAGCGTTAAAGTTAATACGGCCACTGGATATTTCAATTGAATTCTCCTTTTTCCAGAATGCGGGTGCTTTTGTGCGACAGGCTGGCTAGGCTCCTAGGCTTCTCAGTCACCCATTTCCATTTTTTCGGAATGCAATGATTTTGAAAACACGCGGTCGACATGGCCGACTGAGGAGGTTTTTCGGTCCTTCAAAATCGACCGTGTTTTCGGAGGAAAACAGACACAGGGCAATAGGGTATTCCGCTGCACCCCACGACCGGAAGGCCAGCTCAGCTCTGAGACCGAACCGCTATGCAGGTGACTCCGATCCGAATGTGCCCCCCGGGCGACGCGGGTCGCGGGGGCGGCGGGGGCGGCGGGGGCGGCGGGGGCGGCGGGGGCGGCGGGGGCGGCGGGGGCGGCGGGGGCGGCGGGGGCGGCGGGGGCGGCGGGGCCGTCGGACGGCCTTCCGCCGCACCGCGGGCCGCACCGATACACTACACATTCCCCCCACGACATCAGACGACATTACGTCCACCCGGCCACCAAGGGGGTCGCAGCGCAGTGCGCCGCAGGCATCGGACGGGGCATCGGCCGCCCGCTGCAGTCGGATACATCCGCAGGGACCCCCCGCAGGGACCCCCCGCAGGGGACACCCGCTAGGGGACACCCCGCAGGGCAGTGCCGGGCCCAATACAGCCGAGCCCGCGACTGACTGTGCCCCGCGCGGCCCGGCCAGCCTACCGTACTAAACATGAGCGCGGCGGCGGGGGCAAAAGTCATAAAGTGAGCCGTGCGGGGCCGCGGGGGCGGCGGGGGCGGCGGGGGCCGCGTGGGGCGACAGGCTACGACTTCTGCCGTGGCCAAAAACTCGAGTGGCGGCGCCCACGATCCGGACGGGACGGGGGCACCGCGCCCCGGACAGGTGGTGGCCGCGGCGCTGCGGCAGGGCTGCGCCAGCCAGGGCTGCGCCGCCGCTCGGTACTCCAGCGCCAGCTTGTTTACGGCTACCCGCATCCGCCACAATTTTTATTTATGAACGGTATAAACAAAACAGAAGCACCCCCCCTCGGCAAAACCTAAACAGGAGGAGTACGCAATTTTCTTTCCCCGCGCCTCCCTCTTCACACACACACACACACACACAAAAGATATATTAAAACGCGTTTTCTTTTTTCTTTAAAAAAAAAACACTTAAACCTGCAACACCAAATTAGCCTAGTACATCGCACGCCGCCTGTTTCCAGACTATGAAGGGACAACGGGCTCACCTTTACAACGGGAGCCCCGCCGGCTGTTGGCAGCGCTGCGGCCCGGTCGGGGAGGGCCCGGGGGGCCGGGAGGGCCGGGCGTCGATTATGCTGCAACAGAAAGAAACGAGCACGGTCACACACATGTACTAGCGGCACTGAAAAATGATGGGGTGCGCACACACAACATCAGTGCGATGTCGTTCTTTTTTCCGCTCCTTCCTCTCTCTCTCTCTCTCTCTCTCTCTCTCTCTCTCTCTCTCGCCCCCTCTCTTTCCCTCTCCCTTATTTGGCTGTATGTGTACTTTCGCGCTTCATGGCATAGAAAACTGCGGCGGCGAGGCGGGAGGATAGCGCAAAAATAACACAAAAAAAAACAGGGTGAGAGGTGGGGGTGAGGGGAAGAGACAAGAATATTTTTTTAAAAAAAAAGAAGAAGAAAAGTGACAGCGAGAAAAAACGAAGGGAATAAAAACAAAGGCCGGTTCATCAGAGGTGTGGCGTGGCGTGGCATCGCGGCCGCTATATCGGCGATTTCATGCACAGCCGGGCTGCGTGCGCGACCAAAAAATTGCCGCATAGTCGATGAGGCGGACATACCGCGGGGTGGGGGGCGGCGTAGCAACGGCGCAGCCGCGAGTAAATCAAACCGCTTGTTGGCCGGCCGGGCGCCCTGCTCGCCACACACGCCTATCAACGCCACCGTGCAGCCGCGCAACATCCACTTTTTCTAAAAATCACCAAAACCCGCGGTCGCCTCCGAGCAGCTGATGCTCTTGGTCTCGCACTTTACACTATGCATCTCCTCAGTCGCACCTTATCAAAAATTTCTTCTCAAACGATAAGCTTTCCAATTTTAAAAAAATTCTTTGTGATCAAAGTATCTGAAATGATAAGTGCAGTGTGTTTAGATCGGCCCTTGGACACTGGATTTGATGCCATATAATGGTGTTATGAGAGGGTTCCGCTTACTACAAGTGAGCAAACTCGGACCGCAAATTGCACCCATTTCCGAGTCGTTTGATTGAGGCTTTCGGCGGCGCGGCGGGGGTCTCGCGTCTCTCCGTTGCTGCCGTTCGGGCTGACAATTTGCTGAGTCAACACGCCGTTGCTGCTGTTGCTGCGGGGCAGCGGCGCCCGGCAGGACCCGCGGAGCCGACTCCGCGGGCCGCGGCATGGAGATGTTATCGTCGCTATCTCAGTTTAACGGAACGGGATAAAAGCGGGCAGCGCGCGGCCCGGCCCGCACAGACCCGACAGGGCAGCCCGGCCCGGCCCTTCCCCCCGCCGAGCAAAAAGCTCTGCCGGTCGTCCTTTGCACACAGCAGAGTTCATCGTACCGCCGCTGTTGCTGCTTGCCTTCCCTCCGACTCGACTCGGCCTGCCTGGGAATGACTGGCTGCATCCCCCCCCCCCACCCCCTCCAAACTGCCGGCCGGTTCGGTCCGCGGCGTGACTTGACTCTCTTGTCCAGCAGTCGTTGCACGATGTGTTTTTGTCCCACTCCCACTCAGTGTACGAAAACGCCGGAGGAGGGAAAGGGGGGCGGGGAGAAGAAAAGACGGGGAGAGGGAGCGAGTGCAGAGAGAGAGAGAGGGAGAGAGAGAGAGAGAGAGAGAGAGAGAGAGAGAGAGAGAGAGAAAGGAGTGCCCAATGATGACCCCCTCATTCGCACACATAGGCAATTTGCACGGGGCGGTGTTCACACTTGACAGGGCACACGGGCGCCTCCCAAGAGTGTAGGCCGGGCCGGCGGCGGCAGCGGGGCCGCAGTGAGATGTGTGCTGCGGTGTCCTGACGGAGCCCTGGCGGGGGCCGGCATGCGGCATGATGCACTGGCGGGGCAAACATTGACGACCCCCCGATAACGCAGCCACGTCCCAGCACGGCGCCGCGCAGCATGCGGCAGCAGCCAGCGGCGTTGAGCCCCGAGACCAGGCCGTCCGTACCCGACCGCACCCCGCACCCCCGGACAGCAGCAGCGGTGCCAGCCAGCGGCCAGCCAACGGCCAGCCAGCGGCCAGCCAGCGGCCAGCCAGCGGCCAGCACCGGGGTCGTCGTCGTCAATCCAATCGACCCCGCTCTTGTCCACCCCACTTGGCTGACCCCGATCCCACCCCGGCCGGACCCGGCCGGCAGGGACCCTCGCGCCGGGTGTCCTCTGGCCAGTGTCCAAGCAAACCCGCACTATAAGGTAAGCGCGACACCTCCCTATCAGCTGCAATCTGGGGCGGCGAAGGGAAGCAAGGAGGGTGGAGAGAGAGAGAGGGGCCGCCGGCGAGGGGCCGCCAGCGAGGGGCGCCAGCAAGTGGCGGGCATCTGCGGCAGCTGCGGCAGCTGCGGCAGCTGCGGGGACGCTGGGGACCGCTGGGGACCGCCGGGGACCGAGGCAGATGCTGCAGGGCGACACCGAACACTGAAGCGCACTCTCTCTCTCTCTCTCTCTTCTCTCTCTCTCTCTCTCTCTCTCTCTCACACACACACTGTGGGCGCAGTCCTGCTATTCATTTTTCACACATTCAGTAAGGCAAACAGGCATTCATTCATTCACTCACTCACTCATGCACACGTTCGTACATTCATTTCATCCCCTCATTATTCATCGTTAGTTCGTTCAATCACTCGTTCGTACATTCATTCATTCATTCATTGGATCATTCATTTATTTTCCTCGCAGCATCGCACTGTCCCCTGGAGGACGCCCCCGCCCGCCCGTCTAGTCGCGCCCCAGACCCCGGCGGCCCGACCGTCGTAAAGCGCCCCTAATAGACGCACTATACGCCTGGCGCCGCCCCATCGGGGCCCCGCCGCCCGCGGGGGGCCCTCGGGGGGGGCTCCATATGTAGAGCGGCGACCCTCTCCAGGCAGGCTAGGCCGGCACGCGCTTATCTGCCGTTCACTCCCCAGCGCACCCCAGACTCCAGGCGGCCGCCGGCTCTGGAGGCGTGCATGGGCGGGGCGCACAGTGACGCACCGCTCAAGCCCCCGTCGTCTGGCGCCAGCGACCGAGCCAGATTTCCAGACAACTCAAGACGAAACTCACGATTGTGATGCAGTTTCCAAGGCATATTTTCGAACGCTGGAATAGCACAAAACTACAGTTGTCAGGCACGCGGGACAGGTGACTTCAGTCCACACGGCTGGAGTGGCAACTTCGTCCGTGCGGAAAACTGGAAGACTCCATCGGAGTTCGCACGGAATAGTCCGTCGACGTTTCCCCGAGCGTCTCTAAAAATAAGGGGGGCGGCGGAGAGGGTCGGAAGTGCCGGGGGAACACGGCGGGCGCCCCGACAACAGCCCGAGGTAAGTCACCTCGCTCGCCCGTGTGGCGTGCGCCGCCGCCTCGGCCGCCCCGAGTCCCTTCCCGTATGAAGCGAACGAGAGAATACGCCCCGGGGGGAGAATGGGAAGGCGGAGGGAGGAGGCGAGGACTCCTCCGGGAGTCCTCCGGGAGTCCTCGCTGCGGATCGAACCACGCTCCGGCCCCGCTCCCGCCCGCCTCACGTCTCAATACCACAGCACGACGTGCAAACGTTCGCCCCGAACGACGAGCAAAGAATTCTCCTTCCTCGCGTGAAACACTAATTTCTGTGCTGCCCGGGCATCCGCCGCGTCGCGTCCCGCGCTGCTGTGACGGAGTGGAGGGGGACGACGGGGGGAGGGGGGGGGGGGGGGCGTACTTTTGAGGAGCACCCCGCGCAAGTCGCATAGCGAGAGGAGTGCATGAAAATGAAAGCGAGACGTGAACGAAGGGCCGCGCGGCAGACGGACGGGGCCCTATGGCGGGGCCCGACGGCGGGGCCCGACGGCGGGGCCCGACGGCGGGGCCCTGACGGGGGCGACATGCAGATGCCAGCGCCCTCGCGGAGCGCCATCCGGGGACCATTGTCTGTGAGCAGCCGACAAAACAATCCGGGCCAGCGGCATTCAATTCCCTCCCAATCCCGCCGCGAGAGGAGGAGGAGGGCCTCCTAGAGCAGGCGGATAGCAGACCGGGCGGAGGAGGATTAGAGCGGGGGGAGGGCGCGGAATAAAATGGAGAAAAGATAGAGGAGTTCGGGGCCAGTTCAAGCACGTGCAACTTTATTTTTTTTCCCTTTCCTGCCGCGGCGGCGGCGGGAGGAAGCTACTAAGGCCGTCCTTGGTTCCAGCCAATCTGCGGGGTAAGCACCGTCCACCGAACAGGCCCATAACCCACCCCACCCTGTGCACTCCCCGCTCTCTCTCTCTCCCTCTCTCTCTCTCTCTCTCGCCTCTTCCGGTCACCCCCGTCCTAGGCCAAACCACCCTCACCTCTCTCTCTCTCTCACTCGCTCTTTCTCACTTACTTTCCGTGGCGAAAAGCGGGGCGAAAGGCGACCTAATCGCCAGAGATTTATTGATAATCGAATGCCTTTATCCAGCGCACCCGAAAGGACGCCGCGAGGGGGAGGGAAAAGTGTAATTCAGTCCGCAGGTCCCTCGGTCCGAGCCTTGAATCGAGGGGCCCGGCCCTAAATCCAGGCGCCGCGCGTTGCGGCGGCGGAAGCGGCGTGGCTTTGGCGGCTGCAGCCCGGGCACGCCGCGTGGCGGAGCGCTGCGGGGGGTCCGCGGGGGTCCGCGGGGGGTCCGAGCCGGTCGTGAGGTACGGGGATCGGGGTCGCGGGGTCCGGGGGGCTGCTGCCGCTGGGGGAAGCAGGTCGGGCGCGACCGGGCCTCACAACGTACGACCCGATCGGACCGAGGAGGCTGTTTGTGGAGAAATAGAAAGTCTCGGCCCGCACTCGGCCCCGCGGGAGCTCAGGACTCCGTATACCGCCGCGGGTGCCCACTGGCAGCCCCCGACGGGCGGGGGATCAAGCAGTGCAAGAGCAGTCCGAGGTGAGTGGGCGGTAGGGGGCGCCACCGCCGGTCCCAGCGCGTCAGCACGGGCCCACTCGGCGCCAGGAACCTTAGAGCCCGGAAGGGGCCGGCTGATCCCCGGGGGTGTGGGGGGTCGGGCGGTCAGGTGAGGGGGGGGGCGGGGGCTCGGCCAAGCTCAGGGCCCCCCGCCGGTCCCATGACGAGCAGCTTCCTAATCGGCCGCCACTACTCGCATTGAATATTTAACTTCGGTTTTAAGCCTGCGCCCGCTCCTTAAAATTCAGCGCGCAAATCCCGAAGGAAGAAGGAAAAGGAGGGGTGGGGGGGGGGGCAGTGCAAAGATGTGCAGATAAGCTCAAAGTTTGCATAAACGTGGCGCGGGGATGGCCCGGGCGGGCACAGGCACGCGGGAGGGAAGGTGAAGTATCGGGATCATCCGAGTCAGTTCATTAGCATGAGGCGAGGGCGCCGCTGGGGGGCCGGCGGGTGGAGGCCGGCGGGGGGCGGCGGGGGCCGCGGCCAGAGATAGGCCTCCGTGCCCCGGAGGGCTGCTCGGCCTCGGCCTCCAAAGGCCCTTGGAGAAGGCCGCGCCCGTTTTACGCCTCTAAAGGAGCCGGCGGGGGTGGGGGATAAAACACTATACTTTCCAGAAAATGAGGAATTACTCCACTACAAAGGCGACGGAGTACAGTCCCTGCTGTGTGCAGCTAATGCATAGTGATCCACCATACTGTGAGAAGCCCTCGCCTTGCCTCGCCGTAACTCTAAAAAAAACATCCTATTTTTTTTCTGTGAGACAGTTACGTTCACTTAAAAAAAGATATTTTTACCGTCGTCATTTTTATCTCAGTTTCCCAAGAGTGTGCGGCCTCCAGCGTCCCACTCGCGCGCCGCGCTGCAGTCAGGGTCAAGCGTCTTAATGTGCTGCATCAGGCCCAAGTCGCGGTGCCCGCGGGGGCCGTGCCGGCCGTGCACCCACTCACCATCAGGCAAACTCTTTTTTTAAAAAAAAATTAAAAAATCATATTTTATGAAATGTTAGGACGAAAGGGACAGAAAATCTTGAAGCGAGGTGAGGAGTGCGGCATAAGGGGAAAGTACTTCTCCACCGACCAGAAGGAGGGCACTTGCGACGCTGCGGCGACCGCCCCCGACCGCCGCCGAGACCGCCGACCAGCGGAACATCCATAACCGGCAAAGTGGGGGCGGACCGGCAAACACGCGCGCTCCTACATTTGCTTATTCCATTAGGTCAAATCAAACAAGGGAAAAGTTAACATTTAAATGGCCGCGGGGCCCGTTGAGCGGAATGAGAGTGGCTTTGAGCAGGGCAACTTGGGGGGGGGGGGGGAAGCGAGCGGGAGAGAGGGTTAACTAAGGCCAAAGTGCAAACTCACGCCTCTGCAGTAAGCTCACAGGGCCCGGGGCGACCCCTCCGCCCGCGCGCCCGCCCGGGACCGGGGGACTCTCGACCGTATTTTCTTTGCTGCACCGCTGTCATTAACTCCGTAAGAAGAGGAGGAGGCGCGCCGGCTGCGCGGCAGACTCCGCGGGCGGGGGCCGTACGCCTTGTACTAGCGCTGCAGCCCGCGGGGTAGGTTCACGTCGCCGCGGATTCCTCGGACACGCGTGCCACCGCGGCCAGCGGCGCAGCGCCCGCCGCACAAGGCAGAGCTCGACTTGCCCTCCCGCGGACCCGGCCCGGCCCGCCCCGCCCCCGCACGCGGGCTTCCAACTTGCTTCACACGCGTGCGGCACGCAGAGAGTTGTTGCGGCTCGGTCCGGCTCGACTCTCGCGCGCACGCGGCCCGCAGAGGTCTCAAGGTAAAGGCAGGGACATGGGGGGCAGCCGCGTACCGAAGGGCACGGCGCCGGAGACGGCCGACTGCGTTCCTCTTCCCTCCACTCGCCCCCACGCGCCGCGCGCCACCTTCTGCTCCGCCCCTCCTGGAC
Source organism: Megalurothrips usitatus (assembly GCA_026979955.1). Taxonomy (NCBI): domain Eukaryota; kingdom Metazoa; phylum Arthropoda; class Insecta; order Thysanoptera; family Thripidae; genus Megalurothrips; species Megalurothrips usitatus. Next base: position 5,661,898 of record CM049595.1, on the reverse strand, counting down.
ACATGCGATCTCCTTGTGATCGCAATGAAAATAAATGGGGGGCCCCGGGTCAGCGGCACGAGGCAGCGCGGCGGCGGCCCGGTACAGGAGGCGGGCGGCGGGCGGCGGGCCTAGAGATGCCCTGCCTCGGCCGCCCACCAGAGGGACCACGACCCGAGTCGAGTCAACGAGACGAGCGCAATTTGAGACAGAGTCCTCCTACATTCTTGATGTGTGCAGCCTCTGCAGCCGCCGCCGCTGCCGCTGCTGCAGCAGCAGCCAGCGTGTGCCTCACACACCCATCTGCCGGCTTAATAAGAGATGAGTTAGCAGACCTGGGGAGCGGACGAGGCTAGGAGGGGCGTAGGGAAGAGAGAGAGACAGAGAGAAAGAGAGCGGAGCGAGAGAGAGCCATGCTAGGCCGGCTGTCGTCGCGGATTAGACTTTAAACGCGTCCCTTTGCCCTCCCTGGCGTAGCGTTGCCTCGGCTGCCTTGGCCTCCCTCCCTCCCTCCTCCCTCCCTCCCTCCCTCCTCCTCCTCGGCGGGACGCAGTCTCCCGCGGAGGCCGGCGCCTGCACGCCCACACCACGCGCCACGCCCCCCCGCGGCGCCCGTGTCGGCGCGTGTCCGCCCGTGTCCGCGCGTGCCGCGGCGGTGCGTGGCGCGCGTCCGAACGGAAACGGCCGGCCGCGACTCCAGATAAAAACCCCAAAGTCCCAAAGTGTACTCGAAACTGTGGCGCCGCCGCGGTCCTCGGGGAGGCCCTTCTTGGAGGGCCAGCTGCAAGGTGCCTCCCCGTCAGAGGAGGGGCGGGGAGGGAGGGAGGGAGGGAGGGAGGGAGGGAGGGAGGGAGGGAGGGAGGGAAGGGATGCCGAGCAACTCGGACGGGGGGTCTGCGCGGGCAAACTTGGGATTACACTCGATGGCTGCGGGGGCGGGGGCGGGTGCGGGCCGCGGGCTTTACACCTGAAGGGGCTGCGGCCACAGACTGCAGCTGCAGGGCAGAGGGCATAGACGACGCAGCGGTCTCTCTCTCTCTCTCTCTCTCTCTCTCTCTCTCTCTCTCTCTCTCTCTCTCTCTCTCTCTCAACCCCTTTCCTCCGTGCGCTATACAAAGCGCTGCTCGCTTCCCCGATACAGTCCTCGCTGACGACGCTGCCAGCAGAGAGCACAGGGGACGGGGACGGCGGGCAGGTGTCGCGGGGGCCACAGCCGCCGGAGCCGGCAGCGTGGCCGGGCAGCCCGGGGGTGCCGGGTGGCGCAGTCTTTTCACAAAATAATGAAATGAAACACTTCATCAAAGGAATGGTGGCGTTGGTGTGGTGGTGTCTATAGACCCGCGCGCGCGCGCACACACACACACACACACACACACACTTTTCACAAATGGTGAAAGAGCTTCCTTTCGGGGGGCACACCTGCTGGCAGCTCGCGGCGCGCGCGGGGCGACCCGCCCGTGTCCGGGGGCCCTTTTAAGTAAGCCCCCTTTCGGCGGCGCCTTTCGGTCAGTCGTCCCGAGAGGGGAAGGCATTTCATTCTGGAGAGCGCCCCGCCGCCGGCTGGACAGCCGCGCTGCCGGGCTGGAGCCGCTGGAGCCGCTGGACAAAACAAGCAGCGCAGCGCCCTCTTTTTCCAGCCCCCTCTTTTCGCTCCCTCTCTCTCTCCATGAGACTAGCCTCATGCTCTCTCACTCTCTCTCTCTCCTCCCTCTGCTCCTCTCCGTTCCGCTCCGGGGCGCCGCCGCCGCCGCCGGGTCGCCGGACGACGACAGTCTTTCATTAGGGGCTTTGATTTATTCAGACAAAAAAGTGAGCAACGTGACGAAGGGAGAGTGGTCCCCGCGGGAGGCGGCGGGGGCGGCGGGGGCTGCGAGGCCCGCGGGGGTGGAAAGGGTAAACATCACGCCGCGTCCTATCGATCTATCGAATCGACCCAGGCGATCGCCGCTGAATTGCCCTCGACCCGGTGCGCGGGTAGCACGCAGCGCCGCGCCGCCTCTGCCTCGTCCTTTTATTGGTTTCGCCAGGGGGCCGCGGGCGGTGTGGGAAGGGGGTGGCGGGGGCTGCAATGATTAATGCACTTGTTTCTCGCTCACTTATCTGGGGCGTGGCGGGGCGTGGCGGGGCGTGGCGGCCACCCTCTCCCCCGACGTGGCCGCTAATGCGCGGGCGGGCCCCCTGCTCAGCCCCAGCGGCCAGCGCCGCCACCGCCGGCACTCAAACGCCGCCGCCACTCCGACAAACAAAGTGAAGGGGGCAAAAGAGGGCTGGACGACGTTAATTGCAGTGATTGGGCCAATCGCGCGGCATCGCGGGCCCCGCGGAAAGTAGCAGCGGCCGGCGCCAGCGTCAGCGGCGTCGGCGGGGGGTCGGCGCGGAGGGGGAGGAAGAGGAGGAGGAGGAGGAGGAGGAGGAGGAGGAGGAGGAGGAGGAGGAGGAGGAGGAGGAGGAGGAGGAGCAGGAGGTGCGGCGGCGGCGGCGGCGTTCAGCCCGGCCCGCGCACCCGCCGGCCGAGTAGCGGGGCCACAGTGGGGCCACGCAGCGCACACGGCTCTGCAACACTGTCACCCCCCGCGCTCGCTATAAACAAATCCGCGAAAGGCCGACCGCGCGCTCCCGACCGCGGCTTCTCTATTCCGACCGACCTGATCAAAGGCCGGCCGAGCCGCGCGGGCGGCCGGGAGCCGGGAGCCGGGCCTCCCGGCTGTGCCGGTCAGCGGCAGAGGACTTGTTAAAAGCGATTCGCCTCGCCTATTCCCGAAGAGTCCCGCGCCGCACAACAGCGCCCCCCGCCGCGGCCGGCCGTGCGTTCCGAAAGAGTTAATGAAACTTTTCCTCTCTTCCTCCCCGAAACCCGTTCGCCGCGGCGGGCAAGGGGCAGGTTAGGCCGGCCCGCGGAGTCCCCCCCCCCCCCGCCCCCTCGCTTCCCTAGGCCCGCCCCCACCCCCGGGGCCGCCCACCCCTCCTGACAGTCGGAGCAGCCGAGCCGCCACAGCAGCCACAACAGGAAAACTTGCTCGCGGACCGCGTCTCATTTTCCGGCTGGGCGAAGCCATGCGGCTCTCCGGGGGGGGGGGGATAACCCCCGTCCCCCGGGGAGCAGCAGGGGCGGGGATGGGGGGGGGGGCACGCGAGGCGGCACGCGTGTGGCGATAGGACAGCAGGTGAAAACGGAGAGGAAGCGGCGCGTGGGCGAGCTGCTGGCGAGGCGGGCGCCGCGACGGCCGCCCCTCTTACACCTACTCCACTTATTGTGCGTGTCGTCTCTTACGCGTCGAAGCCCCGCCGCGAGCGAAAGGGCGGCGGCCTGCCGTCACGAGAATACGAGGGGGGGGGGGGCGAGGACTGCCTCCGAGGAGTGCCCCGTCCTGGAGGACGGCGGCGCGGGGACCCCGCCCTCAGGACGGCGGACGGCGCGCGAGACGGGAGAGAGAGAGAGTCCCCCGTGCGATACGATGCGGCGCGCGGCGAGACGCGTCACCCCGCCGTCAAGGACTCGGCTCGGATCCATCAAAGAGCCGGCCGGGGAATTTATGAGGCGCGTTTTATGGACCATCCATAATATTTTTAATGTAAGTACTCCGGGACTGATGCTGCGCTCCCGTGCGGCGGCCGGCTCCGGTACTGGCGGAGCCCTGCCCGTGGCCCCGCGCGCCGCCGCCCCCGCTGGCGGCACTATTTCGGACGGTATTCGGGGGCGGCATTGGACTCCATCGCGCTCACAACTGTGTCAGTCCCGCGAGTTGCGACGCTGTCGGCTGCTCTGCGGCCGCGGCGGCCCAACCTCCCGGAGGCGAACGCGTATCGCAACCGGTGGATGGAGACACATTCAAATCGTTTATGCGGCTCGTCAAAAATTGTTGCGCGCTCGCGACGCCTTAACGTGACATGACTGGAATGTAAAACGGCGTTGTGGCCGTGTGGGGGGAGACTCGAGGCGAGGCTCCTGTTGAGAGTTGACCCTCCGGGCCGCGGCTCCCGTGCGCTCCGCGGTGGACGGGCGGGCAGGCGGGCGCCTTTCGCTCGTCGTTGTCAGCGTCCACCAGAAGGTATGGGTCGTTGCGAGTCCTGGAATCCTCCGGAAATGTCCTCCGGCCTCCCCCGGCCTCCCCCGGCCGTTCCCGGGCAGCAGCGCGCGTCGGCCGCGCGTCGCCGTCGTTGTGGGCCACGCGCACGCCCTCGGCCCCGACCACTAAAGTCAGTAAAAGGGCCGGGGACGGCCGGGGGCCGCCGGGGGCCGCCGGGGGCCGCCGGGCGTCGGGAACAGAAGACCGCACTCCAATATCCTAGGCTAGAATTGAATCCCCAAAGTTGGGCCGCCGGTCACGCCGCGCGTACACGCCTCGGCGCCACGCCCCCCCAGCCAGCGCCTCCGCAGCACGCGGTGGCAGCCGGCCAAGGCGAAGCAGGCCGCCGACGAGAGGAGGAGGAGGAGGAGGAGGAGGAGGAGGAGGGAACGGGGGTCATGAGGGAGGGGTCATCGGCGGCGATGGATCATCCGGGGGAAGCTCACGCCGCCGAGCTCGTGTCGGACCCACCGGACGGATCAGGGATGGATGGATCATAGAGGAGTCCTGGACTAGTTCTCGACACGGCTCCCCAAGGCGGCCGGCAAAGGCTCTCTCTCTCTCTCTCTCTCTCTCTCTCTCTCTCTCTCTCTCTCTCTCTCTCTCTCTCTCTCTCTCTCTCTCTTCTCTCCTCATCTCATAATATCGTAATGGGTGAGAGAAAGACGGGAGAGGCTCTATCGTGTGTATTTCCTTACTACTCCTGCAGCCCGCGCCCCGAACGCTAACCACCAGTGGATGCCTCTCCTGGGGAGCGTTACGTAATGTTAAATGGACGGGCCCTAACGTGGCCGGGGCCAAGGGGAGGGCTCTGCCCGGCGGCACACACACACACACACACACACACACACACACACACAGGGCAGCAGCACCGCGTAGCGGCCAGGGAACGCCTCGACCGTTTTGGGGGGGCATCGCACGGCACCGCCTTTGGCAGCCGCGGCCGGCACCCGCGAGGAGTCGGGCGCTGAATAAGTCACCGATGCCCTCCGCAGTGTGATTTATAGTGGGACCCCTCCGGCAATCCAACAACAACAACAGCGTCGGCGGCGGATGTGGCCGGCGGGCAGCGCCCCGCCCAGGGGATAAGTGGTGCGAGGTGGAAATGGCCGGGAGTCAAAATAAGAAATGCAACGTGTTAAGGTTCGGATGAAACTCACAGTTTATTGGGAGGTCTCTTTTTTTTTGTTTATTCTGCGTGACCTACAGTGTACGAAGCTGGGTGCTGGTGGTTCGATTCCCCGCGCTCGAGACCAACGGCGGGAGGCCCGTTCTCGGAAGCAGGACGACGGCCCCTCGGCCTCGGCCCCCGCCTGAGAGGCCTCGAGGGCCTTGAGGTGCTCGCGGGCCGTTCTCACGCGTGGCCCCGCATACGCGCCGAGCCCCCGGCTGCCCCCGGCCTCCGTGGCCACGGCCGGGCTTCCCGGAACGCCGCTCCGCGCTGCAGTGGCGCCCTCTGCAATTCGGTACAATAATCATCCTGGAATTCGGGCGCGCGGGGCTCTAATTGGCCGGTGCGTTACCGCTGCTGGAGCCGGCTGGAGTCACTCGAGTCCGACCCGAAGGCCGCCGGGTACGTGGCCAGGGGCAGCCCGCGCGACACGCGCGCGGGGCCGTCCGTAAAACTGTATTGACACGTGTACTCGCAACATCCGTGTGACGCGCGTCAAGCCCGGAGCCTCGCCGGGCCCCGTCGGGCCGTCGGGCCCGCGCGCCCCCCAGCGGTCCTAAGTAAATCCGGGCGGTAAATCTCGCTCCCAGATCTGGGCGCCGTGCTGCGCCGGACTTCGGCTGGCTGGCGAGCAGCCAGGGCGGCGAGGTCGGTGTCGGTCGGGTCTAGACGCGCGCGGCGAGAACTTTGTCGTCGTCATCCGACAGACAAAAGTTATGGGATCGAATCTTTCGGCGAGGTCCGCAGCCAATCAGCGTGCAGAGGGGCCGCGGTGTGCCCCCGCCCCCGACGCCCCCGCCGCCCCCGCGTCTCCAGCGCTGCTGGAAGGGCCGCGATCCCGATGTTACGGAAATTGCCTTCATTCTACCGAACAGGTGTATACAGTACATAGAAAGTCCAAGTGGCTAAGTGGCTGCGATGGCGAGCATATTTTTTTTTTTAAGAACGAGGCATCGTGTGACGCAAGCAGCACGGACGTGACGTCCCTCCATAGTCTCCTCTTCGCCGACTCGCATCAGTGATCGAACCGGACCGACCCGGGCCGGGACCGGGCAGCCTTCCAGGGGAATTCCCCTCTCTCCTCTCCCCGCCGCCTCCCCCCTCCTCTCTCTCCACACAAAACAGAGAGAGAGAGAGAGAGAGAGAGAGAGAGAGAGAGAGAGAATCGCCCCGCAGGACAGCAAAAGAAGGTGAGGCGGGGCCGCCGGCCCGGGGTCGGTCGCGGCTAAAGGGAGGGCGAGTCAATCACCTTTCCCGACTGCATCATGCCGACCCGAGCCGACCACTGGTGCAGCAGCACAAATGTGCTTCCCCCTCCCCCCATTCCCTCCAACTTGTCCGCCCCCCGCCCCCCTCCCCTCCCCGCCTACACCCCCACCCCTCTACGTCCTCCAGTCGTACCAGCACAACAATATCTGCGATTTCCATGAAGACGATGGTACGATGCTACTTTCAGTTCGTAGGGGACCGATGAAAAAAAATACCTAATCCATTTGTGCTCAGGATATTGAAATTTTCCAAATATGTAAATGGACGTGCTTACCTTCCGGACTTCGCTCCAGAGTCTCCTTCGTTGGTTAGTTTCTTTAAACGGTGCAACGAGATTCACATCACATTTCTCACTCACCCAGTAGTGTTTTAAAGACAAATCACTCCGAATGTCACACAGTTTTAGTCAGTTAGAAAGCGTGGGCAATACAAATTTCTGACAATAACAATCACAAGACGCTGTCGTCTGACAGGAAGAGTTTACTAACCGGTTACAAGATGGCGCCACACACTGAGGTCGATCCTTGATACTGCAACCTCAGCGACCAAATCGGGCGGCTCCACCATATTTTATTATGACATTTTAGCGGTCCAGGCTTATTGAAAACATATTTCTATGTATAAAGGTTTGGATTTGTATTTTCTTGAACGCCTCTCCTCGCAACATAGTCTTAAAAACGAAATAACAATCGCAGGGGAATTTTCTGCAATGTAGTTGGCGTTCTATGTAACCCCTATGAACAATTCCTGCCAGCTGTGCTCTCTCCCCATGTCGCCCGTGAGCTGCATCTGTGATTAGTGGAAACAACAATGAAGATTGACGAAGGAGGTGTGTTGTTAAGGCTGGATCACGGGCTGATCTCAGGGTTTCATTTTCTCTTTTATGTCAGTAAGAAGGAGTGGACATTCGTTCAGTCTAAGCGGTTTTAATTTCTATTCAATACAGTGGGTTAAAGGCGCATTGGTTTGGAAACTGCCGTGATTTTTCTGATGGTTACATTCCTTCTTTATCTGACCAGGAGAGCGAGGATTCCACAGAGTGAATAAAATAATTTATTCAGAATGTCATTTGACGATCCTGTGGAACTGAAGAATTGGAAAAGAGAAAGAGTTTTGGGTAGTGGTGGATTCGGCACTGTCACACTGTGGAAGCAGAAGAATGGAGATCAGCTCATTGGTACTTGTTTTGTTTTTTGTGCTGTCTCAGTATTTGAACTTAAATGAGTGTTCATCTTCCTGACGTTTATTGACAGCTCTTAAGAAATGTCGCTGTGGAGCAGACACCCTTTTAACTTCAAAGCAAAAAGAGCGATGGAAGAAAGAAGTTGAGATTATGCAAAGACTCAGGCATCCAAATGTCGTGAGAGCTCTACCACTTCCTGAAGATTTGGCCAACTTACCCTCTGTTCTCCCCATATTGTGCATGGAATATTGTTCTAAGGGAGATCTACGTCAGGTTTGCTGCCTTAAAATACTTCATTTTTAACCATGATAGAAAGTCTGTTAAATAAGCTAATATAAATATGTATTTTTTTAGTTATTGAATCGTCCAGAAAACTCATGCGGATTACCGGAAAGTGATGTTCGAAGATTGATTCAGAATGTATCAAGTGCTGTTTGCTACCTTCATTCCGAAAAAATAATACATCGAGATTTAAAGCCTGAAAATATTGTTCTTGCTCAAAGCGATTCATCTGTAAGTTCAAAAATGGAATGAGCAGTTGTCATGTCAACATTTATGTGAAACATTTTTGTAACTTTTCTCAGATTATCTACAAGCTTATTGACCTGGGCTATGCTAAAGAATTAGACCAATCATCCTGCACCTCATTTGTTGGTACTCTTCAATATCTTGCTCCTGAGCTTTTTATTACTAACGAGAGGTAAGCAGAAACTCAATTAATGTTTTTTTTTTGTTTTACCATATCAGTAAATTCATTGTTCTGCTTTGTTTTACTTCAGGTATTCATCATCTGTGGACTATTGGAGCTTAGGTTTAGTCTCACATGAGGTGATCACAGGAATTCGTCCTTTCTTACCAAATATGGCTCCTGTTGCTTGGCATGTAGTCTAGACCATTAAATCTGTTATTTCTGTGCTATTTTTTTTATTGGTTTTGAAAAATGAATAATTATCTGTTTGATATGTCATAGGATGAAACATGTTAAGAAGAAGTCTCCTGACCACATATGTGCCTACCAGACCCAAGATGGAAAAATTGAGTTCAGGTCCCAACTGTTCCCTGAAAATCAAATTTCTAGGTATGTTTCTGGGAAGACATATGAAGTCTGAAAAATAGATCTAATGTAATATTCTGAATATTACAACTTTTACAGTGTACTGAGGAAAGATATGGAGCAGTGGTTAAAACTAATTTTGGAGTGGGATCCAAAGAAAAGAGGACGAAATGGTAATGGTGAAGTAATAGTTTTCTCTGAAATTGAGTCAATCTTATCCAAGAAGGTAATGTGCTTGAAAGAATTCACTTGAAGCACTGTACCCTATAACTTGCTATTAACCCTCAAACCTTTTAAACTTCACCCTCTTTTAGGTCATTAAAGTGTTCTGCATGGTAACTTACAAGAGGCTTAGTTATAATGTGGTAGATTCCACTCCTCTCTCAGTTTTAATGGAATGGATTGAAAGTGACACTAAAATTCCTACCAAAGACCAAGAGCTACTTCTGGCTAGTGGCCAGCAGTTGAATACAGATGGTCTAGTAAGCCAATGTTTAAATGGAATTAATCAGGTAAAAATTTTGATCCAACTGTTTTCTAGTTAGTTCTTTTCTCACATTCCTTTAACAATACTGTGTTTTTCTTGCATGTATTCTCTGTCACATAGGAAGCTCTTTTTGTTTTCAAACGTGGAGTTTTGGAACTTCCCACCACAGTGTCACCTGAACTTCCAGATCTAGTGGCAAATATATTACAAAGTCCGCGCGAGAAAATGGAGTATACGTTTCAACGAAGAGCGTATTGCCATGCAGTCTTTTTCCTGCAACAGGAAAACAAACTTTACAAAACCTTTTTATTGGGCTGCAAACTTAAATTGTAGGTTTTGTTCATTGTGAAAATGGTGTATTGATTAACACTGCTCAGTATTGAATACATTATTTTACTATAAGGTTGTCCGTGGTGCTGCGCTGCCAGAAAGTTGTCAGGGAGAGTCAGAAAGTCACAGATCAATCAAATACTATTTCTGCTTTTCGAGAACTCTGTGTAGATGCCCACAAGTTTGACACAGCACAAGCAAAGAAAGCTCAAATCAGCAGTGAGTAATTGTCTTTGATGAGTTGAGGTATACTCAGCTCTATTTTTTACATTGCTTTCTTGCCTTGGATGCAGGTGTTATATCTAGTTGGCAACAACAAGTGGACACTATTGATGGAAAGCATGCTGAGTTGCATGAGAAAACACATTTGCTGACAGCTGATACACAAAGGGTTACCAAACTAGCAAGGAAGCTTCAGTCTGCACAGCCTAGCAACATGAAAGAAGATCCTTTGCTCAATTCATAGTAGGTTAATAAGGCTGTCAATATTTCAATTTCTCTACTCATTTTCTATGTACTTATATCTTGTCTTATCCATCCTCTGAAGCTTTGAGAATGGCCTGGATTTACTTGATAAGCTTAGGAGAAGACCCACATCTGAACGCTCATCTTCCCGTGAGTCCCTGGATATGGTCAAAGTTCTCTACAATTTTTTGAAGCAAAGGGATTGTCTTTTGCACAATCAAGCGATGAACACCCATTTAAAGTATGAGATTTTTAAATTTCTTGTGAAATGTGCTTTGTTTGGAAGTCTCTTTATATTCTTTTTATTTGCAGACAACTGATTGATTGTGAATGTGAGCTTCTCCGGCTCTTGCCCAAATTGGAAGAAATGGCACATAAACAAGATGTTTTTAAGTTGGATGTTATAAGAATAAACCGTGAACGACAACGCAGTGTGTGGAGTCTTTTAAAGTCCTCGCCAGTGGTGAGTTTTTCTGTGAGAATTTAAGACATTGGCTGGATTGTCTACCATTTAAGTTATTTTCCATGTTGAAATAGTTTCAATGTCTGAGGCATTGTTTCTTGTGAAATAGTTGTCATTGTCTTATCTTGTTTACTCTTGCAGGACGGTGAATGTTGTCCTGGTGGTTTCCCCATTGGTTCTAACCGTCCCTTCTCTTCTCCTGATGCTAGGTCCCACCGTTCCCCCTTCCTGTTTCGCAGTCAGTCAAGCCGTAGCCTTTATAGTGAGGAACATCCTCCTCCAGTTCCTCCTCATGGTGTTAACTCAAATGCTGCTGCTGCTGCTGCTGCCTCCTCCCTATCCTTGTACAACCCATATTCCCCATCAATATCACAATCCAGCCTTAATACTGGTATTCCCTGGAAGCCAACTCAGCCAGCATTTGATGTATCTGATTTGCAACAGCCATTGAGAGACTTGCATTTGTCTAATGGGAATGATAGTGGGATTGCGAGTGGTTGGGTGAAAAGTGCTGCGAAAGGTAGCACTTTTTCTCTATCCAAGCAATCCGGTGAAAATGATCTCACCATGTCTATGATAAATGAGAATGTGTCACTCCGTGTTCAGTGAGTATTTTTGAGGTGCTTTTAAGGCGTTTAATAAAATTGGCACCCTGTCATTTATCTTTGGGAAAATGTATAGTAATAAACATACTCAGTTAATTTTTTAACTCGTCTGCTGCAGGACTCAAGAGCTGTTGGAAAATTGCAGTCGACTCCGGAAAACTCTCAGTGAAGAAGACAACACATGGGACTGGAGCTTCCTGAAGGCAGATCAAAATTAGATCCTTAATTAATAATTCTGAAGTGAATATTACAACTGCAAATTTTGTAAGGTGGCTTAAGTGCATAGTGGTGTATGTTTTTTTGTTTGCTTTTATTTTTGTTCTGCTGTTTGTCTATCATGTGGAGAGAAAGGAAAGATGGGAACCAGGAACAATGTCATTATTCAAACCTGTTAGTGCCTTCATTGACGTGTGCCTTTTCCTGTGATGTCCTGCTAGTAATGTGCACTTGTAAGACTATCTATGAGCACCGATGCTAGTCTTCACTGAGTTGGTTGTTCAATTTTGATTGTTGATCAACTTTTTTGCCATGCGCAATCATGAGTCTCTATTGTCCTCTCAATTATTCTGCTGTGAATGTTTTATAATGTGATGCATACATGATATTGATATGTTGATTAAATGTTTCTTATTTGATGTGTTAAATTTATGTGTTCTACCTCTGTAAAGTTTTCAGCTTGTTTATTACCTTTCCAAGGTACTTTTTGTTTGTGAATTTGTTCAGTCTTTAAATCATAGAGTCAAATGCTCAGCACCGATTGTGTGATAGACATAACATGTTGCTTAGATCAGGTTACAGTTTTATCATTTTTTTTCAATCATATTGATTTTTATGTATTTATGTTTTTTGTAGCATGTTCTGAAAGTTGGACTGTCCCAACGGTACTGAATTTCATTGTATGTTCTTGAAGGGACTCTTTTTAAATGGATTACAGAAATATATTTTTTGTTCCATAAAACTGCTATTATGGCGCTTTGCTCTCTTTAATATTGTGGGTTGTTAAGTGAAGATAAGGAAATGACTTCTGTAATTTGCTTGTTGGAAAAGCAAATCCATTCCTCGTCATTGCTTGGATGTGTATCCTTGAAGTGGAGACAAACTGATTATTTATGACCTTGCATGCCATTGGCTGTTTGCCCAGTTCCCAACTGATTGGAAGAATTTTCCTGAGGACCCTTGGTAGTAGTTATTGAGTTGCTGTTTCTGGTAACTCTGCCATTTACTACCATCCTGTAAGATAAACAATTTGGTGCATCAGAAAAAAAAAAAGCAAGTGTAAAATCGAAGTACTTGAAGACATTCACTACATTAGGAGAAACTTGAAATCTACTTACTTGCTTTACTTTTGCTCGGTCATAGTAGCATTTTGCAAACTGGTAGCATTTCTCGCACACATCGTCGTTATCTGTGGGTCACAACCAAACAAGATGTTTTCAATTAATAACCAAACAGGGCAAATTTTAAATTTTGCTTCAGCTCAACAGAAAAATTTTGTAACCAGATAGTATAAAGCCTTTGTGTCTTTTAACAATTTTTTAGGTGAGTTAGTTGGGTGCATGTGACAATTCAAGCTTCTAAATATGGTGTTCTTCCACTAAATGAAATGGTTCTAGATGCAACGGGGCGAGTATACCAATCCATGCCGCCACCACACCACATCCCTGAGTTAGTTTTGAAGTGCGCTTGGAGAGACCATCACGCTACAAATCCTTTTTTATTTTATTTTTTTACTCAGGAGGGTGTCGATGGTGTGAGTGACACTGGATTCCTTGGTCTTGTGGCGCAGAGACCCACCCTCGCGTAGACACGTATCCAGGTTCTTGACGACCACGGTCTTGAACTGGCTCTCCGGGAGGTCGGTAGCGTAGCGATGCATCGTGCCGTCCATAAACTCTCCGTCCGGTGTCAGCTACGCCGCCCGAGCGCGGCCCGAGTCCAAAACGGCAATGAGAACTGTTTGAACGGTTTCCCGCCGTAACGTTGGTCTCGGGGCAAGGCCACGGACCGGTCACCCGCGAGGTTTAGGCCGTAATTACTTACCATCTGATACCTTTCCATTAAGCAGCAAACGAAGCACTTTGAGTTCCTGTCGTAGCCCGTTCTCATCGGGGCTTCCATCATTGCCATGACTTGCACTGCAATGGAAATCGACGAGAACGTGACGGCGGCGAGCTCAAGCGGACCCCGGAGTCTGTGTAGTTAACTAGCAGGCGAAGTACAGGACTTCAAAAATCTCACCCGTCTGATAAGGATTTTTCCCCCGATTAGACGGTTACACAGAGACATCAACGGCCCAATCCACAATAAGGGCAATCCCGATCGGACATAGCCCCCGGCAAGTCAGTGGGAATCATCCCCACACACCGCTCCCGGTGTCCGGCAGACTTTATTTTTCTGGCACAACCCCTCTCGTCCCCACAGCGGACAACGAAACCGCCCAGACATATGATGGTCCGGTCAGACGACATCAGCAGCGCGCAAAGCGAGCAGCAGTTTGCACGGTGGCGCCATCTCGCGGCGCCGGGGCACAACATCCAAGACGTTTGGTGTCGAGGTAGTCGTGTAAGTCCGACGGATACGCGCGGCGCGAGAAGTCGGCCCACAATTCGACGGTGGCGCCATCATGCACGGCGGCGGCCAGCGGTGCAACTGCAACGCTGCTGACGTAGTTAGGGGGGCCGCCGCCGAGGGCGCCACCGTCGAATTGTGAGCCGACTTCTCGCGCTGCTGATGTCGTCTGACCGGACCATGATATGTCTGGGCGGTTTCGTTGTCCACTGTGGGGACGCAAGGGGTTGTGCCAGGGAATAAAGTCTTCCCGACCCTGTGAGCGGTGCGGTGGGTCGTAACCTACTGACTTGCCGGGGGCTATGCCCGACCGGGAAGGGCAGACCGGCCTGTACCGAGTCCGAAGTGTGGGTAGAGTCCAGCGGCACTTAGCACGGGGTGTCCAACTAGTCGGGAGATATTCCAATCAGACAGGTGATATTTCTAAAGGTCCTGTACTAACATCTTGGCATTTTTGACGTTTGAGATTTTAAAGAAATGCCGGCTAATTTGGCGTTATCTAAAGTTGCCGGTGCATGCGCGCACGCGATCGACCCAGGCTGATCCCGGGTGTAAAATCCTTCCCGACCCCTCGAGCGGTCGTTTGGGTGGGCTTTTGGGGACCTGGTGGGGGCTATGTCCGACTGTGAAAGGCCGACCAGCATATTTACTATTTGCACGATATGTGACAGGGAGCAGTGGTGCTGAGCACGGGGCGAAAGCAACCTTCTGCGAACCCCGCCTCAACCCCCCCCCCCCCTCCCGGCAGAGGGGGGGAATGTGGAGGGGGAGGATGGGGGGTAGTACTGCCAAGTCCCGGGAGATGGCGCTGCAGGTCACCGGGCGGCGGTTAGCTCTCGCGGGGTGCTCCCTCCGACGCCAGAACGACATCCCCAGGCTCATGCCCTGTCGAGCGCGGTCAGAGCTCCCCGCGCGCTACGATTCTCGCTCAGCAGGTTTGGCTGATTCTGAGACAGCGCCTCGGTGTCGGTGAGGCCAGGTTGAGCGCGGGCGGGCTTGCGAATTCTTCTCTCTCGGGGTTCGCAGAAGGTTGTTTTCGCCCCGTGCTCAGCACCACTGCTCCCTGTCACATATCGTGCAAATAGTAAATATGCTGGTCGGCCTTTCACAGTCGGACATAGCCCCCACCAGGTCCCCAAAAGCCCACCCAAAGACCGCTCGAGGGGTCGGGAAGGATTTTACACCCGGGATCAGCCTGGGTCGATCGCGTGCGCGCATGCACCGGCAACTTTAGATAACGCCAAATTAGCCGGCATTTCTTTAAAATCTCAAACGTCAAAAATGCCAAGATGTTAGTACAGGACCTTTAGAAATATCACCTGTCTGATTGGAATATCTCCCGACTAGTTGGACACCCCGTGCTAAGTGCCGCTGGACTCTACCCACACTTCGGACTCGGTACAGGCCGGTCTGCCCTTCCCGGTCGGGCATAGCCCCCGGCAAGTCAGTAGGTTACGACCCACCGCACCGCTCACAGGGTCGGGAAGACTTTATTCCCTGGCACAACCCCTTGCGTCCCCACAGTGGACAACGAAACCGCCCAGACATATCATGGTCCGGTCAGACGACATCAGCAGCGCGAGAAGTCGGCTCACAATTCGACGGTGGCGCCCTCGGCGGCGGCCCCCCTAACTACGTCAGCAGCGTTGCAGTTGCACCGCTGGCCGCCGCCGTGCATGATGGCGCCACCGTCGAATTGTGGGCCGACTTCTCGCGCCGCGCGTATCCGTCGGACTTACACGACTACCTCGACACCAAACGTCTTGGATGTTGTGCCCCGGCGCCGCGAGATGGCGCCACCGTGCAAACTGCTGCTCGCTTTGCGCGCTGCTGATGTCGTCTGACCGGACCATCATATGTCTGGGCGGTTTCGTTGTCCGCTGTGGGGACGAGAGGGGTCGTGCCAGGAAAATAAAGTCTGCCGGACACCGGGAGCGGTGTGTGGGGATGATTCCCACTGACTTGCCGGGGGCTATGTCCGATCGTGAAGGGCCGACTGGCTTTGTACTGGTTGCCCGGAGTGTGGACAGAGCTCAGCATTGCGTAGCGAGGGTCGTAACTGCATTTGTAAAACTAATCGGGAAAAAAAGTCCCGATCCGACGGGTGAGATTCCTGATATCCTGTACTAGTATCCTGGCATTTGTTGCGAGTGCTGTGCAACTTACGATACTGAACGCGGTGGGCGTTGGCGCATCTCTGCGCGTTCGCCTTCAGGCCTCTCTTGAAGTCGGCCAAGTCCGGGTACATGGACGCCGCCGCGCGGACAGGGGTGGGCGCCTCCAGGGTGGCTACGAGGACGGCGATGAGCGCCCCGCGCAGCACCGCCACGTCCGGGACACCCATCAGGACGCAGGATCGGGAACGGTGTGATGCATGGGCCGGATGGGGATGGCGTGGCAGCGCGGGGCTGAACGGGGCCGTGTCGGCCCGTGCGACAGCGAGCCCGAGCTGTAGCGGTGCTGTGCTGTGCCGCGCTGGATGCCGTGTGATAAGCATCAGAATCCGGACGTGGATGTTCCGTGATGGGACAGGCAGTGAGCAGGGACCGTCGGGAAAGGGGGAGGGGGCGGTAAAGGAAAAGAGAAGGGTTGAATATTAAACTCGGATCCTTTTGTTCGGTTTATTGGAAAATTTCTCGTTCTACGCAATAGAAAAGAAAACTATCAACGTTGCTCACAAAGCTATTCACAGTCATTTGACAATCATAAGAACATTTTTATATGTTGCAAAGCAACAAAAATTAGACTAGAACAAAGCTTTGGCGTTATCTCAGCGATGACCATACTCTGGCCAAGCCAGCTGCTCCACTTTTGCAGCTTTAAAGTCATGTTTAAATATGTTTAGAAACAAATACAATAGTACCACTTCATCTTTTACAGATATAGTTGTGACAAAAGGACACACAATACATGGTGGACACACAAAAAGCTAATTACCAAAATGGCTTGAGGATTGAGAGCTCTCAATATGGCACGGAAAATGGTGTCAATTTTTACATGACAATACTCACACAAAATACATTTACTTATAAAATGCATAAAAATTTTAAGAAATACAAACAGATAATTCTGTTAATTCTAACATCGATTGTGGAAAAATACTAAATACTGAGCATGGCACACATATAAAAATTTTGTACTACAGTGTACAGTATGACTAGAACTGTTATTATGGACGTTACATTTTTAAAAGACAGAAAAAGCAGTCTTGACTAACATAATCCCCACTCAAGAGGAGTTCTGTCAAAATCTGTGATGTAAATGGAAAATTACAGCACAAACAAAAAATGGAATGTATTTGCCAATTAACACTACAGGCACAAGAGATACAACTTCAAATACACAGTACCTTTAGTAAAAATGGTTTTAAAAAAAAGTTAACAGAGAGAGATAAAAAGTACTAAAATTGTATAGCACTAAAAACTCAGAACACGCAGGAACACACAAATAAATAGAACTCAATACGGTATTACACAATTATAATCCTTACACCCGGAGGGACTAGTCAATGCATTTCCCCAATATTCCGAGGTATTCAGCTTGCTGAGGATTGTTCAGTTTTCCAGACTTGGGACACTCCTGCTGCCATGGCTTTTGCAGCTACCAAACTCAAAGACCGCTCAAAGAGATCAGCAGCAAGTTTGTCATCAGTAGCCAGCTGGGAGGGAGTCTTCACTTCACAATCACTGGGAGAAATACACAATGAGTAATGTACACAATGAGTACAGTAATTTTTTTATTTAAAAAAAATATTGTTACCTGATATAGGCACCCCTGTAGTCATCTAGTTCAGGATCAAGGGCCGCATAGATCACTGACTGACTGCCTTGCTTTGGAGACTTCATGAAGAGCCACATGAGAGGGTGCATGGCCAGCCTAATTACCAGAGATTCACTCAGAACCGGAGAGCTGGAGACATGCTTTGTTCCTCTCACCAATCCTGGATTTACTGCCAAGAAGTTCACATTGACATCTGCAATATATTACATAAGAACAATTATTAATTACATTATGGTTTTGAAAAGGTGAGGTTTGTGGTGAAGCAGAAGATATAAATGATGTGTGTGTGTACCTTGTAACATACACCCCAAGTAGCGTGTCATGAGCAGAAGAGCAAGTTTACTTTGGCCATAAGCTCTTCTAGGAGAATAATTGATTTGGAGATTCAAATCATGGAGACATATGTCAGAAGCAAAGTGAGCCTGAGAAGTCATAGATATAACCCGTGCACCTGGAGTAATGCACATTCGTGACACAAGAAGACGAGTCAGGAGGAAGTGACCTGAAATAAAGGTGCTATGATTAATAGCAATGCAAAAACAAAACAAAAGGTTGCCGTCAGCCATACAAATCAGAAAAAAGAAAAGGTACCCAGGTAGTTGACTTGGAAGTGAGTTTCAAACCCATCTTCTGTTAATTCAAATGGATGGAATACCACGCCTGCATTCAGAACAAGGACATCTATGTTGCTGTAAGCTGGAAAACGAAATAATAAAAGTAATATTATTCCCAACAGAAGTGAGAAGTAATAAAATAGTTCAGCGTCAAGTTCTTTCTCACTTACGTAGCTTTTGAACAAAATCCACAACAGATTGCAGAGATGATAAATCCATTTCACGAACATCAAGAAGTGCAGAGGGAAATTTATTCTTGATATGTTTGGACGCTGTGTGGGCCGCTACAAGATTCCTGCAGGCCATTACAACACGGGCACCTTAAAAAGAAATAAAATTTAAAATCTATAAACTATAAAATGAATATCATGCCTAGCAGTTAAATTGATTGACCAGTGACTACTTACCTCTCTGAGCCATGTCACTCGCCACTTCAAACCCAATGCCAGTGTTTGCTCCAGTGATAATGACGACTTTCCCTTGCATATCCTTGGTGCTCTTGTAGCTCTTTCCACTCATACAAGCTCTGGAGCAAAGCAGAAAAAGAAATGTGAATGTTTCGGAAATGACTGTGTCACAAGTCAGTGAAGCCTTTCAACCAACACATACCTGATGGTTGAAATTATTGCCACTATAGTAGCCACAATGTACGGCCACCAACTTTCCGTGGGATCAGGAGGAAGGGAGAATGTGCCGTCAGAAGAACTCATCTTGGGTAGATTTCAGTTTTAGCTCCACAAAACAAAGCAGACAATGACCAACACTACGCAAGAGATAGCATCTCTACACAACGGTTTCCAGCGCACCGCGACTAGAGCGACCGAGAGACGACTGACCCAACATGGAATCAAAGCGGATGCACCATATTCCGCTCCTCCCCAACCAATTGTCACAATTGGCAGCAAATGAGGAAGCTGCAGCGAGTGCTGCACTGCGGAGCAGCAGCAGACGCTACTCACGCTCACGCCCCCCGACAACGCCTCCTCCCGCTCCTCCCCGCCCAGCCCCCGCCTGCCCCCGCCCCTCCCCTTACCCTGTCTTCGACGCTTGTTTTGTTTTGATTGGTCCAACAATGTGCATGCACAATCTCTCATACTAGGGAAAGGAATACACCCGCATCGAGCTTGTGTCTCGAAATCGAAACTTCGGCATTTCGATGTCGGCGAGAGTCGCGCTTGTTGTTTGTTTCGTCCGCTGCATTCGAACATAGTTCTGTGGAAAATGAAATGTCAATGATTTAACGGAGATAGTGTTTAAATTCAGTGGTTTAGATTTATTTGCTGTTTAGCTTCGCCCCCACAGAAAACTATCAAGATGGGGCGGCGTTCGATTAATACCACCAAGAGTGGGAAATACATGAATCCCACAGACCAAGCACGTACGTATATCTAACCTATCATAATGTATAGAATTTCTGATTAATATTTGTTAAAGGTCCTGTTTTGTGGATATAAATAGTTGATTACATCAGTGTTATGCCAGTAATGTCACGTGGTCCTGTACAGCGTCGTGTGAACTATACTAGCCATTACTCATGTACATAAGTGGTGCTCAGTATTCCTAAAATATTGTTAACAGGTAAAGAGGCGAGAAAAAAAGAATTAAAAAAGAACAAGAGACAGAGGCAAATGGTCAGAGCTGCTGTTCTGAAAGGAAAGGATCCCTACCAAATTATTTCTGAAATGGAGCGAATTGATCAAATGGGTAAGTCATTAGCTTGTTTGACGTATCATACTGATAGAGGGGACTGTTTTACATGCATGCCATTACGTTCCATTGTTTGCAGAATATAATGTCCTCCAGCCATCCCCTTTAAATGAGAAGGTGCTTAAAGATAAGCGAAAGAAATTAAAAGACACATTAGAAAGAGTTTTAAAAATGTATGTAAGTATTCACTTTTTCCCAGCTGGGGTTTGTAGGTATTTTAGTTGCAAAATTCCTTGATGTGGCTCTCTTGCCATTGTGTAGTACCTTAAAAGCAGCACACATCCCTCATTAATGTTTTGTCTTCTGCTGTTGCCCAGGACAAAGATGACCCAGAGCGTTGGGCAGAGCTTAAAAATCAAGAAGCAGATTATGAAAAGCGACGATCAGCATTGTTGCAATACTACGAGGCTGTTAGACATGCCCAACAGGTTCAAGTTGATGACATCCCTCTTCCCATTTCCCTGACGGGAGGGCTTCCTGATTCTATTCCACCAGGTATGCCAGGCCAAATTCCTTTGCCAGCAGAACTACCCTCCCACATACCTCCACCTCCAAGTATTCTTCGTAAAAGATCAGCATATAGGTATGATATATGTTTTTGTATATATGTTTCCTTGTGATTTGTATAATGTCATGCTCAATTATTTTTATCACATTTCAGCCCCTCCCGAAAACCAAAGAAACCCCCTGGTGTACCTCCTGGGCCACCTCCCGAGTTGTCTGACGATGAAGAAGATGAAGGTTTGTGTCATTTTTATTCATTTAATTTAAGTGTGCTTTTCACTATAATAATTTCTTCTCTTATCTCTTGAAGCTATGGATACCTCAGCTCCTCCACCTGCCAACAACCGCCGTATAAGATTTGAAGACGACTATGAGGAACGACCACCAGGAGAGGAACCATTGGAGAGGGAGATGGGGGCAAAACCTAGTAGTGTTGATGACAGCAGTTTATCAGACCAGGATCGTTCTAAACTTACCATAGCACCAGCACCTAAGCCTCAACCCACTGCTTTACAGCAGAAAATGTTGGCAATGGCTGGACAAGATATAGATCAATTCATGCGAGAGGTAAATATTTTGAACTTTCTAAAACTTCGATGAGTCTTAGTTCTCTGTTATTAAGATCACTCTAATTTTCAGATGGAAGAGGTGCATAGGAAGAGGGAGGCTGACAGACAAGCTGATTTGGATGCTCGTCTTGCAGCTATTGCTGATACAGGAGAGGATGGAAGAAGTTATGGCCAGGAGCAAGATAGGGAATTTGGTGATCGGGAAAGTGGAAGAGATGTGGAGGTTCCAGGTGTCTCTGTAAGTAACAGTATTTACCATCATTTGGAGAAACCAATCTGTGGTCTATCCTGAAGCAGAGTTTCATTCAATGCCCTGCTTCTGTTCTCGCAGGGTCAGTTGGGCAAAACTCCGCCGGGTTTACCGCCACTTACAGGAATCCATCCGGGACCACCTCCAGGTAAACCTGCTCGCCACCGAGACACAGTTGCCTGCCTGCCCTCCGCGCCACGAGCGTCGCTCCAGCGTTTGTTTCGTTTCGCCCGCAGGTCCGCCGCCGTTGATGAGTTTGCCGCACATGATGTACCGACCCCCTCCCCCTCGAGGTGCTCCGGGCGTCCCGATGCAGGCCATGCAGGGTTCGGTCCGCGTCCCCCCAGGCCCGCCGCCGGGCCGCCCCCCGGCGCTGCCCCCGGGACCCCCGCCGGGACTCCCGCCGCGCCTCGGGGTGCGGCTGCCCCCCGGCCCGCCCCCCGGCATGCCGCCGAGGCTGATGAGGATGCCCATGGCCATGCCGCCCAACATGCCGCCGCTGCCGGGCATGGGTATGCCCGGCATGCCGCCGCCCGGCGCGCCTATCGGGACTCCCAACGTGCTCTCCGCCGCCCCGCAGCTCATTAACCGAGCCGAGTCGGCCGAGGCCAAGAAGGGAGGAGCCACCATTGAGGCGAAGCCTCAAATAAGGTACGCGGTGTCTACTGCGCGTTGGTGGCGATTTTGCCTGCGCGACATGTTTGAAATTATGAAACAATCCGAATAATTTTTTTTGCTGTGCCCTCTTCAGGAACCTTAGTGCAGATGTGACTAGATTCCTGCCAACTGCTCTGCGTGTTAAGCGCGATGACAAACCTGTCAAAACCCATAGAATTCCTACAGGTTGGTCTAGTTGCAATGTTTTGATTTGCATGTGATGAAAGAACAGCTTCTTGAGCCCTGACCCTGTGAATTTGATGTTTTATCCCCATTGTTTCAGATATTAGAGGTGAAGCAGCATTGGCCAGGCAGCAGGCTCAAGGGCCAGCTCAACCAGGTGTTACAAAAGATGATGCATACCAGCAATTCATGCGAGAAATGCAGGGACTATTGTGAGGTTTTAATGTGTGTAAATGTAATTCTTTATACTTCAATAAACTGTCTTATGTTGTTCAAAAATACTTTATTTTCTGAGTTGTGAATCAATTACTTATTTAAATATTCTTTGAAGCCGCCTGCTATGTTGGCTAGATGCTTCTAGTAGAGCATCATCCAATTTTTTAATCATATGCTTCAAATTATTGGGATCTGTTTGCAATAGTAGGCTTGAGCGATTGGAATTTTCACCAGTACAAGGCTTTTCTTGAAAAGTCAGCTTCATGGTCAGAACTGGAACCGTTTGCCTAAGCAAAGCTCTTGAAGCCACCTATTGGAGAGAAACATTTATTTTAATGACGGTAGATGGGCATCAGAGTCATAGTTTGGTTTCTATCGGTACGAAAAGGGGGAAAAGAGAAGCACTAGGGATGAATCGCTTACTTGAATGTCAAATCTCCACTCCAAATCTTGGTAGTGCATCAAAGTAGGAGACAACGTGGATAGTGCTGAATCAACGATTTCTTGATTGCTTTCATAAAACTCACTAAGAATCACCTCTTGCTCCTCATTGAATCCAGATGTCAGAACTAAATCCCTGAAGTCTGACTTGGAAAGCTGCAAAATTACACATCAATTATCTTGTGATACAAAGCTCATGAAAAGTTCAAGTTAAGGAAACATACATTCAAACGCCGACATTTTATAATAAGTTGAACTAATGCCTCAACTGTGAGTTGAATAACATTAACTTCTAGTTGAAGCTTTTCTGAAATTAGAAAACACACCAGATGAAACACCCATCATGAAAAGATATAAGAACTCTAAGGTTCCAATACTGCAATGACTTACGGCCTGCCGACCCATATAACTTCAAATTCGGACCCTTCTTCAAAAAATCTAATGCAAGCCTGCAGAAATCTTGAAGCACTGTCACACGAAGAAGGGGAAGAAAACTGAGATAAGTCATATGAGATACCGTACTGAACACAATTACATATAGTATACTGAAAATATCTTACATTGTGGAGACTGGTCAAACAATGGGGACAAATGAGCTCTATGTTCCTCAGACATAGAAAACATTGTACAAAGGAATATCACTTAAGCTAGGGCTTGAGGACTAAATTTCGACAGCCTCCCCTCCTTGTTTCCGTCTGACGATCATAACACAGAGTGCGAATATCGCTTTGAAGCAGTGAAGGCAGGGAGAGGGGAGAGGGGGAGAGAGCAGGGAGAGAGACAGAATGGGGCAGGGGGGGAGGGATAAAGGGGGTGGAGGAAATAGGAAACAAACCAAAAGAAGTCCCAGAGACTCAGCAGAATTATCTAGCGAATAAGATGCTGTGTGACAAACGATAAAAACAGGGCTCTATGCGATCATGTAGAGATAAGATGCTCAATAGTTTGTTCGTGTAAACAAATCTTCGAACGTTGTTTAAGACAGGTATGTCTTTGTGGTAACCTGAAAGTCAAGGTTAGTGGTAGACTTTGTGTTTACGAAAATCAGCTGTCAGCTGCAGTTATGAAATCAGTCATTCACGCTTTCAGCGCGTGGACACGCCGCCTGCAAAATTATCTGCGAGAGGAAGTGTCGGGTTGAAAGACTCGTCCATCGAATTTCGAATACCCAACCTTTGTCTCATATGTCAACATGGGAGTGCTGTTTTGAAACAGATAGGCATGGAATTCAAAACAAATTGCTCTAGCATCAATTTTCGTACTGTAATCGTTCTGTCCAGACTCTATTCAAAACCTTAATCCCATGATGTCACTATCTTATTATGACATTTTAATGTCCATTAATAAATCTACAGGTGCTTAAATTCCCAGAACAAAGAATTTTTTGTAAGAAAAATGCTGCTTTGGAGCTTAATACACATTTCTTGCACATTGGGAAATCTAAATCTTGTTCCCACAAATCCCTGAAGTTTTGTGCCTGTACAACTAATCTTTCCATAGTGGTTGAATTATGAGCTTTACATATTGAAGCAGTAGTTATTTTTTACATGGTACTGTGATTATTCTTCTAACTATCCCATGCAAATTCATGTTTCAGGATTCCAAAATGACTACAACATTAGAGGCAAGTTATCAGCCTTTACAAGCTTTTGGTAGTGAATTAGGAGATGTTGAAGAAACTCCACACGACAGTGGAGTTATGATACATGTGGTACCTGAGAGTAGCAGAGGTAAGCCAAAATCCAACAGCCGATACAAGGGGGGGGGGGGGGGGGGGGGAGAAGAATTTCTAATATTATGTATTTTAATTTTTAGCTCGGTGGAATCATATGGAAGATTTAGATGCATTTTTTACACGCATGTACCATTATCATCAGAAACATGGTTTTGCATGTATGATGCTCCAAGAAGTGCTAGAACTCTTTCAATTTGTATTTGTTGTGGTGTTTTCAACTTTCCTCCTTCATTGTGTTGATTACCCTGTATTGTTCAGGTAAGTATACTTACTTCATTGCTGTTTTTTAGTTTCAATTAATTCTAATGAACATTTTCTTTCTGGCAGAGATCATCCACATACAAACAGCACTAAAATTTCCCTTGCTGATGCAGTTATTCCCACAGGCCAATGTGTGATTTCATTCAGTTTCACCACATGGGCATGCCTCTGTGTGGCCCTGATGTTTTGGTTATTGCGTGCCTTTAAAGTAGTTTGTCATATCTTCCAATTTTGGGATATTAAGTGTTTCTACAACACTGCTCTCAAAATAAGTGATGTATGTTTATTTTTATTTCTTAGATATTTCAATTTTGTTCCCTTGGTCACTGTTTTTGTTTGTCTTTTATAGAGTGAGCTAGACAACTTAACTTGGCATGAAGTTCAGAGGCGTGTTCGGGAGGTACAGAAAGAGCAACAAATGTGTATTCACAAAACTGATCTCTCAGAGTTAGATATTTACCATCGTATCTTAAGGTAATGTAAATGAAATAGTGAAACACAATAGATGAAAACAACGAAAATCATTCTTGTCAGCAGATCTTACTGCCCCATTTGTTTTGTAGGTTCAAGAACTACATGGTTGCCATGGTCAATAAATCACTTCTGCCTCCAAGACTGCAAGTTCCACTTCTAGGTGAAATAGTGTTCCTAACACATGGTCTTAAGTACAACCTTGAACTGTTGCTCTTTTGTAAGTATATATTCTGGGTCATGACAGTCTGACGGTCTGACACTTTAACAATGCAGTGATCTGGTTAACTCCTGAAATTTACATGTTTTACCAGGGGGTCCTTGGGCTCCATTTGAAAACAGCTGGCACCTCAAAGAAGAT
Organism: Megalurothrips usitatus; assembly: GCA_026979955.1. NCBI lineage: Eukaryota > Metazoa > Arthropoda > Insecta > Thysanoptera > Thripidae > Megalurothrips > Megalurothrips usitatus. The sequence goes on along the minus strand of CM049595.1, from coordinate 5,636,508 downwards.
TACCGGAAAGCAGCTAAACGCCATGAACTAGCAGCAGCACTCAGCAAGCACATTCTCTGGCTTGCTGTTGCCAATTTGCTGTTGTGTCCTCTTATACTTCTGTGGCAGATTTTGCACGGCTTTTTTACTTACACTGAAGTAAGCTACAATGCATTTTGTGCAACCTCTACCATTTCTTTTCGTTTGTATTTAAAACCCTACTTCTGAGTGAGTGCTGAGACTTGAAATTTCGTAGTTTCTTGGTATTTATTGTGTTACCTTTTTTATTTTTTACAGATAATCAAACGAGAACCAGGCAGTTTAGGAACTCGATGTTGGTCACAGTATGGAAGATTGTACCTCCGACATTTTAATGAACTTGATCATGAACTGAATGCTCGTCTGAACCGGGCATACAGTCCTGCCTCAAAATATATGAATATTTTCACCTCACCTCTGATGACAATCATTGCCAAAAATATCATGTTTGTGGCAGGAGCTTTCCTTGCAGTTCTTGTGTTATTGAGTGTAATAGATGAGGATACTTTGACAGTTGAGCATGTTTTGACCATTATAACTGGTTTAACAGCTTTAGTGGCTGTGTGTCGTGGTCTCATACCAGATGAGAACATAGTATGGTGTCCAGAAACTCTGATGACAGCTGTTCTTGCACATGTTCACTATTTACCTGACGACTGGCGTGGGCGCGCCCACAAGAATAGTGTTCGAGACCAATTTACTCAGCTCTTCCCATATCGAGTGGTAATGTTGTTTTATAGATTCTCAATTGATACTTTCTTTTTTACTTCTTCAAATTGAACAAAAAAAATTAATTGCATGTGCAGGTTCATCTCTTGGAAGAAATATTATCACCTATCATAACTCCATACGTACTTTGGTTCCACACCCGACCTAGAGCTTTAGAATTTGTTGATTTCTATCGCAATTTCACTGTTGAAGTTGTAGGCGTAGGAGACGTGTGTTCCTTTGCACAAATGGATGTTAGACGCCATGGTAATCCAACGTGGCAAACTAGTGGTACTGGAGCTCAAAAACCAGGACCAGCCAGCACCACTGCATATGTCATGCCATCTAGTGTTGGGGAACAACAGGTACCTTGTGCATCTAATCAGTACACACAGGTCAGTTATTGATGTTGTCTATATGTTGAGAGTGAATTTTAATGGTTGATGTTTGCTGTTTCTAACTTCAAGTCTTTCATTTTCTTTTTCAGGCTGAAGATGGTAAAACAGAGTTGTCCCTGGTACACTTCACCATGACAAACCCCCACTGGCAACCCCCACCTGACGCAGAAAGTTTCGTAGATGCCTTACGGCATCAAGCAAAGCGAGATGCAGCTGGTGAGACGGGGCCTGCATATGCTCCTTATGCTGCTTATTCAGCCTATGCTGCTCAACTACATTCAGGTTCATCTTTGGGCCCTGAGGTACAGACACATTTGTTTATAATCCTTAAATAACTATATTGTTTTTCTTTTAATATTTAAAGAAACAAATAGGCAAACCTTCAGAAAGTTCACCTTTTGTTTTTATTTTTCAGACAAGTATTATGCTGTCAAGTTTCCTTCGAGGTAGTCAAGCCCCTCGTCCACAATCTCCAAACTCCTCACAGACACCTGGAGAGGGTCCACCGGTGGCAGTGCGGGGCGGCCTCAGTCGAGCTGAAGGACCTTTCCAATTAAGGTAAGTCCTGTTTTAAGGTTGCATGGAAGTAGGTTGAAATACATCACAATTAATGTTTTAATTTTTGATGATACAGTTTACACAAAGGAATACCTCCAGTGGTATCATTAGGAGCTTCAGTGTTTGGGTCTGGTGTGGGTTCTGGTTTTGGCACAGAACCAGCTGAAGGGGAACTCACTGCCACAGATATGAGTTTAAGCACACTATTTCTTCACGAGGTTCATCATAAATATGTTAGTATTTGGATCACTTATATTTCATCTAGTAAAATCCCTACTTTACAGTTGTTTTGGATTTTGAATTCATTTTAGCTCCGGAGAAGAGGTTACCAGGAACATAGAGAAAATACCAGTCGAGCATTGTGGCAGAAGCCTCATCATGAAATGGCTGGTATTTGTGAAGAAAGCCCAACACCAGGTTCATCAGGGACAGCAGTTCCTTCTCAAACATTGGGCGATCGGCCTGCAGAACGGACTCCACTTCTTACATCAAAGCATTAATAAGTAATAAGCTGTTTTGATCTGCCTCATTTTGTGATTGTCAGTTTGTTCAACTTTGTGATAATGTTTGTATTTCCTATTGCAGGATGGTTTGGTGTCAGAGCACATGTTGTGCTTCCATCTCTAGTCATAATTTTCTTTTTAATTATTGGTTAATTCTTCAGCAATTGTTCAAGTCCACCAACTACTGAGATGCAATTTTTTTTTTTCAAACAGAAAAGTTTACATTTTGTATTGGAATTTGTAAATTTTAGTTATGTTTTACCACATTGTTTCACTGGAGCTCCAATGTATGGCTTTTAATACTGCTGCTTTTGTACTCCCTTTTGTTTTTTTATTTTCCACTTGATTTAAACTATCATACTCTAGGATCTGTTTTGTGCTCATTTTGTGAATATGTGAAAAGTTGTATTACCACTAATTCTAGATGCCATGATCTTCTCTAACCCTGAACATCAAGTGATAGATATTTGTCAGCAGCTTTACTTTCATTTACTACATTAACCGGTTCTATTGGTAATTCCAGTCAGTGCTGGACTTGGACTTAATGTCACAACTAATTGGAATGACTGCTGAATGTGCTATTTGTAACGTTTACAATTCCCTGTTAAGTCTATTTTTTATTGAATGTGAAACAATGTTATTAATAGCAGCTCTCTCCCAAGACATGGGCTACTTGTAGTCTTGTCTAGTTCAGATTCATTGTTTAATAAATTTTGAAGACAGTCTATAATTTCTTTTATGCACCTCCACCCTTCACCATGGGACATGGAAAGAAAAGGAGATCAATCCTTTCAAATTTGATTCTGTGTATTTCAAATATTATCAATTTTAAGGAGCAACAAGGAAAGGAGGACACAAACTAGTGTTACTCTAAAGCACATGGAGAACTGAGAGTAGACATTATTATTCTTAAGTTTTATATACATCTTTGACTTTGACGATCTTGCTGTTTAAGACCACTTCCAGAAGACTTTGTCCCCTAGTTTAGGTTCATATCCATGTTCGTATTTCCCACCAGGTATCTAAAAGAATTGGGCGGTACAAAAATATTAGAGAGAAATGCTACCATATTGATCAAAATTATGTAGATACTATAATTCAAAATTTACCTGTTCCAAGGCCTTAAATAATATCTCTCCCTCATCGTTGGTGAGCATCATTTCAGGCAAGATATATCCTGGCTCAGCCCATGTCAGCAGTTGATCCTTGTTGTTTGAGTAGCTGCAACAGCCATTTCACTTATTAGCGCAGTGTCTATAAGAGAGCAATGCACAACATGATTTGTGAACACTTACTCTGCGCGCCAATATCCATACTCTCTGTCATGGTATGTTTTCCAGTCTTCAAACTTCTCATCATACTGTCTGATATCAAGATTAATCCTTTCAATATCTTCAACAACTACTTCAACATCACCAAAGTTGGACCAGTCGTACATTAGGATTTCTGATCTTGCACTAAAAAATCACGCACAAATTTAAAGACGTCAGATTTTCCATATTATGAGGTAAATTGATCTATACTTCACTTACTAACCTCATATCCCTTAAAAATCTCAACTTGTAATGCTTCTCAATGGCACTCAGATATTTCTCTGTCAAGACAGGAGAATTTACTTCCCATGGGCGATTTCTTTCCTTGATCCTCTGCTGCACAATATTCACAGGGACGTCAAGATAAATGATAAGGTGGGGTCGCTTCAACATCAATTGAATAGCAGAAAAGGATTCTTCATAGTATGCCTTTACTGGAGAACAACAAGAAAAGGAGACACCATATTAAGATTGTGGAATTAATATCTCAGTAGGTCAATAACCACACAACAATATTAATTCTCACTGATGCATAAAACTATAGTTGTAATAAAGCTCATTCAAGTACTTCAAGGTACTTAGCAAGAAAAGTTTGACTTACTGTTCTTAGACAAATATCCTTGTTCAAACATGGCTTCCATGAAAACAAAGTCACTGTATACAGATCGGTCCAAGACAACACCTTGACCTGAAGACAGAGCAAAAGTTAAGGGAAACGGTCTACAAAACTCAATACACATTGTATTCTGCAAGGTAACGCACCTGTGTGAAGTAAATGGGCAAGAGCATCGATATACTGTAAAAACCTCAATTGTAGAAAAAGCACTTGCATTACTCCAACGTTAGGGTGTTTGGGGTTGCGTGAAAACTCCTCGACATCCACATACTGAGCGTTTGGAGGGAGCGTGGAGTTCAGCTGACGCAAGTCATAGCCACTTTTATTTATGTAAGCCTGCGCAAGGTCTGCTTCAGGCACATACAACATATCAAGATCCTCTGCGAGCTGTTTAGCGAATGTTGACTTGCCAGCAGCAATGGGTCCATCCACTACCAAGACCTTGCTGTTTTCATCAAAACGGTCGATGGTTCGGTCGAACAACTGATACCACCAGTTGTACTTTTTCTCTTTGTAAGGAAATGGTGCAGGTCGCTGGTAGCCGGCCATGTTCGCTTTGCTTGATATGAACGCGCATAATGCACGAGGATGGTTAAAATTTCGAAGCAGAAGCTGCTCTGAAGGTTGACAACGTAGGTTACGGCACAAAGGCCGGACCAAACGTAAGGCAGACATCGCGTTGTTTACAGGTAGTCCACTCTAACAATCCATGAAAAAGACAATCGCTGACAAGGGAAGTAACTTCGCTAATGATAAGATCGTCGACACTAAATTCACTTTTTCACTCAGCCACTCAGCTGCTGTCCACCGACCCCTTCGTCCCTGTTCCTTCTTCCGCTCCCCGCCCCGTCCCTCCGTAGCCTTCTCAAAATGGTTTCAACGGACCCTTCATTCATGTCCTCTGCTACGTGACCTGCAAATAACGGTTTTTCGAATGTTTGTTTGTAAATACTTCGCAGCATGTCCCATGCGGTGTTCTGAAATAGGTTAATTTTTAGTTATTTTCATGTCACGATAAACTGTAAATCGAGTCGAAAGTATGATTTATTGCATATCAAGGAGATTTATACGAGCTGAATGCCTTGTCCCTATCCTGTCGTTACGACGGTGCTCCAAACGCCCACCAGACGACAATGCGAGGTTGCATTACAAACAATGCAGTTCTGTTCAAAACTTCTTTCGTACTCTGACGACGACAAGTGAGTAGAAAATTGAAATATTTTCCTCACGCCTCTAATTCCTGTTTTAATCGTCCATTCCTAATCCCTCAGGTTGTTTCCGTTCTTCCATTCTTCACCCACCAACATCAAAGGTAGCTGAAGATATACTATCCCACATCGAGGTATTAAATTATTGTGAATAGCTTTTGCCTCACTTACACAGATCACACCTAAGATATTGAGCTTGACCAATCTTACTGAAAACATTTCAGACCTTTGGCGTCGACAAAGATGAAATCTCATCGCACCCTGAGTTGAGTAAACTGCCAATTGAAGTAATACAATTACGTCTTCAGTTCTGTTCAGAGGGTGGCATTACACCGAGCATTAGATGTGTGACAGAGTGAGTATTTGTTTCTCTACACATTGTATTTCAACATCATCTGCTCATCCGTTTCATCCAATCTAAATCCATTTTGATTTTCAGGTTTGAGAATCTAGTACAAAAGAACCCGGCTGAATTGAAATCATGTGGCATGTTGCCAAATGATACTGATGTTGTTGAAAGGATACTATCTAGTGTAAACTTCGAAGGGCCGCCTCCATTAGATGTCAACAGAGATGAATCCTATACCAACATTCATTTTCAAACTGTCTGCCACTGCATGAAATATGTGTTTGGTTTCTCATATCCCCTATGGAAACGTTTCTTTCATGCTTCAATAGTTTTCTCATTTGACAACATTAAGAGTATAATGGATTTTAATATTGGTACTGACTGGGTGAGTAAATTTCTATTGGCAACACCTTTTCCCTGGTTAATCAACAAATGTGCTAAAAATTATTGAAATATTTTAACTTTATTGTCTAGATTCGATGGCGCTCAAGTTTAATTTGCTTTGCAAATCCCTACAACCTTCAAAGATTGAGTGAGTTAGAGAGGTTCTATGAACTACCTGTAACTTTAAACAAAATTATTCTTCAGAATTCAACCCTTTTAGTCACCAATTTTGAAGATGTGAGATCAGTGTTTTTCATTCTTATGGTAAGCAAAAATATTTTCTTGTAATTAAATATTTTAGCCATACATCAGGACATTCCACAGAGCCTTAACAAATATTTAGCAACAACCAAGAATTGCTATATTCAAATAAATTTTTACCCTCTTGTTATTTTTTTTTTCTGTCAGAAAAACAGAGTATGCAGACATGATCTGGAAAGAACAAAATGGCCAGAAACGTTTTTATTAAATCCCCATATTTTAGATGGTCTTTTCAAGAAGATTGAAATGGAATCCAATGTTAATCCCTTAGCATTGATGTACAAGAAACATTATATTGTACGTCAGAAATCAAGAAAAGGAATGAATTTGGACCAACGAAAACTAGCACAGATTTATCCTGTCGCACCCATAGATTCTTTGCAGGAATCTTGGCAACGTGAAATGAAACTGTGGCTTGAGTCCAAGAGCAATATACTAGAATACAAACCTTGTCGACACAAAAAATCTGCACCTTCATTGTCACCTCCCAAGTATGTAGTACTATATCTTCTGTTTTCTTGTTTAGTTTTGAAAGCCATTTTTCAAGCAATATTTATTACAGAGTCAAAGGAATGAGAGGCCAAAATTCAGAAAGTCTTATCGGCATTTTAGCATCAGAACTTAAGACGACAAAGTCATTTGTCAAATCTGAACTCTCTCGTATACCATTGGGACTGAAAGTCCCCGGCCAAGAGGCATGTGAGACCCTCACCTTTTTACTTGACTCTGGTTACTCTAGAGAAGAAATCAAGGACAGTATGCAATTACTAATCTACCCTAGGTATGGTGTTCTACCTCCTGTTTTTTCCTGCATGCAATGAGGTGCAAGAGATCATGTATACGACTTTTTCAGGGATGTCGTCAGGGAGACTTTAGACCTGCACGTGGTATCTGACCCTGTGTATGGAGTCCACAGGAATAGACACCTGCAGCTCTGTCTCTACCACATTTTACTGAAATATAATTACTGCCTTCCTGATGACAATGCATCAGGAAATCATCTTATCAAATGAAAGTACCTTCCCACTGTGTTTCATTCGTTGTGGAGAGATACCCGTTTCCCATTTTATTTCCTTTTGCGTAGTCTAAGAGAATGCCCATGCTGGCCATGGTTTCTCCCCCTTCCCCACCTGGAGTCTGTGTAGTTAAGTCGTGCGCGTGCGTGCGGGCATGCACCGGCAACTAAGATGACGTCAAATTGGCAGGCATTTTTTAAAAAAATCTCATACGTCAAAAATGCCAGGATACTAGTACAGGACTTCAGAAATCTCATCCGTCGGATCGGGACGGTGGCGCCCTCGCTACGCAATGCTGAGCTCTGTCCACACTCCGGGCAATCAGATCAAAGCCAGTCGGCCCCCGACAAGCCCCCGACAAGCCCGAGGGCAGCGGACCACCACCCCGCTCGTGAGGTCAGGGAGATTTTATTTCCCGGCACAACCCCTCCCGTCCCCGCAGTGGACAACGAAACCGCCCAGACATATCATGGTCCGGTCAGACGAGATCAGCAGCGCGCAAAGCGAGCAGCAGTTTGCACGGTGGCGCCATCGGCGGCGACCCCCCTAACTACGTCAGCAGCGTTGCAGTTGCACCGCTGGCCGCCGCCGTGCATGATGGCGCCACCGTCGAATTGTGGGCCGACTTCTCGCGCCGCGCGTATCCGTCGGCCTTACACGACTACCTCGACACCAAACCTCATGGTTAGTTCGACCCGGCGCCGCGAGATGGCGCCACCGTGCAACTGCTGCGCGCTTTGCGCGCTGCTGATCTCGTCTGACCGGACCATCATATGTCTGGGCGGTTTCGTTGTCCGCTGTGGGGACGGGAGGGTTGTGCCAGGAAAACAAAGTCTGTCCGACACCGGGAGCGGTGTGCGGGGATGATTCCCACCGACTTGCCGGGGGCTATGTCCGATCGTAAAGGGCCGACTGGCTTTTTTCCGGTTGCCCGGAGTGTGGGCGGGGCAATGCCTAGCAAGGGGCGAACTGACTCTGTACAACTAACTAATCGGGGGGGGGGGGTGGGGGAGTCCCAATCCAACGGATGAGATTTCTGAAGTCCTGTACTAGCGTCCTGACATTTTTGACGTATGAGATTTTTTTAATGCCTGCCAATTTGACTTCATTTTAGTTGCCGGTGCATGCGCGCACGCACGCGCACGAGTTGACTACAGACTCCTGGGCGTGGGCCGCCAAAGGCGCCCGGGGGCCCTCCAACTGTGAACCCGCCATCGGGTCCATCGGTGACGCATTACCATGGTCATCGTTCCACCGAGGAGCCGAAGAATCGGGAATCTTCAACTCCATCTTATTATTTGTAATATTATCAATAAACTTCTTGAAATGTCAATTTGCATATTTTTTTCAATTTAACCCAACAACCGTAACAGTTCAATCTGATGCAAGAGATCATAAAGGAGAATGAAAATCGAGAAAACTTCCACGAACAACGTGGCGTTTTATGGGCCCTCTGAACTTGTGTCCGGGGGCGAACTGTCATTGGCCCGGACTGGAGTCCTTCGACTCCATCACGGAGCGTGGGCAGACCGGCCCGTGCTGATCGCTCTGGGTGCTGACAGAGCCCAGCGGCGCTGAGCACGTGGAAAATTCATCTTTTAAAATCTAATTGGAAAAAAATCCTAATCAGACGGGTGCGATTTCTGAAGTCCTGTACTGGCATCCTGGCATTTTTGATTGATATAAGAGATTCTTAAAATAAACCTGCTAATTTGACGTCATCTTGGCAAACCTAATTGCTGATGCACGCACGCACGGCCGCGCACGACTCAGCCGCACAGACTCCGGATGAGTACGGCACGGTGCATACGATGACCCGGCCGCGCGGCCAGCCTCTGCCTCCTCTCTTCCTCCTTCCGGACGCGTCGAGTCGGTCTGTTGTCTCCCAGCCAAAAGACGCGTGGCCAGCGTGCCAATGCGCCCCGCCGTGCCGCGGTCGTGGCCGGCGGCGGCGGCGGCCCTTGACCATCCCCGACCCCTCCCCCGTCGCCACCTCCCAATCCTCCGCAACCTCCGCCCCCGCTCCCGGCGCCCCAGGCGCTCGCGGAAGGCGAGAGCCGTTTATAAGCGGCCCTCCGTCACCCGGGGGGGACAGTCGCCTGCAGTCGCCGCAGAACGGAGTCGGAGTGTCGTGACACGAGCTGAAGTCGCTGGATCGCTTGCTGGCGTCAGTGAGTCAGGTGAGGCCCCCGGCAACGACCGCGAGGTGAGACGTGACCGCGCACCATTGCCGTCTCACTTGCACTTCACTTCTTAATTGCCCCCGCCCGGTTTATCGCCGAGTTGAACGGAGACAGAAGATCCTCTGTCCGTTGCCGCATACAGTGGACGGGGCGGGCTTTATGCAAACGACGGACGGGGGGCAGTTAACTGGCCGCGTCGAGGGTGATTGATACAGACAGTCGCTCTCGCTTGAAAAAAATTTCCACCGCGAAAAAAAAAAGCAATTGCGGAGAATTTCAGGCCAATCCACGATTCCCCATCTCATTTAACAGCCGTGTTTTCACACAAGCAACGGCCGCGTGCAAGAGAGAGGAGGTGGGGGGGGGAGGAGAGGGGGAGATGTCGGTTGTCAGGTCTGCTCTCCAGCCTCGCAGGTGGGCAACCTTTGCCTCCGCGAATGCACCTGCGTTTGGCGGTATTGCCTTCGTATCCCCCAGTTCGCAGGCGCCCCCCAGGCGGCGAGGCCGACCTCGCAGCGCTCGGCGCTGTACTGCCGCCGCTGCCGGTCTGCGCCGGGCGCCCGCGGACTGGCGGATAGGCCGGCCCGCCGAGCACGGCCGCGCGCCGGGCGACGCGTTGCCTACCCTCCGGGTGCCTGGTACCCTCCCTCCGTGCCGCCCGAGTGTGACGCGCGCGATCGCGGGCTCATTTTTCACTTCGCAGCTCGTCGCTCCCAAAGTCCCGACCGGCGCCCGTCGAGCAGGCCAGGCGGAGCAGAGGCAGCGGCAGGGAGAGGAGCTCCGCGATCCGCAGAGCAGCCCGCCGGACCCCGCGGCCCCCACCTGCCCGGCCCCGAGCCCGGCCGGCCCCACCCCGGCCCAGACAGGCCCGACTAGAGCTCGCCGCGGCGCTGCCCGGCGCTCAGTTCGCCCGCAGTGGTCCCCGCGCCAAGATGAACGCCCTCACCGTGTGCGCGCTCGCCGCGCTCGCCGCCCTGCTGTGCGCCGCCACGGCCCTGGCCGACGACGCCAACAAGCCGCAGCCCACCGAGGTGGAGATCTGTGGAGGTGAGTACGGAGCGGTCCGGGTGCCGCGGAAAGCAAAATAATGAAAAACGGATGGGTGAGGGTGTTGGGCTGCCGCACCGTCCCGCCTCCAGTCCGCCCTGTGCCGCTGGAATGCGGCTGCGGGCCCGCGGCATCTGGCTGCAGCCGCGGCGCACAGCAGCGGTCGGTCGCATCGCATCGCGCCTCATTGAGGTGGAGACGGTGAGGCCGGAGCCGCAGCCGTTGGGAATCCGCGGGCCGGCGGCCGCTGCGATAGCGGGGACCATCACGGGTGGAGAGAGAGAGAGAGAGAGAGAGAGAGAGAGAGAGAGAGAGGTTGATTAGAGGTCCAAATTAATAGGGCAAAGCGGAAGAAGTCATGTGACCCCAATGTTTGCCAATTTGGGATCGAGCAGAGGCTAAGCAGGGCCTCCAGCTCCAGCCTGCGGACCCAGTAGTCCTTGGGCAGCGCGGCGCGGGTCCCGGAAGGAAGAGCTCCCGCCCCAACCGGTCACTTTCAGGCCGGTTCAGTTCAGTGTCATTCAAGGCCCGATTTCCAGACCGACGCGGTCGTTCCCCTCTGCGATCTTCTTTTTTTTTCTGCCGAAAAAAGATGGGCGCGCGCGAAGCGCGAAGTTTGAACGACGACACGTTGCTCGCGCTCGCGAAAGTGTACGTCGACATGTCAGTGTCCTGGCGTCCTGACGCCCGCACACCGGACCCGTCACCGCAACGCGACACCGCGGCTGCATTGTCAGTCGGTGCGCGGGGGCCTGGGGGACTTCGGACCGCGCGGGGCGTCTGCCTCACAGACCCCGGCCAGACGCCACGCACGCCGCACGCCGCACGCCGCAGGGTGCGGTGCGTGGCTCGTGCACGGCCCGCACAACAGGGAGAGAGCGCCGCGTCGCCTCACCGCCCCGCGGCCCGAGTCCGAACTGGTCGTTAGCACTTCTGCTTAGCAGCGCCCGTTACACAGCCGTGTCCCTGTCTGCCGCCTGCCGTGTCTGCCCACCTGAATGCGTGTGAGAGAGAGAGAGAGAGAGAGAGAGAGAGAGAGAGAGAGAGAGAGAGAGAGAGAGAGAGAGAGAGAGAGAGAGAGAGCAGTATTTTCGGAATCCGATCGGCAAGCCACCAGGGCAAAAAAAATTGCCGATGAAAAAAAAAGACACATTTTTAATGGGGTGATTTTTTAAAAGGGGGGAAGTGGTGCGAGCTGCGCTTGCGGAGGACGGCGGGGGAGGCGCGTTGTGGCGCGTCGGCACAATTCTGCTCCAGTGACCGCACTTTTTCCCTCCGCGGCTCTCTCGGGTCATATCAATCCAACCCGGCTGCAGATTGGAGGCGGCACGACACGACAAGACACGACACGACATGACACGACACGACAGGCGAGGCCGCACGCCGCCACGCCCACGTGAGATGCCGCGCCGCCGCCGCTGTTGACACGACGGCTCGGCGACGACGTCCCCGCTGCGTGTGTGACAGAGAGAAGATTCCCTTCTCTCTCTGGTGTGTGACGGCGGCGATGACAGTATGGCAGCTGCACACTTGCCTTCTTCCTGCCCCCCCGAGAGGGTCAAGGTGACCAATCAGAGAGAGACAGACAGAGCCACAGAGTATTGGGGCAAAAGCGGGGCGGAGACGTCGGCCTTACATACATGATTTATATACGCACCCCCCCCCCCCCCCCCCAAATGTATTGTCATATTCTTTTCTTTCTTTCCCTTTTTCTGAAAATGCACGCAATTATTAATAATTTGTTGCTTGCATTTGTGAACCGGCGCTGCGGTGCGGTGCTCGCGTATGGACGACAAGAAATGGCATCGGGTATTTCTTTTTCTTCTTCCTCTCTCTTCGTCTTCCGAGCGCACGAGTTAACGACTCGTGTCGGCTGCGCCGCCGCCGCCGCTGCTGCAACATGCTCTCTCATCCGATGCACACGTCAAGGATAATTATCGGCCGCTGAACGCGACGGGAAGCTGGCGTTGACCGCATCCGCGTCCAGCTCTCAGCTCGCCGCGGGTCACTTCCGAACGGCAGTAAACCTGATGGCAGCCTTCCAGCAGCGGCGGCACGGCACGGCACGGCTCACGGTGTGGCGTTTAATTGCATCTTGTTGCCGCGTCGCCGCCCGGCCTGGGACTCGGACCTGTCCTTACTCTCACGGCCCGCTGCTGCTGCTGCTGGTGCTGGTCCTGTGCGGTGCCCCGCGTGGGCGGCGTCAAGTCGTGCTCAGCATTGCCTGGCTTTGCCTGGCTTTGCCCGCCCCGACCGGTTCGTCCGACCTTCACCTGTCTGCCGCGGCTGAGGCGCGCGGTACCCGCGGTACCCCCAGCTCATCGGGGGGGTCAACTCCGCGCGGGGCTTGACACGGACCCCCGACAGGTCCGCGCCGACTCAGAAAGCGAAACAAACAAAGAAGAAGAAGAGGCAAGAAACGTGTGGTTCTCGTCAGTAAAAAGGCATAATTGTAATTTTATTCGAGCGCGGTGCGCTTATTGAACGACGCGGACGGGTTGGTGGTGCCGGGTCGGCAGGGCCTGTTCCCTGCTCTGCCTGCTGCCTGCCCCCCGCTCCCGCTCCATGCCCTCACTCGGCGCGTGCCCGGGGGAGGGAGGGAGAAAGTGATATAATACGTATCGTGCTGCAACCGCCGGCTCCATGCTTCCAGTTCACTGGCTCCAGACGGTCTCGATCCATTTCCAGGTGTCAGCGAGAGGGTAGGGGGGAGGGGTAACAGTGTGTAGACAAGGGGTAAAAAAAAGTGCAGTTGCTGCAGAAATGCTCTTGAGAAAAATGCGCCGGGGAAAAAATTATCTTTGTATGAAAATTAAGAAATTAGACAGTGAAAAACAGTTTTGGCGTCAAAGGTCCACAGAGATTGAGCGGTGGCCACTCCTAGTGACGAAGGGGCCATATATCTCCCCACACACTCGGTGTTTTCCACTCCCCGCCATTCGGCTCTGTTTACGGCACACGGGAGGAACTGTGGGTTTTCTGTATTAGAAACACGCGCCGTATAGTGTACTGTTGCCGTTTTCCAAATGAGCCGGTCTCTGACGAAGGCCACTCCCTCGGGAGAGGCGGCGGCGGCGCGAGCTTTTTAAACAGGAGCGAATTAGCATACAGCGAGCAAGTGTTCGGTGGTCCTCGGGGTGACGACTGTGCCGGCCGCTCAAAGACGCTCAGGTCTTCCAGGGGGCGGCGGCGGCGCGGTGCATGCGGCGGTGGGACGTGCGGCTGACGTCAGGCCGCGGCGGTCGCGGGCCTCTTTCTCTTTTTTTGTCTCCCAGACCACCGCGCCTGGGGAACCGGGAGGAGTCGGCGTCTTTTTCATGAAACCAGTGTACTGTGGCAAATTTTTTTTAAAAAATAAAAGGATGTGACAAAGGAAATGTTCTAAAGTTCTAAAAGGAGTCTGAATAGAAAAAAAACAGATTGATTTAATTTTTGTATTTTTTTCTTCTCTTTGACTACAGTTGAAGCGGCCAAGAGGAGGGCGGCGAAGTCTGGCGATGACGAGGTCGACATCAAGGACAAGGAGCACATCAGCATCAGCAACTGCCCCAAGCCGCCGTGCCGCCTCAGGCGCAAGACGACCACCAACGTCGAGTTCAGGTTTACCCCAGGTCAGAGTCGCGCCGGGAACCGGAGCGATCGCATGGCTAATCACTTTCGAAACCTGTCAAGTAATTGCTACTTTTATCTGCCCGGCAATTTTAAAACATCTGTTCGAAGTATCGCCGCTCCGCGGTTTCCTTTTCATTCCGCAGTTTAAGAGTACAGTATTCTCGTGGATTCACCACCACAATTTTTTTTTAACCCTCCGAGTGAGCCGGTCTGCTTTTCACATCGCTTGACGTGGCTCGGCGGCGGCGGCGGCGGCGCCAGGCCACAGTGCCACAGCCCGAGGCGGGGGCGTTGGTTTGGCTGCCTACCCAGCGGGCGCTGGCGGCTCCAGACGGACCGCGCTCCGCCGCCGCCACGGCCGCCGCCACGGCCGCCTCACCGTCTCACAAAACTCTCCCCGCAGACAAGGACGTGAAGACCCTGAGGACCGAGGTGAACGCCAAGATCCTGGGCATCCCCTTCCCCTTCCTGGGCGTGGACAACACCAACGCCTGCGGCGGCATCTACACCCCCGACGGCACCAAGGTGTCCTGCCCCCTCAAGGCCGGCCAGGAGTACGTCTACAAGAACAAGTTCGACATCCTCGAGATCTACCCCAAGGCAAGCTCCTCTCTCTCTCTCTCTCTCTCTCTCTCTCTCTCTCTCTCTCTCTCTCTCTCTCTCTCTCTCTCTCTCTCTCTCTCTCTCTCTCTCTCTCTCTCTCCTCACGGTCACGGGTGTCTTGTGTTGTCACAGGTGAAGGTGAACGTCCACTGGGCGCTTGTGAACCAGGACAACGAGCGTATCCTCTGCTTCGGCATCCCGGCCAAGATCACGTCGTGATGGTGCCGGACTGCGGAGCGCACCAGCCTCGCCAAACCTTCCTCAAACCTTGTGATATTTCTTACTCTAATTATTTGCGTCCATTTCTCGTGTACATCACTTCGCCCTATTTAAATAAATGTTACCGTTTTGTATTATGTTTTAGTTACATTTTTTTTACCCCGAGTACAAACAGTCTTCCATGAGGGCCAGATTGACACAACCCACTGACAGATTGGGCTCAGGGGAACGACCGACAGAAAATACATGCGATCCCAGAACAGCCTCCGTTTAATCGATACACTGACGGGGAAAGGTTTTACTGCGACTACAAAATAATGAGCTCCCCCTTTCGAAATAATGCAATGCAATTGAGCCCGTTGCCGGTCTGAGAGCGAAAACGCCTGCTGTGTAGGCAGCCGCGGTGCGTGCACGCACGCGTGTCGTGCGGGCTGGCCTACCCCGGAGTTCGCAGGCGCTCGGAGGAGGGAGAACCCCCACCCGCCCCTGACGCTTTTGGCGTGTGACGCGGCGGGCAACGCGATGATAGGTGACGAGGCAGAGACGCGGCGGGGCCGGCCAGCCCAGAGATGACGAGCCGACCTCTCGCGGCCCGAGGGGTGGCCAGTGCCACCACAGCGTGGCTCCGGCCCCACGCACGCCGCACGGCCCGACTGGACTGGCCGCGAAGACTTGTCGACCAGGTGTGAGGGCATGCGGGCAGTCGGGCAGCCGGGGGCCCCCAGAGCCCCAATAATGCCCCGGCCGTAACCGTAGCGATTAGTGCAGCGAGGCCGCGGGGCGTGTGGAGTGGGGCCGGTCGCCGAGCTGCGCTGCGCTGCGTCCGCGTCTGCTGGGCTACGCCGGGGCCGCGGCTGCTACGGCTGCGGCGCGATAGTGCCCAAGTGGCGGCCATTAGTGCCACTGTACCCCGGCACGTCGGCCCGGCGCAGCGGCGAGGACTACGCGGCCCGCACCGGCGCGAGGCTTCCCAGGGGAGGGCGTCGGCGGGGGCCTCCGTGCGTGCTTACGGTCCGCCGCGGCCACGCCGCCGGGGCAGGACTCATCCCGCGCGTGTCGGCAACGTGTCCTGTCCGAACCGCCGCCGCCGCCGCCTCACTTAGGGAAGACCGGACGGCTGCCGCCGCCGCCGCCGCTACGGCGCTATCGCCACGCAGCGACCACCGCAGCGAAGCAGGGCGGGCCTCCGCGGGGCGTGGCGAGGCGCGGCGTCGGCGGGCCGCGGGCCGACGCAAAGGCAACGCAACGCCGAGCGCAACGCTACGTAAGCACAAGCAGTACACGGCAGCGCGGCCCCACCGGCCCCAGCGGGCCCCGCCGGGCCCCGCGCCACGCCGCCTGGGCCCAGCCGTGGCAATGCCAGTGCGCCTAGCAGTAGCGGCGGGCACAGCAGGTCGGCGCGGTGTGCGCGCGCTGTGTGCCGAGCCGCGCCGGCACGACTAGGCCGCAGGCCGCAGGGCCCGAGGCCCGGCCTCTCGGCCCGTCCCCCGCCGAGTGCCGGTACGCCTACCTGCCGGGCCGCGGCCTGTCACGCCGCCGCCGCCACCGCAGCCGCCGCCGCTACTGCTGCTGCTGCCCGGACTGTGCGGGCCGTCGAGACGCAAACGCACCGCAACGCAACAGAGACAAGCGCAGCGCGGAGGCCGCGGGGGCGCCGCGCAGGCTGAGCTCAGTGCCACGCGCGGGGGCGACGCCGGCGCCGGCGCAGCGGAGGCCCCGGGAGCCGTCGTGTGGCAGCGATGATGGACGACGACCACGTCGCCGCCGCTGTCGACGCCACCGCCGCCGCCGAGCTGCCCTACTCTGACGAGCTGCTCGTCGGCCTGGTGCACGCGAGGGAAAACCTCTACGACAAGGGCCGCGTCGACTACAAGGACGAGCAGGCCAAGGCCGAGGCCTGGGAGGCCATCGGCAGGACGTTCGGCATGAGGGGTGAGTCGGTGGAGCTGCCGGGCCCGCGCCCCCGAGGTGCACGAGGTGTCCCACGTGGTCCACGCGTCGCGTCGCCCCCCGGTGTAAGGCGGGCTCCGCGGCGCGCGCTGTGTGCACACCGCACAGCCAGGCACAGCACGGCCGGCCAGAGCCGGCCGCAGGCTCGCCGCCGCGCTCGCTGCCACGCAAGTCGCAAGTGCGGCTGCGCCGTCGCCTTCCCCAGCTAACGAGCGCCCGTTTTACACTTGTCGTCCATCAGCCGCGACCCTTCAGGGAGGGGAGCGTTCGTCCCGTCCTTACGATCGTCTCCAGGACACGCGGCGAGGACACGGCCGGTGGCCACGCGACACCCCCCTGGCCGCCCTGGAGGCGCGCTCGGCCCGGCTCGGACCAAGGCTTCCCACTCTAGATTCGCTTCTGCGGCTGCTTGTAATCCGCCTCGCGGGCCCGGAGTGCGGCAGCAGCGGCACAGGCTGCGGCGGTGAATACATCCCGACACGACGCGACGCGATTGCAGCCGAGACAGACATCGCTGCCGCTGCAGCAGCTGCCTGCGTCAGCGCTCTCCGTGTCGGGCCCCGCGGCTCTGCGCGGCCTGGCGTGGTGACACTGCGTGCCGCGCCGCGCCGCGCGCGCTGCGGCTGCGGCTACGCCAGGCCGCGCTCGCAGCACGGCCGCGAGCCGCGCGCTGCGTGACAGGTGGCTCGCCGCGTAGCGTAGCGTAGCGCAGCGTCTCGGTGCGGTAGGCACACCGTTACGTCACGTTACGCCGCGTTACGTTACGGCTCGCCGCGTTTCGCCGCGCGCACCTCGCTTCTAGCCTCTGGGGGGGGCGCCGCCGAGCCGCGCCGCGTCCGCCCGTAGGGTACCGCCACTGCGGGGTACCGCCGGGCGCCACCCGGGCCTAGAACGAATCGAACGACAAGCTGGACGAACACGGCCGCCGCGGCCCGCACTCCGCGCTGCGTCGTGGTCGTCAGTGACGTGCCTCGCGCTGCCATGCATGAACCTTTGACACGTCTGTTCCAGCGGAGGAGTGCCAGACGCGATGGGTGCGCCTCCGGGAGCGCTTCGGCAGGGAGCTCCGCCTGCACAAGCGAGGGGTGCCGCCGGGCAAGGAGTGGCCGCTGTTCT
The DNA here is from genome assembly GCA_026979955.1 of Megalurothrips usitatus. Classification (NCBI taxonomy): domain Eukaryota; kingdom Metazoa; phylum Arthropoda; class Insecta; order Thysanoptera; family Thripidae; genus Megalurothrips; species Megalurothrips usitatus. The sequence continues at coordinate 5,618,446 of CM049595.1, read as the reverse complement.
CCCGCATGCACTGGCTGGAGCGCTTCATCCAGCCCCGCAAGTACGTCCCGGCGGGCTCCGCCTCGGGCTCCGCGGGGGGTCGTCAGCGGGCCGCCAGTAATGAATGACTTTCCCGCTGCAGCCGGGTCGGGACAGCCAAGGCGCACGTGGCGGCCCTGCGCGCGGCGATGTCGCGCGACCGCGGCCTGGGCCTCGGCGGGCTGGGCGCAGCCACGCCGTCGGCCAGCCTCGCGTCCCCGTCGGACTCGGGCGACGGCCTCGGGGACGAGGCGCCGCCGACGCCGACGCCCTCCTCGGCGGGGCCGCTGTGGCCGCACACCTTCAGGCTGTGGGCCGCCGGCGACCACCACCTGACCCACGGCGGCAGCATCGTGGAGGACGACATGGACGACTCCCAGCAGGAGATGGCCGTCGACCTGGCGACGCACGGGTCGCACGCCTCGCGCGCCTCCACGCCCAAGCAGGCTGGGACGCCGACGTCAGGTGAGTCCCCGTCGCCCTCGGACAGGCCAGGCTGCTACTCCGACACTCACATAACGTGTTCCTAATTCGGCAAGCGCTTACAGGGGACTACCACCACGTGCACGGTGACGCCGGCGACGCGCCCCCGCCGGGGATGCTGCCCGGGCCGCTGCCGTCGCCGCACCACGCCGTCGACTTCCAGGAGTCGGTGCGGCAGTCGCTGACGGCGATGGCGGGGTCCCTGGACGGCATCGAGCGCAGCCTGTCGCTGTCGCGCCTCCAGGATGACGCGTACGACCCGGACGAGCTGTTCGCGCGGAGCTTGGCCGCCACGCTGAGGAGGCTGCCGCGGCCGCGGAGGTGCGAGGCCAAGATGAAGCTCATCGCCGTGATGGCCGAGTTCGAGGACGGGTCGTGACTCGGCCCCGCGCCCCGCGCCTCACCGTTCCTACCTCACCAAGGCTGTGTCGCTCCCCGCCGGAGCAAAACTGAGTATTTTAGTAATAGGCTTTACCGCACTGAGAACCGTTCATTTGTATTGCTCAATTCGGAGACCAAAGATGTGTCGGACGCGTTAATGGCCCTCTTCCACTGTGGCTTGGCGCCGCTGCGGAAAGGGAGTGACGAGTTGGCTAGTATGGTTTTATAATGTGATTCGAAGTGGGATCGCGATCTCTCGTGAAGTATTTTTAGGAGGACTTCTCCCAGTGTATACTAGTTTATGTGTTATACAAACGCACTTTTTTTGCGAATGTGCAAAGTTATTGTATAAAATCCTAATCACCGCTCATTGTGCACACGACACTGAGTAAATAACCTATTTCCCCTCTTGCAGGGAGGTGGAGTAGCGTCTATCCAAACTTTCAATTCGTCACCTTGAATTCATCTTTTCTTTCTTTATAAAAATATAATTATGGACTGTTTACTCCAATGAGACTGAAATTAATTTGTTTCGGATTTTTCTTTATTTTTTCCCCATTTAAATAAATGAAAAATGCAAAGCAAAGAAGCCGTGAGTTCTTACTACCGCTCCAATCCCAACCAGTGTCGTGTGGCCTCTTGCAGAGTTACGGTTGGCCCCGGAACGCCTGCAGTGGCAGGGGTAGGCAGACCCGCAATGCACGACTGCGCTGCGGCCGGCCCGCCTCGTCCGGGCCGCAGGCGGAGGCGGCTCACGTACGTTGGGCTGCCTGCGTGCTCGGGGCACCGCCGCCACGCGACTGCCGTGTCGAGCGAGTCGGATGCGTCGGCTGCCCACAAGCGAACAGTTTCTATTTGTATGCTATAGACACCGACGCCTCAAATGTTTTATATTTTATTTATTTTTTTATTAGAAAAAAATATTTGTTAACAAATGACGGGTTGAGCGAGAGAAATTGAGCAGATTACCAGGGCTCAAAAACATCGAAATGAAAAGATGGGGGGAGGGTGAGGGGACGCGTTGAAAGAGTTAACTCGTTTTCTCATAGTCGCCGAAGTTGGTCCACGTATGATCCCAGTGCTGCGGGTCCGCCTTCGGGTCCCAGGGCAGGTTCCCCGGCGGCACGGCGGTTGAGTTGACGTCCCGCAGCATCTGCCTCAAGTGCTGGAGAACTGCCGGAAATCTGTGCGACGGGGCGGAAATGTCATCAATCTGAACACAACACAAGCCCCCCCCCCCAAAAAAAAAAAAGAAAGAAAGTTCCCTGACCTGTTCGCGAGGTTGCGCCTCTCGCAGGGGTCCGTGGCCACGTTGAACAGGCAGGGCGCCAGCAGGGGCTTGCAGGCGGCGGGGCCGGAGACCTCGGGGCCGGTGTGGTCGCCGTCCTCCGCCCCGCAGTTGACCTCCGCCAGCTCCCGGAGCCCCCACACCTGGACCACAAACCGGGATGTCGGGGGAGACGGAGGAGTCGACCGTTTAAGTCACCACGCGTCGGCCCCGCTTCCCAAATCTTTCCAGTCCAGAATTATTTCCCCCCGAAGAGATAAATCTAATTGTGTCGTAAACCGTACCAGGTCCGGAGTGAGCGGGGTGCCCGCGGCGAGGGCCGCCTTGCCGGCCAGGCTGCCCACGACGGAGGCCACGTCGTACTGGCGGACGACGGGGTCGTCCCTCCCGGAGGGCCCGTACCACGAGTCCCACGTCCCGTTGTAGGTGGCACCTGCGCGTCAACAACGTGGCGGGTGAGGGGCGCAGCAGCGCGGCCGCGGCGCGGGGAGCCCGCCTCACGCGGCGCGGCGCTACCTGTCACGATCTTCCACTGGCCGACGGTGAGCGCGGCCACGCCGAAGACGTCGTCGATGTTGTGCAGCACCGACGTCCGGTTCGAGTCCAGGTCGAAGGAGAGCGCGTCCCACAGGTCCACGCCGTCGATGGCGGGCAGCGCGCCGGGGTCGCCCCCCGCCGCGCGGTACAGGGTGGGCAGCCAGTCGGTGACGTGCATGAGCTGCCGGGAGACCCTGCCCGGGCGCGCCAGCAGCGGCGACCACAGCAGCCCGGCTCCGCGCACCCCGCCCTCCCACAGCGTGTGCTTCACCTGCAACACGGACGCTCGCTGCTGCGGACTCACGCGGGGAGGAGTGTGGCCCCGCGGCCCCCGCCCGCTCACCCCTCGCAGCGGCCAGTTAGACGCGGCGTTGATGTTGAAGCCTTCCGCGGGGCCGCCGTTGTCCGTGCTGAAGACGATGACGGAGTTGCGCAGCATGTTCCTGCGCCGCAGCGCCTCCACCACGCGGCCCACGGACTCGTCCAGGCGGTGCACCATGGCTGCGGGGGCAGGGCGGAGCAGGGCGCGTCAGGCTCGGCGCTGCCGTCGTCGGGGGCCTCCGGCCCGCGCCGCGCCGCGCTTACCCGCGTACCGCCGCCGCTGGTAGTTGGGGATGATGTCGTGCTTGGCCACGTCCTCGTCGTGCGCGGGCAGCGGGTTGTAGGGGTTGCCCGAGTGCGGCGCCACGTGCGCCAGGTAGAGGAAGAGCGGCGTGGAGGCGTTGTGCGCGCCGATCACCCGCTCCGCCTCCTCCGTGAACACGTCCGTGGAGTAGCGGCCGTGCAGGTCCCACGCGGGCCGCAGGTCGCGCCGCATGTCCAGCCCCCAGTACGGCTGCAAAGCTGTCCGCGTGACTTAGGGGTCGTGGCCGTGTCGGGCCGCTGCTCCGCGACCAAATCAATGATTACGGGGCTCATGAAATAGTGAATGAATTATTTTAATGTGGAAAAATATTTTTAGTGAATGAATCGTTTTGATGAATAAATGATTTTAGTGAATGGATGGTTTTAATGAATGATTGTAATTAATAAAAATGATTTGAGTGAATGAATGATTTTTTTTTGTGCATGGATTTATTCCAATGAGTGGGGGAGGGCACCCGTTCCTCAGTTGAGGAACCTCTTGGTGCGATGGTTGGCCTTACCTTCTCGACGGCCGTGTGGTCGAAGTAGTCGTGGTGGCCGGTCCAGGGCCCGAGGTGGGAGCGGAAGCCCCTGCGGGTGGGGGTGTACTCGCGCCGCCAGTGGCCCAGGTGCCACTTACCCACGATGCGGCAGTCGTAGCCCTGGCCGCGCAGGTGCTGCGGCAGCAGCGTCTCCGACAGCGGCAGCCCGCGCGGCTCCGCGCCGAACAGCACCGTGTGCTGCATACCTGCCGGAGGGAGAGCCGCGGTCGCTGTAGCGCAGTGGGCAGCGCGTCGGACTTCTACGTCGAAGGTCGCGGGTTCGCCCCGCGCATTCGCCGTCGTTACTGACCAGTGTGGATGGGGTACTTCCCCGTCATGAGCGCTGCCCGGGTGGGGGTGCAGATGGGGGTCACGTAGTAGTTGTTGAGGATGAGGCCGGAGTACGCCAGGGCATCCAGGTTGGGCGTGGGGATCTGGTTGGAGCCGTGGAATCCGACGTCGTTCCAGCCCTGTGAGACCACGTTCCCCTTTACCAAAAAACGGTTCACTCACGTGTGGTGGCAAGCGGAATATGAGCACGAACCAGGTCGTCTGCCAGGATGAAGACAATGTGCGGCTTCTGCCGGGCTGCCGAGGGTTTGGCGGTCTTCGGGGCGGCGCGCTGCTCCGGGACCTTGTTGGTGTCCAGTGGGCTCAGGCTTGGCGCTGCAGTCCCGCTGGTCGACGCCGGAGAGGGAGGGCTTGCAGACGAGGGAGTGGGAGGTGGCGGGGGCGTGGGCGTCGCGGGCGAGGACGGAGACGACGACTCCGCGGCTGGGGGCGCCGACGGCGGGGTGGACGACGAGGGCGGCGAGGGCACGGACACGGTGCTCAGGGCGGACGCGCGCCCCGAGCACACCAGCAGCAGCAGCAGGGCGGGGGGCAGCATCGCCTGCGAACGGAGCACGTCCCTGGGTGTTATGTCCGCGCGGGCCGGGAGCGCCTGCAGCCGTGCGGGTAGGCCGGCCCGCCGCGCACCCGCGTCCCGCGGGCCGGCCTACCTCCGGCTGGCCAGGCACCCGCCGCCGCCGCCGACGTCTGTCCACCACCCACTTATCGGAGCTCGGAATCTTGCGTCGGCGGCGGTGCAACGCACTGGCGGCCCCGTCGGCCTGCGGGCACCAGCCACCAGCCACCAGCCCTGACCCACCGAGCGACCACACACACACACACACACACACACACACTCACTCTCCGTGAACCCATCGGGCGTCCTCCGCGGCCAAATATACATTGGCAGTGCGATAACGACTCTGATACCCTCATAAACGGAAGGTCATTCCGTACGCCGAAAGAACGAATTCCTTGATCTCTCTCTCCCTCTCAGCCACTACCCCCCCCCCCCCCCCTCTCCTCCTCTCTCTCTCTCTCTCTCTCTCTCTCTCTCTCTCTCTCTCTCTCTCTCTCTCTCTTCCAGATCGCCGCGCGCCAAAACGAGTGCCGCTACCGAGGTCGCAGCCGCGCGCTCCGACTTGCGTTTGCGCGACTCGCGACAGAGAGACGTGGATGTGGCGGCCGTGCCCGCAGCGGCCGCCCGTCTTCCGGATGACGTCACGCGCGGCGGGACCCGGCGTGCGGGCGGGGAGGTGTCGCCGCCGTCGCCGCTTCCACCGGTTCTCGTCGGGGTAAATTGATGACCCAGACAAGGTGGCGCCGGCGGTGACGCGGGGTGACCGCCGGCGCCGGCCCGTCGGCGGCACGCCCCCCGCACGCGCCCCGCACGCGACACGCCCGCCGCGCGGACAGCTTTCACTCACGCCGCGTCACCGCCGCAGGAGTATTTAGGCGCGTCTCGCGCAACACACAAAACGGCGCGCGTGAATAATTTGGCGGCATATGTGAGGAGAAAACTAGCCGGTGGCTGCGGGCCCACCGATGAGGATGAGGTCGGGTCGGGAGTCGGGGGTGCGGCGCGTGACCCGCCGCCCCGCCTCCGGGCCTCCGGGCCTCCGGGCCTCCAGGCCAGGAGATAAGGCGCCTCTCACCGCGGCCCGGAGCCTCCTATCCGGGTCTCCCGGCCTAATCCGCTGGCCTTCGCTGATACGCCGCAGCGTGACAACAAAAAGCGCTCCGGGTCCCGGCCGCAGGCTCCGAAGGCCCCGGAGGCCCCGGAGTGATACGGGGATATGTGACAGCAGCGCCTGCGCAGGGTTACTCGTCCCGAAAATTTCAATGAAAATTTTCCAAAAATATCCAGAAATTTTCCTACAGTATCGAGATATTTTCCAATAATATCAAAATCATTTCCAATATTTTCCAAAAACTTCACAAATTTCCCAAAAGTTTTTTCCCCCTAAAACTCGCCACGACAGTTGACACTTGCGAATCGCACGCCGATGCGACTTACGACGTGCGATGGCGAGCGGCTGGTGGCTGCAGTTGCCGCGGCCGGCACCACGGAGAGACTGCGCCGTGCAGGTCCCCGCCGCTGCCCGCAGGACCCGCAGGACCCGGGGAGGGGCGTTGTCCTGCAGAACTGCACGTTCCCCCCGGCCAGGGCTTCCTGATTGAGGCTCATTGAAAACCGCCACTTGTTGCGGTATCGTGTATCGACTGACGTCCGCTGCGCGTCGCGTCGCGTCGCGGCCGCAGGGGGGAAGTCCAGCACGCCGTCGGCACTGCAGACCTCTTCACGACACGGGCGGCACTGAGCCGCGTAGCTCTCCGGAGTATTTTTAAAATAAAATATGATTCTTTGCGCGTAGGCCAGCCCGCACGACACGCGTGCACGGGGCAGCGGCCGCGACACTGCCCACCCGGCGGGCGCCGCCAAAGCCGACTAAGGACATCACCACACGCGCACACTCTGCGCAGGACGAAGCCGCACCTCCCCGGGGCAGGGATTGGGATCATCCCGACCCGAGCTCGGCCTCGGCCCCGTCCTGCGCACTCCACTCCGGGCACTCACCGGGGATCGACGCGCTGACGGCGGCGGCGGCGGCGGCGCGCGGCGAGTGTCGAGCATGGCGCGGGACTGGGGCATTGCCGGCATTGCGCGGCCGGGTCGGGTCGGGCCGGTCGGGGCGCTGCCGTGATGACCACTGGATGGAAGGGAAGCTGGATGCAGCGGCGGCGGCAGCGGCGGCGGCGGCGGCGGGGGGCAGCAGCTGCACACACCTTGGGCACACGCCACACACCGCGCCGTGGACTTGGGCTGGGGCCAACCGGGACCACCACGCCGATGGGACGCGACGCGGCGCGCCCCGCTCGTCCTGCCCCCTCTCCCCCTCCCGTCCATGCGCTTGCTATCGCCATGAACAGCCAGCAGCACGCAGCCACACCTCTCTCGCTTCAACGCCCCGGAGCCCGGAACGCAACGCAACGCGACGCGACGCATGCACGGTGCACGAGCCAGGCTCGACTCGACCCGGTCCAGGGGGGTCGGACTGGGCGGAGGATAAAAACACTGCCGGCCTGCGTGTTTCACCCCGCAACGGGATTGTGCTCTTCACCAGCGGACGCAGCCCTTCGGTTTTCAAATGTGGCGCCCGTCAATGTGATCGGGTCTGGAAAGAACTGGAGTGTCACGCGCGGGTTCGAATGCCACGAACGCGGCGAGAGTGAGCGTGTGAGTGGCGCTAGTGTGAGTTCTGTTGCCCGGATGCCGCCCGCTCAGCACTAGCATATACATCGTCGTCGACGTCAAACAAGAACGAGGCGCACGGTCGGTGGAGATAAAAGGCCGCGTTGGCGACTGTCGTGTTCACCTGCCTGTTCAAACGAAAGCGCGCCAAAGACAAGCACCGGGGGGAAGCGCTAGCAGCGCGCTAGCGGTGGCTAGCGAGAGCGAGGGCAGGTGGTGGGGGTTGGCCGAGCCCCGCCCCCCGCGCCCCGCCCCCCGCCCCGTGGTCCTCCCCTGTCTCTCCCGTCAGCCCGTCCCGTGCTGAGCCATCAGCTGATAGCGCTGCGCACTTGCTGTGTTGTGTGAAAACAAAAACACAGACAGAAGCAGACGGAGAGGACAGAAATCAATAACCGTCGTGTCATTGCGGGTCGAGCCGAAGGTTCAGTGTGATACGGCGCTGCGTCCCGTGCGGCGCGGCTTCAGCTTCAGCCACAGCCTCCGCTCCGCTCCACAGTGCTGCCGCGGCCCCCGAGAAGTGCTTGTGCCCGAGATGTGATGGCGTCCCCGACGAGGACCTGGGCGCTGTTCGTGCTGTCCCTGTCGTGCGCCCTGGTCTGCCGCGGCCAGAGCGCTGGAAATGACGAATACATGCGACAGTTGGGATACGAAGTGGAGACCAGAGTGGACCCGGGCGCCGCGGAGGTAACAAAGGCCGCAGGGCCAGGGGAGGGGAAGTCTGGGGAGAGCCTAGGGCAGCTAGGGACTGATGCAGGTGGGCTGCCTTTGTCTTAACGTCGCGGCGACGGACGTGTCCTTCTCGGTGTTCCTAAGCGAGTTGCAAATAGTTGTTACAGTTTGTGGGTCATTGTCCCTTAATAGAGAAGTACTTGTACATCTCTAGCCGTTGATCGCTGCTGTCGTAACTATAGATACTTCCTACAAATCGTCTTTTCTACAAATTATCATTTTCACGATTGAAGCAATGAAAAGTTGGAAACAATGACAATAAGTTTGAAGTTGAAGTATTGCTTATGAATGGCTATGTTGCCTGTTGAATGTGTGCAATGTTCTCTGATCGATAAATGCAATCTTGCTGAGTTGTCGCTTCTGGCATTCCTGTTACAACCGGTTTGTGAATTAGTGCGCTGCAGATTTTTTTCATCTTGCCCAATTACCTCACCATCCCCCCTCCCCCATATTTTTACTTGTCTTGTATCTTTAGTTTTTTACTGACATGGGAACTTTTGTTTTTCAATTGCTCAAATTCTTCTTTTTCAGAATGAGGAAATAACACTAGTCGGCCTTGAGAGTAACATCAAAGATGCTGGAGACATGAGTCTTAGTACAGAAGTGCCAACTGGAACTGTAAATGAAGCCTCAGAGCCAACAGTTGTCCGCAAGAAGGTTCCTTGTCTTGGATGCCCAACTGAAGTCGACATCACAATTCCAGAAAACTTGAAAGCCCTACACAAGTTGCTGGAGGAGCCTCTCTCAACTATGGATTCTACGAGTGAATATAGGTTCAGCCGGCCCCATATTTTGTCAGCTACCAAACAGGTACTTTGGATTAATTTGTTTGCTATTTCTGTGGCATGTTAAGAATGTCTTGCTAAGTTCAACAAATTTTACCGTATGCAGGTCGAATCTAGCATCAAATATGTTATAACTTTCGAAGTTTTGCGTACCTGGTGTTCCATCAATGACCCACCCAAAAACCGTGATGAGTGTCTTCCGCAAGTAGAAAATAGCCGCATCTGTGTTGTGGAAGTTATTGACAAAAGTGGAACACAATATGCTGCGTACAACAACTGTACAAATGACTTTGAAAAAGAAATGTCCAATAAGAATTGGGAGTCTCATGAAAGTGCCTACCACGGAGGTAGTCCTAGCAACGATGGTGAATTGATCTCAGTTGACATGAAAATGCCCGAGGTGTTTCAAAGTAATGAGAAAATGGATGAAGAAGGCATGCAAGATAACTCCCAAGAAATTGAAGACACCCAGGAGGTTGAAGACGCAAGAGTTCAACGCTCAGCAAACTTTGGTTCTTTGAGGGATGTAGATAAAAGTGAACAAGATTTGATCTCCCAATTTGCTGCACTTGCTGTGAAGACTCTAGATGATGTGGATCCGGATAATAGGAAACGCATTGTCCTGGGTGTTACAGAGGCCAAAAAGCAGGTATGTGCTATTGGAGAAAAACAATTTTAATGTGTCTTCTTTTGGAATTTGTTTTTTTATTACTATCCTTGATGCATATTGCTGTATTTGACCAGATTGTGAATGGTATCATGTATCACCTGGTGATTGAAGTTGGAACCTCCAGTTGTCAAGGAAATGAAGGAACCAAATCAAATACAAACTGTGTGGAAAATCAACTCTACCCCAGGAAGATTTGCAGAGTTCAAATTCATCGCAGCTGGGCTGATGAATCTCCCTTAAATGCAAAGGTTAGTCTTCGATCTCACATTGACTGAATTATATTTTTTGGTGGATACAACTTTTCCAGACACATGGTTTTCTTCATCTCCAGGTTGTGAAATCTGAATGTGCTGACGTTTGGCCCGAAGACTTCCCATATGAAGCAGTGCCCTCAGAAAGGGTTCGGCGCAGTACTCAGGAAAACTGGCCCAGCACTGATGGATGGAAAAAATATGAACTGGATGATCGATCTCAAGGAGATTGTTTTGATAAAGTTATGATTTCATTTCGAGATGTCCTGGATGTCAAAGATGTTACCAAAGTTGCGACTGTCAGGGATGCGCACACAAGAGTAATACTTCCATTCATCAGCTAATTTTCTCTTCACAATAATTCTTAAGATGTGTTCATGTTAGTGCTTTCCCTTTTTTCTAGGTAAACAAAGAGAGTCAACAGCCAGAGATGGTCGTCACGGTAAGTTAAATGTTCCTTTTATACTAGTCATGAAGTGTATTAAAAATATGCCGAGTATCAGAGGATTGGTCATAATTGTTAAGTTTATAATAATGCCTGCATGGGGAAATTTCCAGATTGTCCTAACAGACCCTGAAACATTAAAGATGTTTGGTGATGTGAAGAAGCCAATGGTTGTGTCATCAAGGGTTGTGTGTACTCAGAGATTAAAGAGAGTAAGAATCTAGTTGTTACGCTTTGTTTTATTGACCATGAAACCATAACATAAATGACATTTGTCTAATCCACATCCTCTCTTTTTCAGTCACCTGGTGTACCTGGGGGACTTAGTGAAGCTGATGTTAATGATCCTTTTGTGAAAGAAATCACTAATTTCGGCATGTCTAAAGTCCAGGAGTCGATCAACAGTCCATTTCACCATGCTTTAGTCCGGATTATTGAACTTCAGAAGCAAGTTGTTGCTGGAACACTTTACCACTACAAAGTAGAAATAGCTCCAACTTCATGCTACAAGGCAGATGCTCAAAATAAAGATTGTACTCCTCCCACGAACTCTGAGGTATGCCGTATGTTTTGCAGAACAGAAAAGGTTCTGTAGAATGTAATGTTTTTCTGTCCTTATTCCTTCTGACTGTTCCTCCTCATATTCCAGCAGCTGATGATATGTTCTTTCAAAGTGTGGGACCAGCCATGGACAGGACGTCGTGAAGTTCAAGATTTGAACTGTGGTTCTTCACGCTCAAAGAGGGAAGTTGTTGAGAGTGAGCAAAGGGAAGAACCTCTTCTGGGAGGGCTCAGGTCTCAAGATGTAGAGGATCCTTATGTAAAGGAATTGGCCAGTTTTGCCTTGACAGAAATAGATAAGGGCTTGCAGAGCCCATATCAGCAAAAGATTATCCGGGTTGTAGAAGCAAAATCTCAAGTTGTTGCTGGAACTCTCATGCACCTAAAGTTAGAATTGGTAACCACTAACTGCCTCAAGCAAGAAAATGTTCCCTCGGACAACTGCGTGTATAATTCTGATGAGGTGCGTGGGAATGTATTAAATATGAAAAGTTTTCCATTTAATTTTTCTATTTTTTGAACGCTATAAATTTTTGTTCCATTCTGAAATATTTTTACCTGACTCTCAATTTGTCTACTTAGGCCTCAACAATGTGCAGCCTCAAGGTGTGGGATCGATCTTGGCTTAAAAAGCGACTGCTTCAAGATTTGCAATGTGGAAGAACTCGATCCAAAAGAGTATGTATTACACCACGTCACTAACAAACTGTCTCCTGATATTATTTGAATTAACAGGGAAAATTATCTTTAACAGGACGTTTCAACATCTAACTTTTTAGATGTAAATGTGAAAGACCCGTACGTTATAGAGTCTGCCAATTATGCTCTGGAAGAAATTGACAAACAGACAAACACTCCTTATCGCCATAAACTTTTGCATATTTCTACAGCTCAGGTGGAGGTTGGTTCAATTTTACTTTCTTTTGTTTGTATTTGTCAGATTATGGGATTTTATTGAATATTTTTGTTAATTATCTTTTTTGTTGCAGCACACAGCACACACTTCTGTGAGGATGGACCTGCAGGTTGGCTATTCCACCTGCCGGAAATTTTCCAGGTCATCTGGATGTGTTCTTCAGAAAGATACCGTGAGATTTTAATGCTTTTCAAATCACTGTTTCTGCTAGTAATGCTATAAATTAATTTTTTGTTTTATATTTGCTATTTGAAGGGCATTAAAATGTGTCATGTGGAATTAAAGCACAGACCATTCGCTCAGTTCCGAGAAATTGTCAATTTGAACTGCTCCCCAATGGAATCTAAAACCAATCTTCCACCACGTGTAAGTTCAGATCAAAACGAATAGAAGGCTTATTTACATTCTACTTGTCTGCTTACAAGCCTGTAACTCTCTCTCTTCTTTCTTTTTCTTTGTAGAATGATGAAACTGTTGAAGACACAGATGTTGCTGCAGCTTCATTCCGGGATTTCATGCACCGATTCAATAAAACCTATTCATCAGACTCTGAGCTGCAGAAGCGTTTCAATGTTTTCAAAGCGAACCTGAAAGTTATTGAAATTCTACAACAGGGAGAGCAGGGCACTGCTGTTTATGGCCCTTCCATCTTTGCCGATCTAAGTCGTAAGTTGGATTACATGTTCATATCTCTTATACACTGTTGCTGGTTCACTTAAGTGAGTCAAATTTGTTGACTGAGCTCTCTAATACATTCTTATGATGTAGCCAAGGAGTTTAAAGAAAAGTACTTGGGACTTCGTCGTGACCTCCAGCAAGAAAATGCGATTCCTATGCAAAAGGCAATGATTCCCAAAGTCAATCCCCCAACTTCATTCGATTGGAGAGATCACAATGCTGTAACGCCCGTCAAGAATCAGGTAGGTTCAAGGCTGATGTTTAGTATGTATTTATGCAGAATTGCTGTAACAGGTAACAGCCCAACCCTGGATGGTTTGAGACCAGGCTGTGTGGCAATCTCTTGAGGTGTACTTCAGAAGGTTTTTATGTCTTGTGTCTTTACATCCAGGGTGCTTGTGGTTCTTGCTGGGCCTTTGCAGTAACAGGAAATCTAGAAGGTCAAAATGCTATCAAACACGGCAAACTTGTTCCACTCTCAGAGCAAGGTATTCATAATCTTTTAACATTTGTGACATTTGATTTGCCATATCCCATCACATGTATCATTTTTTTTTCTTTGCAGAATTGGTAGACTGTGATACTCTGGATGACGGATGTAAAGGCGGTCTTCCAGATAATGCCTATCATGCCCTTGAACAGCTAGGTGGTATTGAATCTGAAAGTGATTACCCTTACGAAGGTCGAGATGACCAATGTCTTTTTAATCGTTCTGAGGCCACAGTTCAAGTTAAAAGCTCTGTAAACATAACAACCAATGAGGAAGACATGGCAAAATGGCTTGTCAAGAACGGACCAATAGCAATTGGCATTAATGCAAATGCTATGCAGGTACACATTTTGTAGTTTATAGCTAACACATCATTTTCCAGGAAAAGTCATGTACAGTAAGAATTTGAAATAAATTTGTTTTTGCTTTCTATTTTGCAGTTTTACATGGGTGGAGTGTCTCATCCATTTAAATTCCTGTGCAGTGCAGAAGACTTGGACCATGGTGTGCTCATTGTGGGCTATGGTGTACACAGTAAGTACTAAGTATACTTCTTGTGAGAGGTAACATTTGTGGAATGCTTTGTCTAGTGGTACAAAATGTTTTCGCACATTGTGTCTTGGATTCATTATTCATTTTTTCCAGCCACTTCCATCCGTCACAAAGTTCTTCCTTACTGGCTTATCAAGAACAGTTGGGGAACTTTCTGGGGAGAAAAGGTACATAGCTTTGTTTCTCACATTTTGCATTTTTTTTTCAGCATATCCCATGTTTCAAAAAGTCCTTCCTTTCTGGATCATTAAGAACAGTTGGGGTGAGAGGTGGGGTGAACAGGTATGGTTCAATATATGTGACCATGTCAGAGTGCTACTGATTCATTCATCTCACCGTCTTTAGAAAATCCCCTGTTTTTTTTTTAAATTGTTGTTTTTATACTTTAAAAACAGAACAACATGTTCCTGGGTAGTCAGTTCTAATTTTTCAAATTATCTGAGTGTCACAGAAATGCATCCTCATGCTTGCCTTAGTTTTTCCTATCTTAGGATGTGTTCAATTTGTGTTGAGTTTATTCTAACATGGGATGCGTCATTTGTTTTCAGGGCTACTATCGTGTTTACCGAGGTGATGGAACATGTGGAGTGAACCAGATGGCATCTTCGGCTGTGATTGACTAAAGCCTTTTTGTCCAGAAGGCTGACATGACATGACCACAGTAATCTCATTTCCTCATATTCAGATGTGTACATCCTAGTCTAGATTTGTAATATGTGAATCCACAATGGGTTTTAAACTCTGAAAGTACATTCAGGCGTAAGCCAAACCTATATTAGCATTTTATTATTAAACTGTACTTCTTGGTCAAGAATCTCCTCTTGTTTATAAATTCCTACAGACTGCTAATCTTTAATGCTTGGTTGTGAGATGCCTCAATTCTGTCCTGACAAAGATTTAATGAGGAAGGGTGATGGTGAGACAAGTTGTAAAGGAGAGACTCAATTTTTGTTCTGTGATTCAATTTTAAATCTCTTTTAATTTCTGTCAAGAATCATGATATACGATTGTTTGTAATCGCTTGCGACAGCTAAAATATTTCTCTTCTGGCGCTGTGCTTAGTATGTGATAAATGTCAATTTAAGAATACTATTTTTACTCTTAAATTTTATGGAATCGGATTTTTTTTTGCAAACTTTTTAAACTTTATTTAAGTAACATTGTATTTGGTGACATTAAAGACATCACTAACATTCATCTGTTTATAAAACATTTTTGATGATTCAGTAATTGTGAATGAATGTGGTTGACATTGTAAGGATACTCTTCATGTTCATGACGTTGCTCTCTTATCTCATGTGCCTGGTGTGATGTTACTATAGTGCCATGTTGAGGTCAACGAGTGAAGTACCGTAGAGGGCTTGTGATTGTGCCAACCATTCATGTAGATGGACTTTTACCTTGTGCCATCCTGTGGATATTAAAATTTGTAGTCCATGTTCTGTATCATTTTAAGACTAATAATAATAAATACGTGTTCAAAAGCCCATCCATCTGTGCATTTGTGTGAAACCTTGGTAGAGTCCCTGCAGTCCAGATTACCAGACCAGGCATCCATCCTGAAGGGTAGGCAACCCGACGGCGCCGGTGCGCTGCAACTCGCATGTTGCCTACCGGTCCAGGGGCTTGCGCACTGTGCGGCGTCGGGGTCCCGCGCATCTCGCGGCCGGAGGGGGCGGGGGCAGCGGGGGGCAGGGGACATGCGAGGAGGCGGGGAACAGCGCAAGATTGGATGATGCCAGCTTCTCTCTCGTCAGTTGAGAGCTGGCGGCCAGACTGCGAGGCAGCTGCCCAGCTGTGGGTGGCTGCGCGCTGCGCTGCGACAGCGGATGGGAATTCGGCCGCTTTTCGCGCCTGTGGCTCTCGAGCACTTACTACCGATTAGGCTGACGGCGGGGGCCTTATCTCTGCGGCCGTCGGGGCGTTCGAGCGTGTTCAGGGCGAGACAGGGCGGGATCGCGAGAACTCCCGCCGGTGCGTCACCGGGCCGCGCCGCGCCGCGCGACACACGGGTATTTGAGGGACGGCCGGGCACGCTGCACTCGTGTCCTGCACGCGCGACGGGATGGCGCTGTTCTGGGTGCTGGCGTGGCTGGCCGTCCTGGCCTACGTGTCGCTGCGGGTGGTGCACCGGCGCCGCTACGAGCTGGCCGCCAAGGTGCCCGGCCCCACGCTGTGGCTGCCCGGCCTCGGCCACATCGCCGACTCCATGTACCACTACGGGCTGTGTGAGTAGTGACAACCCTCGGCTTGCGGGACGAGCGTGAGCGGGAGGGAGACAGGTAGCGTTACGCAGTATGTGCACGGCCCCTTATGTCCCCCGCTGACCGCAGCCGGCATCGACTGGTTCATCGGCTACTACAAGCGGTACGGGAACGTGTACCGGATGTGGATCGGCACCCACCTCTTCATCGTCACCTCCCACCCCGACGACATTGAGGCGAGTCCCCGCTCTCGGTTTGCGTAACCCATTATTTCGGGGCCCAAAGCCTGTCCGGCGACACCCCGCGCTCGAGCGCGAGACGTGACACCGACAACGGTCTGGTCTTGCCGCAGGCCATCGTCACCAACCCCGCGCTTATCGACAAGGGCAACACCTACAGCCTGCTGCAGCCCTGGCTCGGCGACGGCCTACTTCTGCTGGGCGGTGAGTCGGGTTGCTGTCTAAGGGGAGGGTAGGCGGTGGTGAGACTGCTTGACGCCGACCCGTCTGCTCTGCTCGGAGACAGGCAAGAAATGGCACGCGCGCCGCAAGATGCTCACCCCGACGTTCCACTTCCGGATCCTGGAGCAGTTCGTCGAGGTCTTCAACGACAAGGGCGAGATCCTGCAGTCCAAGCTGGCCGAGCTGGCGGGCAAGGGCCCCGTGGACGTGCGGCCCTACATCTCCAAGCACGCCCTCGACGTCATCTGTGGTACGTGGGGACGCGGGGGTGGGGGTCGTCGGGGCGGACCCAGGACCCCGACTGGACGGCGGCCCCGGCAGTCGCGGTGCCAGTGACACATAACACGTTGTGCCTCCCGCAGAGACGGCCATGGGGACGGCCATGAACGCCCAGCTGCAGGAGGACTCGGAGTACGTGCACGCCGTGAAGCTGTAAGTGTCTCCCCCGCCCCGACCCATCCTCTCTGTCCGCGGCTGCCGACGTGCACATGACCGGGAGACTGCTCCTGCTCCGCATGCAGGGCCTGCAAGGGTGTCGACGACCGCCACGTCTTCCCCTGGCTGGCGTACGACGCCATCTTCCGGATGACGCAGAGCGGCAAGGACTTCTTCAACGCCCTGGACATCATCCACGGCACCACCAGGAAGGTGAGCTGAGCAGCTGGGGGAGCACGGCGGCAAACCGTTTTCTCCTTCTGAGTCTCCCCACGGGTCCCCTAGGTTCAGTAGTCCAGGCGAGCCAGGAGGCAGAGAGCGCCCGGGGAGGGCCGCCAGCTAACGCGCACGGGTGTGTGGTGTGGTGCCTACCCGGTGCGGCGACCGCTCGGCCACACGTCCACGCTGCCTCTGTCTCTGCCATTGATGTGCATCTCTGTTTCACAGGTGATCGCGTCGCGGAAGCTGGAGCTGCAGAACGAGCTGAAACAGGGCGGCGGTGCGGCGACGGACGAAGGCGAGGCAGACATCGGTAAGAGGCGTTTCGTGCAGGCGTGTCCTGTGCCTGCTCTCAAACGAAACCACCGTCCCCACCGAGAAAATAACTGTCGCCAGGAACGAAGACGCGGAAAATGTTCATCGACCAGCTGCTGACCATGCACCTGCAGGGCGCCGACCTCTCGGAGAAGGACATCTTCGACGAGGTCAACACCTTCATGTTCGAGGTCGGTGGCTGCGGTGCCGTGCGGCGGGACGGGCTCGGCCGGGTGCTGACGGCGGCGTGTTGCAGGGCCACGACACCACCATGACCAGCGTCTGCTTCACGCTCTTCCTGCTGGCGAAGCACCCCGAGGTCCAGGACCGCGTCGCCGAGGAGCTGTCGCTCGTGCTCGGGGACGAGACGCGCTACACGTCGGCGCAGCTCGGCGAGCTCAAGTACCTGGAGGCCGTCATCAAGGAGTCGCTCCGGCTGTACCCCAGCGTGCCCGTCTTCTTCCGGGAGTGCAGGGAGGAGTTCCCCTTGCCTAGTAAGCCTCCCTCCCTCCCATCCCCTCGAGGCTGAGGTACGTTGCCTTTTTTCTTCAACCCCTCCTCCTCCTCCTCCCCGCAGGCGGCTACACGGTCCCGGCCGGCGCCACCATCTTCGTCAACGGGTACGTGGCGCACCACGACGAGAAGAACTTCAAGGACCCCTTCAAGTTCGACCCCGACCGCTTCCTGCCCGGCAGCGAGGCGAAGCGCCACCACTTCGCCTACATCCCGTTCAGCGCGGGCTACAGGAACTGCATAGGTGGGCACGGCCTCGGCCTCCGCGCGCCCGTCGCGGCGCTCGCTGACGGGCCGGCCTTAATTAACTCTGTTCTGTTTCAGGCCAGCGGTTCGCCATGCTCTCGATGAAGGCGACGCTGGCGCGGGTGCTGCGCTCGTTCCGCGTGGCGCCGGCCTCCGCCGACGCCAGCCTGGTGCTGGACCTGCAGGTGGTGCTCACGGCCAAGGACGGCGTCCACCTCGTCGTGGAGAGGCGGCAGTAGCGTAGTTTTAGTATTAGTATAATAAACTTATTTATTACGACCTTTTTTCCGCTCCGTCGGTTCTCGGAGGAGGTGAAAGCTCTGTTTCCTACCGTTTCCCTCACACTATCACCGGAATCATGTCAGAGCAGATTATCCATATTTCGCGGACCTCTCCTATAATATGATCCTCCGTATGGACCAGGGAGAGCGAGTCGCAGGGAAGTCGTTCTCTGGCCGGACGGAGCACCCCGCGCGAGCTAACTACGGTAGCTACTCCATGCATCCGCCATCATGTGATATGATGTGAGCCATAGCACGGACCTCCGTGGCCGAAGGTGCCGGCGCGGTTCGCCACTGCTGGAGACTCTCAGTCCCTGAGTCTCTTCGGTCACTACCCTGACGTGGAGCACGGAGTATGGACTCTGCGTGGCGGGGAAACGGGTTGGACCCCAACTCAGCGGCCGGAGGGAGCACCCCGCGCGAGCTAATTCGTAGTCGATCCAATGTAACCGGAGGCGGAGGGTAGGCAACCCCTCGGCATACATGCTCGGGCGTTGCCTAACTTGCGCCCCAGGTTAGGTGGGATCGACTACGAATTAGCTCGCGCGGGGTGCTACCTCCGGCCGCTGAGCTGGGGTCCGATCCGTGTTACCCCAGAGGGCGTTGCTGTGGCCGCCGTCTTGCCAAGCTTGTGGTGAGGGGAGTGGAGAGGAGTGGGGGTACGCCGACACGAACCAGCTGCCGCACGTGTGCCCGTTGACGTCGAATAGTTGTAGATATTCATAGTTTTATCGGTATTATAGTCGTCATGGGAGACAACTGACACGTAAGTTGTATGCTCGGTCTGTGGCGGTGAACGTGCGTTTGTGGTGTCAATAGAATTCTCTGGAAATTTCGTCGATTGAAATTTGTTTTGTACAGGTTAGGTTCTTCTGTTTACTACTTTCGAAACGGTTTGCCATCTTCTCAAGAGTAGTTGAATATTGGTGTAAACACGATGGCCGATTATCAAGTGGGAAGTCTTGGTAATTTGATTTCTGGGAAAAGTAATGGTGATGTGGGAGCCAAAATAGTGTATGAAGAAGTTGCCCCTAGAGCTACTAAGAAAGCTAAGCAAAATAAGGGGTGAGTGTTTCTTCTTACTTTTTACCAAACATATGTATGTAAATGCCCCTAAACTTTTACTGATGGAACATGGGTTATGTTTTGCTTATTATTTTAGTGCTGATGGTAGCCTGCGTCAATTGTCAAAAGGTAAGAGAATGTTGCTCTTCAATTATGTTATATGGGTATGGTTTTTCCCCTTTCGTTTAAACACATTCTATTGAACTGTTGCCCCAGGTCTTTCAGCTGTGAAGGAGAAGGTAGCTGGAACCCTATTAAGGAAGAGAAAACCAGAGATCGCTGATGATGAAGATTCAGGAGCTGTTGGCAAGTCGTGGAAACATCTGCCCAGCAGGTATTTCTAGTTTGTTTTAATATTTTGATCTTAAAGGGATTCAGCAACATTTCTAATTTTAACATTACATTTCTTCCAACTATTCAGGGATGGAGTTTCAGAAGTTGATGGAGCAGAGCCTGCAACTGACAAGGTCTTTAGCAAAAATGCTGCTAGACGAATTCACATTAAAAAGAACACCAAAAAGCATGTCGATGATCCTGATAGGGAGGCTCGAACCGTATTTGTTGGGAATGTACCTTATTTACATGCCACTAAAGAGAAACTTAAAAAGTTATTTCAACCTTATGGAGGTGTAGAAACTGTAAGAATACGCAGTGTGCCCTTAAAGGATCCTAAAATGACTAAGAGGGTAATAAAGGAAGACATTAACATGAACTACTTTAAAATTATGTCCTTCAATGTTAAACAATAGTCTACTTATTTGTTTTCCTTATGCTTTCAGTTTGCCGCTATCAAAAAAGAATTTCATGCAGAGCGCTCTAGTATCAATGCATATGTTGTATTTAAAACGCCTGAAGCAGCCAAAGCTTCCTTGGAAGCCAATGGGTCAGTTTTCCATGAGCACCACCTTCGAGTAGATATGGCTTCAAATTCTACCAAACCACAATTTGATTCAAGGAAAAGCGTCTTTGTTGGCAACATGCCCTTCAGTGAGTATTTTCATACTTGGTTAAAAGTATATTTACTTAGAAAAATGTTTTCATAAAATTTTTGTTCTACTTTTTCATCTATCTTAGGTGCTGAAGAAGAGGAGCTATGGGAATTATTCTCGTCATGTGGTAAAATAGAGAGTACTCGTATAGTCAGGGATCCCATTACAGCTGTTTCAAAAGGAATAGCCTACGTGAACTTTGAGGTGAGCTAGCTTTGTATGGCAGAAGTCAAGTTTTATCTGGTTTTCCTGACACTAACATGTTTGCAACAGTCTGCAGATGGCGCTGAGTTAGCCCTACACTTGGATGGAACTGAGTTCAAGAAAAGAAATATATCAGTGCGCCGCTACAGTCCTTCTGCCAAATCCTCACAGCAAAAGACGCCCGCTAATAAAGTTATCAGGCATAAAGGTGATGATAATCCAAGAATTCAAAACTTGAAAATAAAAGATAAGAAGAAGGAGGAAATCAAGAAGTTCAAGAAAGAGAAGCGTGCAGCACGTTTGAGAGAAAATGGTGTAGTACCTAAGAAAAAGAAATTGGACTCTAGTGATGATGTGTCAGAAAACTCTAAACCTGTCAAAATTACTGATTCTGAAGAGGCATCTGAAAAGGTCTCAGAACTCACTAAGCCTAAACATCCTAAACATATTAAATTTGCTGACTCTGAAGAGTCATCTGAAAAAGTGCCAGAGCCTTCAAAGTCCAAGCATATTAGATTTGCCGATTCTGAAGAAACATCTGATAAAAGGAACAAGCGCAAGTTCCAGGGACAAACTACCGAGGATGCAAAAAAGAAGAAGAAGGTTTGTATACCTATGAATTTATATATTTTTCTTCCACTGAGTTACGTGTTACATTTTGTTGTAATTAATATTTTTCCCCCATTTCTCCACTTCAGAGGAAGATAAACAAAGGAGAACTTAAGAAAAAGAAGTTTGCCAAGTTGTTGGGTGCAAGTACTCAAAAGAAGAAGAAAATTAAAAGCTCACTAGTGTAATTAATTGTGCAGATGACTTCCATGTGTAACACATACATGTATTGAATGTTTCCTTACCATTACCATACAAACTAAAGTGGGTGCTGACTTTTCGCTAAATCCCCAGATGACAATGTTATTATTTATCAAAATGTTATTTGTGACAAGGGAAACTATTGAAAATTAAAAGAAAGAAAAAACGAGCTATTTGTTGCTAATCAATCCTCCAGCCCGAGCATCGACGACTGCCCCTTCCTTCATAATTAGCGCGGTGCCGCTTCGAGCGTATCTGTGAGTTTGAAGGCGTGAATCGGGCATGGGGACCCTCGGCTCTCGCTCGCCGTGTCTGGGCTCGTGGGCGTCGAGCTGCCCGCGCGCGACGGCGTTAGTGTGCCGTCCGAGCCGCAACCGCCTATCATCGGGAATCCACGTAAGTAATTGGTGCGCCCACCGGGCACCGTCAATGAGGTCGAGGACCGCATGCAGGGCTTCCCCAATCCTCTGGCCGTACCGTCCGCCCGTCGGGCTGTCGTCAGAGCCACTCATTCTCGGGCCGGACGGAGCACCCCGCGCGAGCCGGCGATGGTAGCTACTCCATGCAGCCGCCGGTGGCGCGAGTTGAAATTTTTTTATTTAAATTAGTTACAAAATCGTAGTCTTACTCCCTGCTCAGTATCGCCGTGCTCAGCCATCACCAAAGTCTCGAAGAGCAATCAGAACATGGCCCCCGGCAAATGAGTGGGAACGGCCCTCCACGTCGCTCGCGGAATCAGGACTATTCCATTCTGTGGCGCAACCCCTTCCGCCCTCTTAATGGGACACGAAACCGCCCAGACATGTCATGGCCCGGTCAGACGAGATCAGCCGCGGGCAAAGCCATGCCCACCTCAAAGTCTTCAAGAGCGACCGAGTGCAGCCCGTCCGGCACATCTCGATCGGGCATAGCCCCCTGCCAGTCAGTGGGATCAACTCACCAGACCACCCGCGGTGTCAGGGAATTTTTATTTCCTGGCACAACCCCTCCCGTCCCCATCCGGCGACACGAAACCGCCCAGACACATCATGGTTCGGTCAGACGAGATCAGCAGCGCGCAAAGCGCGCCGCAGTTTGCACGGTGGCGCCATCGGCGGCGGCCCCCCTAACTACGTCAGCAGCGTTGCAGTTGCACCGCTGGCCGCCGCCGTGCATGATGGCGCCACCGTCGAATTGTGGGCCGACTTCTCGCGCCGCGCGTATCCGTTGGCCTTACACGACTACCTCGACACCAAACCTCATGGTTAGTTCGACCCGGCGCCGCGAGATGGCGCCACCGTGCAACTGCTGCGCGCTTTGCGCGCTGCTGATCTCGTCTGACCGGACCATGATATGTCTGGGCGGTTTCGTTGTCCGCTGTGGGGACGGGAGGGGTTGTGCCGGGAAATAAAACCTTCCCGACCCCACGAGTGGAGTGGTGGGCCGTTACCCTCTGACTTGCCGGGGGCTATGTCCGATCGAGATGTGCCGGACGGGCTGCACTCGGTCGCTCTTGAAGACTTTGAGGTGGGGACGGCTCGGCGACACTGAGTACGGGGTAAAGCTGTTTTTTTGTAACTGATTTGAAGTTTTAAAAAAATCTCAATCAGGTCGGTGAAGGTTCTATGGTCGCCTCCACTTGGCTGCGTCTTTGGTAGCGGCAGCGGCATGACGGGCGCGAGGGGCGCGTCGGCCGCCGTCGACTTCTGCAGCGGAAGCGCCAGTCGGCGGGTCAGTATCTGCCCACCGGCCCGATGTGATACGTATGATTGATGGCGTTGCGGCGTGACGCTGCTTGACGCACACTGCGGGTCCTCCTGGGCCCCCAGGACCCCGTCGTGGCGCGCCCCCCAGGATAACGGGGAGGTACGGGAGGGCCGGGCGATAAGGATGGAAGGGGAGGAAGGGGGCGGGGCCGGGGAGCCGCGTGCGTCTGTTGAAGGTCATCGACCCCCCGCCGCTACGCGGTGACGCAACGCGTGCCGTGCAGCATGTCACCCGCTGTCACCCGACCCCGCGCGAGCCAGCGCAGGTAGCTACTCCATGCCGGAGCAGGATGGCTCGCGCCTCGCGCGGGGTGCTCCGTCCGGCCCGGGAACGACCCCCTCCGACCTCGGCCTGCCCGCCGTGAACGCTGGCGCTACCCCGGCAGGAGGCGCGAGGGGTGTATGCCGGGAGAGCAGCTGGCTCTGGCCCTCCTGCCCTGTCGGTACGCGGCGGGCCGGGTACACGTGCACGGGCACTGGGTGGCCTCCCGCTGCCGCCGCCCCATCGCGACCACATCACACGATCCCGTCCGGTCCGGGACCTGCTGGCCAGCCAGGCCGGCGTGACGTAGCCGCCGCCGCTGGTGGCGTGGCGCGGCGTAGTGTCCGGCAGGGTCCGCGATCGCGGGGGCCAACCCGACGGATCAATACCCCGGGGCCGCGGGGGTTGCGCGACGGGGCTGGAGTTTCATCGGGCGCCCCCGGGGCCGGCCAGTCGAGGGCGGTCCGTCAATAGAAGTGATCGCCGTCGGTCCTCGCAGCCGCCGCCGCAATGGAGGTACGTGCGCCGCGGGCCACGCTGTTGGCCGGCCTGGAGGCGGTTTTAACGCCGACGTTTTGTTTTGGGCAGCAGCAGCGAGCAGCAGCCTTGCAGCTCGAGCTCGGGGGCAGCCAGCTGACAGCCGAGGGCCCAGTCTCCCCTGCACACACACCCACACTGTCACTGCACCCCACCGCCCTGCCCTCGTCCTCCCCTGTCCTGTCACGCTACATTTCGCTATCCCCGGGTCCCGCAGCTCGTCGCTGTCGCGGGGTCTATCGGGAAGCGGTAGCGTTGCGCGCTGCTCGGCTGGAATCGGCTGATTCGCTGGAGGTAAGGCTGTCGGGGCGTTCGGGGCCGGCTCGGGGGCGAGTGACATGACGGCCAGGCTCGGGGCTGACCGCTCGCTGCGACAGCTTCCTTGCGTCGCGGGGCGCTCGTAAGGGTTCTGCCTTCCAGTCCGCCTTCTTCCGGATGGAACTCGCCTCTCGAGGGCGATGGCGTATGTGAGTGGAGAGCGGCTGCGGCAGCGGGTGATGCGTCGTCTGCACTGCCCTGTGTTGTCCGCTGCACCACACTGACGTTCATTGCATATTCTTTCATTTATTGACTCGAAAGTGAGCTTGCTTTGGCCTGACAGCTGTGCCCCATTTTTTTTCAACCCATCCCTTGCCAATGCTCTCGTGTGTATGGAGGCTGGCGATGGGGAATGATTAATGTTTCGTAACCACAACTTCCGTTATCAGCTGCGCTTATCAGCCGCCCTCCTCATCTCATCCCCTCTATTTGAGCCTATTCTCCGGAGCCGCTGGTTGCCGAGTTTACATTTACTACTCGGTGAAATACTTTCTCCCGTCCTAGCCGAAATTAGTCGCTCATTGGCCAGTTGGAAGTTTGACATATACACCCATGGGCACCCTAGTGTTGGTTAGGTTACCACCAAAAATGATTCATAGGGAGGGAGAGATCATAATTTCATACACAATTCTGATGGTTGTGTTTTATTTAATTTCCGATGAACCTGGCTTAGGATTATTTTTATCTCCGCTGGCGTATGTTATTCTGGATTGTTTAGTCATGAAAGTTGACAATGTGGTTGATGCCTAATTTTTGAATAAAATCTTAAAACATATCTTTCCCAAGTTGTTCTTTGAAGTATATCCTGAAAAGATTGCAACCAGTTTCATGTTTTTACTTGCTGTTCTAAAAAAAAATCCAGATTCTAATGTGATTTTAAACAAAATTTCTTTTGGTATTTTTACTTGATTTCAGTTTCCTCAAAGGAGACCTCCTTTTCTCTGAAAAAGAACTGCAAAATGTCAAGGAAGAGGATGCGTGAAGAAGAGACCAGTAGTGCTGTACCGGACAGTCAAACGGCTCCAAACCACATCACTCCTCAACCAGAAATAGCAATGAATGTAAGTAATTTTTTGCTGCATGTATTAAATTTTGTCAGTTACAGATGAGCTGTAATTGATTATAATAAACACAGTCATTTACTAATTTATCATTCTGTATTTTCAGTCTGTGAGGACCATGGCACCATTTAGCGACGATCCTGTAGCAGTAGCAATTAGAGAAAAAGTTGATTACAGTGTCCGCATTTCATTTAAGCAGGCGAAGGCTGGAAATGGTTTGTTTATCAGCTTCATATCTACTATTTTCTTAATTACCCTAGATCTGCTTCCAACTTTGGCTTCTGTTGCAGCTCCAAGGCCTGTCAGAGTATTTGCAGATGGAATTTATGACTTATTTCACCAGGGACATTCAAGACAACTTTTACAGGCTAAGAATTTATTTGCCAATGTCTACTTGATAGTTGGGAGTAAGTATGAGACTTAAAGTGAATACTTTAAATTCCCAAAAAGTAGTTTCCTCTTTTTATCTTGACAATTGCAGTCAATGGTGATGCTCAAACGCACAGCAAGAAGGGGCGCACTGTGATGACTGAAGATGAGCGATTTGAAGCTGTAAGACACTGTCGCTATGTAGACGAAATAGTCAGAGATTCTCCGTGGGAATTGGATGATGAATTCCTGAATTACCACAAGGTAAGACACTTGACTGGTGTAAAGGATTGTAGGAGTGTAAAGGAGAACATGCTGATTAGACTTTCTAACATTCCTTTTTTTCAGATTGACTTTGTTGCCCATGATGATATCCCTTATGTTAGTGATGATAGTACAGATGTATACAGTCTGCTTAAGGAAAAAGGAATGTTTGCTGCTACTGAAAGGACTGAGGGCGTTTCTACCTCAGATATTGTTGCACGAATTGTACGTGACTATGATGTATATGTGAGACGTAACTTGGCTCGTGGGTACAGTGCCAAGGAGCTTAATGTTTCATTTTTAAATGTGAGTAACTTTTCAATCAATCATTGCTTCCTGTCTTGTCTTTGGTTTTTGTATTAATTCTTCTTGTTTACTGTGTAGGAAAAAAAATTCCGTCTTCAAAACAAAATGGATGAGCTGAAGGATAAAGGGAAGCGAGTGATGGAAAACATAGGAGAGAAGCGCATTGATATGATTCAAAAATGGGAAGAAAAATCCAGAGACTTCATAGATACTTTTCTCTTATTGTTCGGAAGAGAAGGCCGATTGGTATGCCTCATCCTGTTCATACTGTGTTACTTTTGAGCTTCCTAAAATTCTACTGTCATTTCCTGTTTTTTGCAGTCACACATTTGGAATGAAGGTAAGGGACGACTGATGCAGGCACTTTCCCCACCATCAAGTCCAGCACGGAATAACGATGATGATGCCGATGAAGCTTGGTACGTAAATTTTTGTGTGTGTTTAAATTAAATTGGACTGCTAGCTCTATTCAGTAATCTGTTTTCGTTTCGTACAGTCCGCCCCCTCCAAAAGCCTGCCGCCTGGAGTATTCAGCAGGGTCAAGTCGTAGTCGTTCTTCAGGTGCACTGTCTGATGACTATTCAGATGATGAAATACCCACAAGTGGAATATGAAATAACATTTAATTCAGCCAAGTCCAATTTTATTGCCATTGGTAATTTAGAAATGTTGTAGTCATTGTTGATTTGTCGTTACCATTGTTTAGTGTTTTTAACAATGATTGTTACTTAGGATAAATTACTGTGAAACTAGTATGCCGTCTTTGTCATCTGTAACACAACTATAAAATCCATCTTTACTTTTTTTCTTTTAAATTAAAAGAGAAGGCCAAAGTGAATTTGAAAATGAAAGATAAGCCATGTGCTGCTCTCGTTGTGAGGGTTGAATCTCTGTAGCAAGTGATAAATTTGGAGTAGGTATGTTTTTCATGTTTGTGATGTTTTTATTTATTCAAATTTAGTCTGGGACTTTTTATAGTCCTTCAGCATTTTTAAAAATTTGTAACATATTCTGCTGTGACACTTTTGCAGCATATATTACAAAGAAGGAAAGAAGCACTTTATTTTATCTCGGAAAATCTAATGCAATGCCCCACTCTTCCCCAGTGTTTTTGTGCTGTTAAAATTTTACTACGCACTTTGCTTTGCTGTTTTGTCAATTTTGTCATTGTGTTCTGAGATCTGTTGTTCAGTGTCTGTTGTACTGCTGCTGTTTTAAACTTGAGTCGGTTGAAGAAGACTTGTTGAAATTATCTCAAACCTCAGTAAAAATTAATTAGACATATTTCTAAAACTGTGACAATAAGGCATAGTCTGCAGAGAGTTCCTATATCTCTTCTCTCATTCATATGTCACACTTGAATATTATTTATTATTATTTTTTCTGGCATCAATACTTAGTGTGCATAGATTGATGCTTTTGGAAAGATATGTTAATTGCTCCATCACTTGGTTCTGGGGTTAGGAAAGATACTGTGCAAGTCTTGTCTTCAAGTCAAATCAATATGCATTTGGCTATAACATCAGTGTGAGCTGACAATGTGATTTTTGTGTTAAGGCACTGTGAGGGCACACAAGCTAGAAATTTATGTGATGAGTTTTGTTTTTGAAATCAAAAACCATCTTCAGTGTTCACTCTTGACCAGTGATTGTGTTTTATGGGCAGAGCAGATGTCTCCCCAGTCAAACTTTTGAACAAAAGTCTGCAACATTCCATTTAACAAGTATTTCAAGATTTGAATTGTTATTATGCATGATGTAGTGTTTAGCCTGCAGCTTCTATTTATGATGGCCAGTAAGTACATGAGGTAGACTATGTCCCAATATAAACCTTCACAGAAACAATACAAACACTTCAGTATTTCTCTTGAAATGATCTACCTCGGACTTTGATACCTCAAGAAGTGCTTATAGCTTGTAATGGTCTTTGGTTTTCCTTGTTCTTTTTATATAAGAAAAGTGAAAACTCTATTTTATTAAATTATAATGAAACTGCAAAGAACTGACCCTTAAATTTTGTTCAATGAAGGGAATAAGAAATTTTTCACCTGTGACTGAGGGGGTCCTCCAAATATTTGGCGTGTAGGTTGGATATTACCAACTTAGAGCAACTATTGTATGAAGCATGTAATGATATTTTGTCGTATTATATTGAAAAAAAAGACCAAATTATTCGTATGTATGATGTTCTCATTTTATTCTCCTACGCTCGAGTCCAACACACTCCCGCTGCCGCCGACGGGGGTCTGTGTAGCTGGGTCCTGCGCGCGTTGGATAAAGGCACGCCGATGAGGTTGAGGCCTTAATCCACAGACATGCTCACGCGCGCGCCTATCGGTCAAGGACGCAGGTGTCACTGTCCACTACTGTCTCGGCAGGACAACCGGGCAGTGAGGCGCGGGTGCTACTCAGCCGCGAAACTTCGATTTTCCCGCGCGCGGGCCAGCTGCCGCCACGGAATTCCTGATTATTCGCAGTGACGAACAGCTGACGAACGTTACACTCAAACTCGCGCCAAAACAATATAGAGCATCACACAAAGCTCGCACCGGTCAGGAGTATCTGGTTTTTATTCTGACAAACGTTCATTTCTCTTGAGCAGTTCGTCCCGTTTTAGTGTTACAGAATGACCACCAAAACAAGAGATTACGATGCTGATAAAGGTTTGTTCTTATCAATGTTATTTTCAATTTAAAGTGCTTCGAATGATACGTCTGCCATACCCAAACGGTGCACTGTGTACAACCTCTGTTCTTTATTTATAGAAAAAATTAAGCAGTTCCTTCAGGAGTTTTACTCACAAGATGACGAAGGAAGGAAAAAGTTCAAGTATGCCTCTCAGCTCACCAACCTAGCTCATCGAGAACAAGTACGTCTTGTGGGATTTGTGACGGTTACATACTGAACCTCAATTCATAGTAGTTCTTCTCTTTCTCCATGTCATTCCCGGTCTAGTTTGTGTGAATTTGTACAACTGATCAATTACATGATTGCTTCTCAGGTGGCGCTAACTATTGACCTCGATGACCTGGAAGATTTCGACTCTGACTTGGCAGCTTCAGTCATACAAAACACCCGGCGGTATTCTCAAATTGTTGGAGATGTTGTTGCTGACTTGTTGCCATTGTTCAAGGAGAGAGAAATTGCTGAGAAGGATACATTGGATGTTTATATTGAGCACCGTATCCTTATTGAGCAACGCAATAGACGCCCTGGCGAACAGCGTAACCCTCAAAACAAATATCCTCCTGAACTCATGAGACGTTTGTAAGTGTGTAACTGGGCTTTGTTTTCTTTATTGCGGCTCTTTTCTCTTAAATCTAACATGGCCCATTTTTCTCTATTTGTTTTGTAGTGAAGTTTATTTCAAAGAACCATCTGCTATGAAATGCACTCCTGTCCGCCTTGTCAAAGCTGAACATATTGGTCAACTTGTGTCAGTGCGTGGTATTGTCACTAGATGCACTGAAGTGAAGCCCATGATGCAAGTTGCCACATATACTTGTGATCAGTGTGGAGCAGAAACCTACCAGCCTGTGGGTTCCCTTAGTTTCATGCCTGAACAAATGTGCCCCAGTGACGATTGTAGAATCAACAAATCTGGTGGCAGACTCTATTTGCAGACACGTGGATCTAAATTCATCAAGTTTCAGGAGCTTAAGATTCAGGAACATGTAAGGAAATTACACTCTTCTGTTCAACATTTTTGTCAAATTTTGACTTTTGGTTGTCACATTGTTATTTTTATTATTTTCATACTCAGAGTGATCAAGTGCCAGTGGGAAACATTCCCAGAAGTCTGACTGTTTTCTGTCGTGGAGAGACCACAAGGCAGGCTATTCCTGGTGACCATGTTGCTATCACTGGAGTTTTCCTGCCTCTTTTGAAGACTGGATTCAAACAAATGGCTCAAGGCTTGCTGTCCGAAACTTATTTGGAAGCCCATGTAAGGTTCTTCTCCTAGTCTTTAGGAAATCACTTTTAATTTTACAGGTCAAGATGCAAATTAATTTTGGTTACAGAAAGTGTCAATTGTGAACAAAAGTCAAGATGATATTGATCAGCCTGGTGAAATGACAGAAGAGGAGGTGCAGAAGCTTATAGATGAAGATTTTTACAACAAACTGGCCACGAGTATTGCCCCTGAGATCTATGGCCATGAAGATGTTAAGAAAGCTCTTCTGCTACTCTTGGTTGGTGGTGTAGATCGCCGTCCTGATGGCATGAAAATAAGAGGTTTGTGTTGTTTACCTGAAGAATTTTTGAGCAGATGTAATATTACCCTCTTACTCCTAATAATTTTGTTTGTAGGTTCTATCAACATTTGTCTAATGGGTGATCCTGGTGTTGCCAAGTCTCAACTCCTCTCATACATCGATCGGCTTGCACCAAGAAGTGAGAATAATGCTAGTACATACATATTTCTACTTAGTTCCAACTTCTGTCAAACATCATTTTCTGTTTTGTTAACTCTTAGGTCAATACACCACTGGTAGAGGTTCTTCAGGTGTTGGTCTTACAGCAGCAGTAATGAAGGATCCCTTAACAGGAGAAATGATGCTTGAGGGTGGATCATTAGTTCTTGCAGATCAAGGCATTTGTTGTATTGATGAATTTGACAAGATGGCTGATTCTGACAGAACTGCCATTCATGAAGTAATGGAACAACAAACCATATCCATAGCTAAGGTGAGAGAAATTGGAATTAGAATTCTCCTTCAAATCTTATCTCAACATATCTGGTTTTGTCTTGCTCTATAACCTGTTTTTTTATTATTCTAAACAGGCGGGTATTATGACCACCTTGAATGCACGTGTCAGTATTTTGGCTGCAGCTAATCCTGCCTATGGTCGTTACAACCCCAAACGTACTATTGAGCAAAATATTCAACTACCAGCTGCACTTTTGTCTCGTTTTGATTTGTTATGGCTCATTCAAGATAAACCTGACCGTGACAATGACTTAAGGTGAGAGTACCTATATATAATTAATCATAAACACCAGAGTGATATTACTTTAATTATGAATATTTCCTAGACTGGCCCATCACATCACATATGTCCATCGCCACTCAAAGCAGCCTCCCACTCTTGTTGACCCGTTGGACATGAGTCTGATGCGGCGCTACATTGGCTTGTGCAAGAAGAAAGACCCAACTATTCCTGCTGACTTGTCAGATTATATTGTTGGTAAGTGTACCTACAGATTTTGTTCCACTCTTTTAAATTTTCCCTGTTTACTAAAGCCTTATGGGTGTTTACTTTTTACCTAGGTTCGTATGTTGAAATGCGTAAAGAAGCTCGCAACAGTAAAGATATGACCTTTACTTCCGCCAGAAATTTGTTGGCTATCCTTCGTCTATCAACGGCCCTGGTATGTGATAGCTTTGTGGCTTTTTCTGTTGCTGCCATGTTTTACAAATTTATTATCACTCAAACAATGTTTTTATTCAGGCCCGTCTGCGTTTGGCTGATGCTGTCGTAGAAGCTGATGTAGCAGAAGCCATTCGTCTCGTGGAGATGTCAAAGGATTCCTTGAACCACACTGAAGAAAGCAGACAGAAGTAAGCTATACTGTTGTGTATTGCATGTTTAAGGAAAGTTATTTCTTTCATGTTTTTCCTAAATATATATTTATTTATTTTTATTTCAGGCAAACAAGTAGTGTAGAGAAAATTTATAATATCATCCGCGAGATGGGAGCAGAGAAGCGCTCTGTTAAATTATCAGACATTCAAGACCGTTGTACCAGCAAGGGCTTCAACCAAGATCAGGTCATGGAGTGCATTGAGGAATATGAGCAGCTCAATGTTTGGCAGGTCAACCAGGCTCGCACCAAGGTTACTTTTGTACAATAACTTCATTTCATCTTGTCAGTTTTTCTCAGTAATTACCATTGTCACAATATTTGTGTGTGGAACCAGTAATATTTAGTGTGCCTTAAAATTCATCAGTGTCATCCATTCCACTCATATTTTTTTAAAGAAATAAATTTTACACATTATGAAGTATTGTTTTATTTTATTTATTCCACAATTCACTCTTTCCCAACCAAAATCTATCTGTCTTCACAAGTGATGGCCGAATGCAATAGACATCACAAGTTAAACACATCTGTTGCAGCCCACCATGGAGGTTTACAGCTGCCACTTCATACGATAGTCTTGTTTGGGTAATAAACTGTTAGCATCAAAACATAATTTCAATTGGGGAGCTAGAGACAGTCATGAATCTGCTTGCGACCTGGGGCCCTAGGTGGAGCCTTAATCAACTCCTGGACATGACTTATCATATCCATAGGGTTGAAAGTCGGGTCAAATCTTCGCCAAGGCCTTCCTGTGCGATCTATTAAAAATTTCTCAAAGTTCCACCTCAAATCATCACTCTTTAGGGGAAAGTAATGTAAATTCTTCGTCTCTCCGTGCCCAGTTCTTGTAGAAGGGCACATTTTCTGAAAGGGGAAGAGATTTGCATTTAAAATTATGTACACATGAGTAAAAGCCATTTTGTGTACCTAAAAAGAGGTGTAAAAATTTACCTTGAGGTACACATAAAGTGGCACTTCATTTTCCCCATTGGCTTCAATCTTGGAAAAGAGCTGGAAATTTGGCTCAAATCCATGGCCAGGTCTCACATATTTTATGCCATTCCAAATCTCAGTGGCGTTGGCTCCTGGCTCTTGCTGAAAGAAGTAGAAAAGAGCGGGTAAATTTACAATGAAATAGAAATAATAATTTTTAAAAAAGTCGACGTATACAAAGGCAAAAAAAAAAAATTACCTCTCCAAACTGGTTGCATGGGAACCCTAACACTACCAGGTCGCTGAAATTGGAGTTCAGTGCATTCAGACCTAAGTAATGGTGGGTCAACCCTCAGTAGGTTGCAACATTGGTGATCAGCACAACCTGAGGACAGACGGGGGGGGGGGGGGGGTCAATATTCAGGCTCTATTCTGAACTGACACAGTCAGTGAAAGGTTCGGGCCTATGGCGTACCTTTCCTCTGTAGCTCGAGAGGCTGATGTTTCTCGTGCCCCAAAGGTCGGGCATGGTGAAGTCATATATAGACTCTGAGGACGCGGGGTCCTCATAGCAGTCCTTGAAGGGGACGCGGGTCACTTTCAGGCAGTCCCCGACGCCCACCACCGCCAGGAGTCCAAGGACTCCCAGCCACTGCAAAATAAAATAAACCACACACCCGTGAAACAATTTACATTACATCGGCGGGGAGGGGAGTCGGTGGCTGTGCTCAGCGGTGCATGCCGCGCACGACCGACCGGTTTCCAGTGCGATGACGTCACATACTGTTCTGCTTCACCATTCCACGACAAAGTCGTTTCCGAACAAAGCCATGCGGCGCGGACCCTGGCTGGACATCCCCGACCTGCTGGTGATTGTGCAGAACTCACCGGGACTTCCCCACACTAATGTGCCTCCCTCCACTCCCCTCTCCCTGCCGAACCACGCCCCACGTTCTCCTTAAGAACGACAAATAGAGGAAAAGGAACAGGGTAGGATTAACTACGCCCCACAAGTTTTGACACTTTCGGTTTCGTCACGGGCGAAGCGTGACGACACGAGGCCGCGATCCCTGGTCCACGCCTATTACATAAAGTCCGGCAGGGTCAGGCAGGACAGGAGGGGGGGGGAGGGGACCAGCCTTGTAGGGTCCGGAGCTTAGCCCTAAGTTTTTAAAATGATTGGAAGTTTTAGGGGAATTCAAAACTTCTTAACTTATGTTTTCATCACTTTATTTCGTGTTTTCACTGTTGAAAAATAGTTTTGAAATTTTAATTTAAATACTTGGGAATAAACAAGGGGCGGTGCGAGTGTGTTTGCGTCGCGGGGTCCAAGGTCGGTAGGGAACTGACCCGGCCGGCGCAGCGCAAGCGCAGGATCCCGACCCGAGACGCTGCTGTTGGCCCGCGTACCCCCCGCCCCGATACGCACTCTTCTAGAAACACGGGGAAGTACCCTGACCCCATAGTTCACACGCTCTCTCTCTCTCTCTCTCTCGCACATACACACACTCACGCGCAGCTGCCGATGCGCGCGTACACACACACATATGCACGCGAGAGCTTGTCATGACGCCGTTTACAGGGCCGTTTCAAAAGAGCTCTACCGTCATGCGCAGTGCGGGAACTCGGACAGGGTCGCCGTCGTTCGAGGCGAGTCCTTGTTCGCAGCGCGGCGGCGCGCTATGGCCGTCCGCTGCGCTGAGGAGCCCTTTGGCCCAAGCGGGGCGCTTACCATGTTGACGGAGGGCCGATGTCCCAGCAGAAGGAAGGGCCGTTGGTGCCCAGGGCACCGCGTCGCCTCGCCTCTGACCGGGTGTAGCAGGAGCACTGAGCCCGCGCCCGCGCAGCCCCGGCTCTGCTAAGCTCGGCGAGCTCAGCTTGTCCGACGGACGCTGGTGGTGGTGGGGCCCGTGGAGCACGGCCGAGGCAGCGGGGCAGCGGGGCGGCGGGGGCTCGCCCACCTTGTGAAGGCCGCGTCCAAGTGGAGGGGACGTGCGGCGGGTGGTTCGGAGGCGACCGGACCCGGACAGGGACACGGCTAGTGGGGCCGAGAACAAGGTGGACTTGGAGCGGCGCGGCGCGGCGAGCGCCCGGGAGGCGGGGGCTAGGCAGCCCATCCGGCTCGCGGGCCTGGTCGGAGGCCCACGCAGCGGGTGGCAGCGGCAGAGCCCCGGCCCGATCCGACCCGCTCAGAGACCTGACCGGCACGCGATCCAAATATTTCACCTCCCGTCGAAATTTTGAAAATTTTACAAGGCCACCGAGCGATGGCTGCGCCGCGCCACCGCTCGTAAGCTCATAATTTTCTAAAATGTGTCCGTTTGTTCAACACTTGACTTGGCCTGCTTTCTGAGGTATACACGCCTCGAATAGCTGAGCCTCGCAGCACATGTGCCCCGTGTCGTGTATGTGAGCGACGTGACAGAGAGTGTTTACTCATTTATTTTTTTTTTCCACTCTCTCACTTGACCGGCCGCCTGTCCGTGTCCAGCGCGGGACCTGTTCCGTGCTGGCGGGTTTGCGGGCGCACTTTGTCGCGAAAGCAGCGCCGGTTCGGCGCAGACGCCGGCCTGCCAAAAGCGATCGTTTTCTACAAAGAGCGGGGCCGGCCGGGGCCGCGGGTAGACGCCGCGCCGCCTTGCGCCGTGCATTGCGCCGCGCCGTATCGCCCCGGACCGTCGCCTCCAGGTCGGCGTCGGCGGGTCGTTGACTTCTGGACGGGAGACGGGGCGTTCTCCAGTGACGTCAACGCCAGATAGTCATCCCTAATGCGACTTCAAGGGCCAACGCCGCCGCCGCCGCCAGCCCTACGTGCAGCTTGAGGCCTTTCATGGAATGGTAACCGAGGGGCGCCTCACCTCACGGACGGGTGTACACTGACTGGTGACTGGACCGGCCCTTCCCATTGACTAGATTGAAAATTCTAGAAAAAATTCAAGATTATTTATGGTCTTTTTGTTCTGAACTGCTGAACTGTCACCCACATCATACGTGGTTAAAAAGTCAAGTCAGCGGTCACCCACCCCAATCTTGAAAAAAAATCAAAGCATTTATAATATGCGAAAATATTTGTGTTTTAGTTAAGTGGGCTCCCGTGGATGCCTTTCAAAAAAAATGCAAAAATGGGTGGGCACTACCTCGTCCCAGGCCTCCGCCTGAAACCCTCCTGCTTAACTTCGGTGTTCGAATGGGAACCGGTGTACCAGGTATCGACCGCCGCTAAGACACAGGCACGACGCAGCGGCCTTTTTCAGGGGCACGCTTCCGCAACGGTCAATGTAGCCCCTTCCGCCAGCCAGATTTCCGGAATCAACTCCCTTCGACTGGCTGGTTGGTCTGTGGCACTGCGGCCACTCCCGAGCGGATTGAGGGGGAGGTAGGCTTTCCTATATCGTACACAGCCGAAGCTGCTGTACTTCACGACGAACCCTAGTCGCGACGGCGTGTCCTCGTCTGCCAGATTCACAGGGAGCGAAAACGAAGGTACCGAACCCTAGGTACCCCCGTAGCATACACCCGAGTCTCCGAACCAAGTTTCCTTGGTAGACACAGAGCCCCCCCGCCGGAAACCCCGGGCGACCGAGAGAACCTCGGACCCGGGAACGGGGGTAAGCCCGACCGTGCTGCGGGAATCTTCAAGTTGAAACCCAACGCTTACATCTCTCAGTGACGCAGCGCGCACGGCCGTTCAGACAGCCATACCGACGCCACGTTCGGAAGTATATTTTACCCTCTGTCTTCCAAGCGCAGGCACAAGAAAAATGTTGAGGAAGTGGTATGGCTTGAACCCGCGACGTTTCTGTCGCCGGCTAGCCACCTTACCCACGCGGCCACCGAGCCGCGATGGAGAGTGCGGCGCGCTCCCTATACTCTACACACCGTCGTCTTAGCTGAGCCGACAGAAAAATTGCACGGATCGACAAATAGTTGAACTCCCCGCCAGCCGCTCGCCGACCGGACTCGCTAACCACGCGGCCATTGAGGCTGCATGGGGGACGGCCGTTCGGAGCTGGTACGCTAAGACACGGGCACGACGCAGGTGCCTTTGATGCCCGTTGGCTGGACTGTGACTGGAGCGATACTGAGGTGATAGGTGTACGAAGGCTGCAAGCAGCCGCGGCCTGCGGCGTGGCAGCGCCGACACTCGTGCGCGGGGCGGCGCCGGCGACGCGACAGCGGCGGCCCGATCGCTGCCGACAAGGTGAAAGAGTGAAAGAGAGGGGAGGAGAGAGCGCGGCCCGGTGAAACCGAACGCGCCCGAGAGAGACAGAGGGAAGTACAGTTATGAGTTGAGTCATGCGGGGGGCAAGGCAAGGCCCATGCAGGAACCTATACTCAAGTAGGGCTCCAGGTCAACTGAACTGCCGCGGCGGCGGCGGGCGCTGCAGCGGCGGCGGTGGCAGCAGCAGCCGCGCCATAGCAGCCATAGCCCACGCTGACCCCTGCCGTGCGTCCGCCCCGTCCGCCCCGCCGTGCTCCAGTACAGCCGACGTACGACTATTCCGGAACCTTTCGTCGGGCCGGATCAGGTCGGATAGAGAAAATGGGCAGGCGTGGCCGGAGGGTGCCGGAGGGGCTGATTCGGACAGGTTCGCGGCGCCAGGCTGCCCCAGGCTGAGGCTGCCCCAGGCCCGGCGGGCGGAGCAGAGGCGAAGCAGGGCCCGATCAAATCGAGTGAAAAGTGCTGGGGACCGAGTGTGGGGCCTCTGTTACACTGTCACACTTCTCGGCCGGCGGGGCCGGCGGTGCTGCCGTGCACCGCAGTGGCCTAGCCCCCCTGTGGCACCCTGCGGCCGCCGGGCACCGAGCGCCGCGTCTGCTAACACGTTCCCGACACCCACCGCCTGCGTCCCCCCCGGCCCGGCCCTGCCCGGCCCTGCCCGGCTCGGAGCGGGAGGTGGAAGCGGGGCACGGCACGGCCTGGACGGGCTGCTCCGGGGCGGGAAGGGGTTGCGGGGGCCGCGGCGGGTGTCCAGGAGCAGCCTCTCCGCGCGGCCGCGCCCCGCCGCGCCCCGCCGCGCCTCCGCGGCACGGGGCCGCCGCCGAGCAGGGCCAGGCCGGGTACCGGAGGCACCGTCGGCCACCGCCGGCCACGGGGGTACCAGGCCGCGCCAGTTGACACCGCGGCCCGCTCCCCGACGCGCGCTCCGCTGCGCCGCTCCTCCACGGACCACGCCGCGTCCGCGTTCATGACCCGGGACAGTCGCGCCTGGAGAAGCTCAAGATGAGGGGCCCGGAGAGAGTGTGGCTGCTGCTGGCGGTGCTGGCCGTGGTTGTGCCCGCCACCCTGCCGGCCAAGTACGTCCCCAAGTGGAAGAAGCAGGTGAGTCCAAGTGCAAGTTCATGTTTGGCGCTTCGTAGCACCACTCCGTAGCACACCGAGTGGCCACCGTGACAGTGACAGGTCACACCTGACCTAAACGCCGCGGACGCCGTCTGTTGATGCGCCGTCATCCAACGGTCCAACTCCACCGTGATCGCCAGTAGCAAGCCTAGAGCTGGCCTAGAGCTGGCCTAGAGCTGGCCTAGAGTTGGCTTAGAGTTAGCCTAGAGTCAGCCTGGAGCTAGCAAATGAACCGTGAATGGCGCCTGCGTGGGCCGGGCATGGCGCCTGCGACGGCCGGGGTAGGCCAGCCCGCACGACACGCGTGCGCTGGCGGCCGGCCGTTGCCTACCCTCCCGGCGCCCTGCGGCCCGACGGCGGCCCGCAGTCGTACAGGGCTCCACAACAGAAGACCCAGGGCTCCACAGGGTTCTGACAGAGTCCCGCCGGCCCCGCTGGACTCTGTCCGTGTGCAGGTCGCGGCTGCGGCCGAGCCGGCACTTGACCTTCATCGGGCGAAAGTAATTATCCTGCTGCGAGGCTGGGAAGTGGGATGCCGCCGCGGCCCGCTGCGGCTCCTCTCCTCTGCCCCACGGCTCCTGCCGGCTGCGTTTCATTTCCTCCCGTGGGACCACCGTATACTTTTTACCGCTGCATCGTCCCGGCTCCCGGGCCGACCATTGTCCCTTCGGGAGGAGAGCGGGGAAGAGAGAGACAAAGACAGAGAGAGAGAGAGAGAGAGAGAGAGAGAGGCAGAGATTAGGTGGCCGATCAGCTGGGGGATCAGCTGTGCCGTCGCCACCACCGCCACGGCGCAGCGGGACGCTGACGCCGCTGGGCCGCCCGGGCTAAAAGGGCGAGTCGCCATGAAAAGCCATGTCCCGTCGAGTTGTTGACGGCGTCAGAGGAGAAGAGGGGTGGAGGGAGGAGGGGGTGGGAGCTGGGACTGGAAGAAATGTGCGACGGCCACGGCAGTCTCATGCCACTTGCAGGTTTTCAGGAAACCTGTCGTCGACCTTGTCAATGTTTTTTTTTAAAGCCATTACGATTAATTTTTAAAGTTTTGAAGAAAAATATTTTTTTTTTCGAGTGCAGTGTGTTTGGCCGGACCCCAGCTAAACATGGTTTTGTCGTCAATTTGGTGCTCCGCGATAACGTGGGTGCTTGGTGTCCCCTACAATCACGACCCACGACCCTGTCCCGGTGCTTGCAGGCGTGCGAGATCCCGGCTCGGCAGCACCCGGGCTCGCACTACACATGCGACGACAACGGCGACGTCAAGTGCCTCCCCGGCTGGACCGGCGACCTGTGCGACGTGCCCGTGTGCCGCCGGGGCTGCGACCCCCTGCAGGGCTACTGCAAGCGCCCCGGCGAGTGCCGCTGCAAACTCGGTGCGTGCACCTGTTTTACTCTTTTTTATAACATATATATTTTTAAAAAAACTCTGAGAAATCGATTTTTGTGCCGTGCAGGGTTCTACGGCGACCTGTGCAACAAGTGCATCGCGCTGCCCGGCTGCCAGCACGGCTACTGCAACAACAGCTTCGAGTGCAACTGCGAGGAGGGCTGGGACGGGCTGTTCTGCTCGGAACGTGAGTCAAGTGCTTTCGCCGGACGCGTTTCCCCCGCGCCGACCCTCCACGCTGACCTGTGACCTGTGACCTGTGACCTGTGACCTGTGTGTGCAGCGATCTGCCGCTCCGACTGCCACGCGACCCGCGGCTACTGCGAGAGCCCTGGGGAGTGCCGTTGCCGGCTGGGCTGGGCCGGTGAGACGTGCCGGGACTGCCAGGTGCTGCCGGGCTGCCAGCACGGCTTCTGCACCAAGCCGCTCGAGTGCCGCTGCAGGGAGGGGTGGACCGGGATCCTCTGCCAGACGGGTACGCATCACGCGGATCGGTCAACCGAAACCGTCCTTTTATTATTATTTTTTTGTGGACTGTCATCGCGCTTAAATCGGACGCTCCAATTTTGCAGCCGTCTGCGCGGAGAACTGTCACAAGGAGCGCGGCTACTGCAGGAGGCCCGGCGAGTGCAGGTACGGTAGGCTGTTTGGCTGCCGTGCCGTTCACGGAAGACCGGCTCCGGTCAGGGCACAACAAACAGCCCCCCCCCCCCTCCCCAATCCCCTGAAACCGCGTCTGCTCTGATGGCGCGCGAGGGAAGCGAAGGACCTAAAAATACCGAAATCGGCACAGGCCTGTCTGTTTATATGGCAAGCCAGTTTTTTAATTCAGCCTTTTTTTTTGCTACCCAAAGGTAAAAGTTATCTCTTTCTCTTCCCCCTCCCTCCGCCCTCCTCTCCTCCCAGCCCTGCCTGGGGCGGGTCAGGACCGAATCGGGCCGGGACGAGAAGGTGGCCGCGCCTGGATGGGGGCCGGGGGCCGATTCGGGACGGCGAGATGTGATGGGACGGGGCCGGCGGGGCGTGCGCGAGCTGCCGTGCGGGCCGCGGGGCGTGCGTGGCGGGCCGGGGGCCGGGGGCCGGGAGACTCCAGAGAGGCAGAGAGACCGCCCGCCGCGGCCCGCCGTCCACCCGCTCGTACTTGTCATGCCCGATCAGGATGGGATTGGAGGACCAGTGCCGCTGTGAGCCGCTCGGAGCGCTTTGAAAAACAGCCGCAACCAGAACAGGTTCCTGAACGGCGGCGCTCACCCAGTTTTAGACGGGATTTTCCGACGTTGACGTGCCCCCGGCCCGCGGACACCCGCGCACGCGAGGGGAGAGCCGCGGGCCCCTGGCGGCGCCATGTGCTGCCCGACCTCACGACGGCGTCCCTCTCATCTCCTCCGTTTGCAGGTGCAAGGTGGGCTGGTGGGGCGCCAACTGCGACAAGTGCTTCGCGTACCCCGGCTGCGTGCACGGCTCCTGCGCCCGCCCCTGGGAGTGCAACTGCGAGCCCGGCTGGGGAGGCATGCTCTGCGACCAGGGTGAGTCCGAGTGCACGCGCACGCGTACCCCCGACCTCCTCGCGCCTCACGGG
Source organism: Megalurothrips usitatus (assembly GCA_026979955.1). Classification (NCBI taxonomy): domain Eukaryota; kingdom Metazoa; phylum Arthropoda; class Insecta; order Thysanoptera; family Thripidae; genus Megalurothrips; species Megalurothrips usitatus. The sequence continues at coordinate 5,577,483 of CM049595.1, read as the reverse complement.
CCGCTCACGCCTCCTCGTCTCTGTTCCCCAGAGCTGGTGTACTGCGAGAAGAACCCGGAGACCTGCCAGAACGGCGGGACGTGCGTGGACCTGCCGGCGGAGGACGGCGACTTCAAGTGCGAGTGCCCGCCGGGGTACCTCGGCAAGAACTGCGAGACGTCCAAGGTGAGGAGCGCGACAGAAGCGCGCGGCCACGGCGGCGCCTGCCAGCGGCGGGGTAGGCCAGCCCGCACGACACGCGTGCGCTGCACCCGTCCGCGCTGCCTACCCGGCAGGCGCCCAGTGCGACCCCCTCCACCCCGCCGCCGTGTTCACAGATAAGCAACGCGACCACACCGATTCCGCCAAAGGCCCCGACGACGACGCCGTCCTCGTCGTCCACCCCAGCGCCCACCACCAGCGCCCCCGCCACCACGGCCGCGGCTGGCGACAAGGAGGGCGCCTCCAACAACACGGCTGCGGCCCCGGCCGTGACAACGGCTGCCGCCGACGCCAAGACGCCCCCCACTGGGTCCGCCACCTCCCCGTCATCCGGGACATCCTCGACCACCCCGTCCAACCCTTCGGAGCCCAGCGAAGCTAACAGGTGGGGCCATCCACAAACCATTTAACATACATTTGATTTGGTTTTGAACCGCCCGGGAAGGGGTGTCTCGGAAACCGCCCGTGGGAATCGAACCCACCAGGCCTTGAGTCGCGGGGACTCCGGCCCGTACCAACGACAGTTAGCTTCCGACACCGCCCCTCCGGACGGAATTTTTAAGAAAAAAAATATGGAAAGTGTGTTGTAGTTTGTGAACGTTCCCCTTGATGTTAAATCAATTTTTTTTCAAGATTTTTTTTAAAAAGTTTTTAGCGGGAAGCAGGAGAATAAGCAACACAGTACATAGGTGTGGCGAAAGTGACTCGTTTATTGATGATGTAAACAGTTCGGAGAGCACGACCCAGTCCACGGCCGCAGCCACGGCCACCTCGACTGCAGGGCCCCTGCCCACCACCCTGAGGGGCTCGCTGCTCAAGGTGAAGAGGGTGTCATCCTCCAAGCTCCGCCCGCCCAACGGCCACCACCGGCCGCTGCTGCACCACCACCACTTCACCCTGGACCACAGCAACGAGGCGTTCTAGCCTTTCCCACACTACGAACAGAGCAGAAAGATCTCAGGGAAGTCCAGGAACACACCATTTCAACAAGAAGAGCCAAAGCGGAAGTTTACATTTTGAACTGCCATTATCAAAATAGTTTACTAAGTTATTTATTTATTTATTTATTTATTTATTTATATTTATGACTTTATTTATTACTGTGGAATATACTAAACACGCTCAGCCACAGTGTTGTTTCTCCCATCACCCTTAGAGAGATTCGGAGTCCGAGGTTCTCTAACCACCCTCCACCGTGAGCCTGGATATTGCAATCAAGTAATGTTCACAATCTTAGACACTATGATTGATTTATTGTGGCAAAAAGTGACACATCACAATACAATACAAAAATATCACAGTATTTGCAAACAAAACATTACAATTACAACACAATGATCGAAATAAGATCAGACATAAAAAGTAGTCTGATAACTGTAATAAATTAGAGGTACATTTACAAATTCATCAGCAAAATTAAATTAGACTGAAAAATGAAAACAGATACAGATACAAGTCAAACAATAAAAATGTAGAAAGACAAAAAATTCTACTCCTGAAAGATGTCATAGAAAAATGGAGTCTCCCCAGACTTGTATGCTCGGAGAGGTAAATCATAATGTAGTGAAAAAGGTTGATACTCCTGCCTTTTGCCAGCTCCAGCTTGATTACTACCAGTTTCTAAACTAAACACATTATCCTCCACAACAAACTTTGGAATGAACAGAACACCAGCTTCATACGACAAAATCCTTAAACCAGGACCAGGCAATTTTGTTTTTGTTTCTGCTCCCCATGCAGCCTTTGACAAATTAGCGGATGTAAGCAGGAACCATGACAGGAAATTGGAGCATGGTGACACTCTTGCATATGATTTGATGTGAGGCATGGCGCGGGTTCGGAAACGCGAATTACTCTGCCACTGACTGCAAAGACATAAAATGGTTAGGAATAACCCATTAAAGAGTAGACAGAATCAGATAATATTAATAAGTAGAACATACTAGAGATATGAAGTAAGCCAAGGTTGTTTTGCATGAACTTGTCTCCGGTATGGCAAACATGCCCCTCCAAGCAAGCCATCGTGGCTACCTTTCACATTTTCTAAGCTTGGATAAATCTAAAAAGGAAAAAAGGTCAACTTTAGAAGAAGCAGAAGAAGCAAAAGACTTGAAAAGATAATCAAACACTAACACTTGTTTCTCACCAATTTTATTGATGATTCTTCAAGAGGTTTTGATGGAGCACTCATACTAGCTTTTAGTTCCCCACAAACCCATGAATTAGCATCTGGGCCCAGAGTGCCGATTGATGAGAACTGACCAATTATTGGCCACTTGTTCCATGGTGATCGTGAATCCTTAGGATCAGTTACATGAGTGTTGAGTAAGGACTTCAGACGCCGATGACCCCACAGAGTCATATCAGGTCCATAATGTGTTCCAGGAGCCGATGCAACCAGAAACACTCTAAAAGGGGTGGAAGTTACATTAATTTTTACCTGAATCTAAACAAATAAATGTAATTGAATTAAGTGAGGTAAGCTATTTGATTTTGTAAAGTCCTCACCTGACTGATGAAAAATCAGCCCGCCTCACTCTTCCAATCCACTCTTGCACCTGAGGTATACGATAAGAATTCAGATAGCGCAAGAGATCAGTCTTGAATTGTGTAGGTGAATCACCAGAAGTTGTGTCTGCGTTCAGTGATAACTGTGGTAATTTGGGGCTTATCCACAAGCCTTGGGTACGATTTTCCCAATCAGACTCAACAAGATTAGCAGTGGAAACTATAACTCTAATGCTGTTATCCTTATATGCTAGAATAGACATCTTCCTGTAAAAAAAAAGTTACATCACACCAAGAAATTCAGTTTAATTCATTTAATTCTCTCATATCTTACGTGTGATGATGTCCAAATGCTGTTGGCATCTTTACTTTAACAGCAGTGACATTGCTCGGCAACTTCTTGCCTTCCTTTAGATCATCATCTTCGACACCATACAACAGTGTTAATGGTTTAAACCTAAACATGATTTTTTAAAAATTATTTTAAAATTCTCCTACTAGTGATACTTTGTACTACAAGAAGATAAGATTAAAGTATACCTATTTCCAGTATAAAAATATTGAGCAAGAAGCCATCCTAGTTCCACCATAAAATTAATTTGTAAAGAGGAATCCAGTTCTCCTAATCCTCCATCCAGCAATTCTAAAATGTAATATATGTTAGAGAGCAACATAAAAAATTGAGTTCTGTAATACTTTAAAGCACCATTTACCAGTAAAAGTGATGGTCAGGGGTTCATTATGTGTTTGCGGCGAATCTTTAATGGAAGTCAAGAAAAAGTAATACGGTGCTGCAGCATCAAGTTTTGCCTGGACATCACCATGATGTTTCGTTGCTTCTTTCATTACTTTGGCCATCTTTTCTGCCTGAGCTGCTGACGCCTCACCAGATCCATTGGGGGGCTTTTGTGAAGCAGCTGCAAAGGAACAAAACATAATGAATTAATCTCAGGAATGGGATGTATGTTGAGTGTCTTAATTTAATGACATACTCTTGATGGAAGAGCCATTCTGGGGAGTCTGGACAGGGACAGGTTTTGGTGAAGCTCCCTTGTTGCTTGTTGTCGGCTTTGAACTTTCAATGTTCATATCAGAGCTACGATGTAAATCTCTGACGATTTTTAGCTGGTCCAGCACAATGTTAGAGACTTTTCTGAGCTCTGGATCTAAGTCTGGAGGGAGACATTTCTCATCTTTCCAGTTCTTTATGATATCACTCACTGTAGATTGAGAATAAAAACAATGAGGAAAGGCATTTCATTGATTACACAGAATATAGAGCAACAAACAAAGGAGTATTTAGTGGACTTACAGTGTGAGTGCGCAAACTCTTGGAAATGAGCAGGGTTTTTCCTGTAACATTTTTTGCCAAACTGGCATTCCTGTCGACTCTTTTTAGTTGATGATGGATTGTCATCTACAACACACAACATTAGGATAAATCATTCCATCAGTGATGACACTCCGTTGGACTTCATCACCCAAAACATCAGTCTTTTGAGGTTACTAGCAATTAAGTAGAACAGACTGCGGACACAAGAACAAAGCAAGCTACCTGCAGCGAAGGGCCGCTTCCCAGGGCGGTCCGAATTCATTGTCTTGTCTCCTGTCCTTAAAACAGACCGATGTCCGCCGCTGTAAAATAAAGTGACGTTGACTCAAAGAATTGTCTCTTTTCAAAACAAGCGCCGAACAGAAGACGGTGTCCGGCGTTTCATACAGTGTTGTCGAATATCCGGCGCGTAACTCAAATTAAGCGCGACGGAGACCTGGGGAGACAAAAAATGTCGACGAGGAGGAAACCAGTGCACGGAAAAGAGGGGAAAAATCTTGATGCACCCCTCGTGTTCTAACCCGGAACACACATCGAGTAGCTCTCTGGGAGGTGGGCCGGGGGCGGGGGTGGCGGGGAAGGCCAGGCGCCTGCGACTCTTGCTCGGTCTCCCGGGGGTCCCGACAACGCATAATGGATTTGTCTAGTGGCGGTCCATTATCCCCCGCGGGGCGCTCCGGCCACGAGCAGCAGTGGCGCTGGCCGGACCCCCTCCCATTCTTTTCCTTCTCCAAAACCCCCTTTCTTCTGCGAGAAACACCCTGCGTATTCCGAATCTCGAGATTTGACTCCGGCGATGGAACCGGCGGGCCGGCCCCTGTCTTCGTCAGCCCCGCTGGCGCCGCTGGCTATGGGGCAGGGATGTTAGGCGCACGGGCAAAACTATTGTACAACTCACACGTGCCAAGTGGATTGCACCACCATCGCCTGCATATACAAGACAACACCTGTTCAGCTTGGCACTGAACTTGCCTAGTAGGCAGGCGGAGGGTATGCAACCCACATTACGCGGATGAGTTGTACGATCGTTTTGCCTATGCTCCTGAAGGTCCTGCTGTGGGGGTCCGTGGCGGAGCGCGCCTGATAGGTAGGCAGACAGACTGGACCGTGACGCGTGGGAGTTGAGCGCGGTGCCTACACAGCCGGGCGGGGGCTGGGAGAGGGGCGGGGCCGGCAGCCGGGGCGTGAGGGAGGGGTGGGCAGGGGGGCTGGGGGGACCGGGCCGGGGGGCAGCGACTCCACCCCAGGGCCCCCAGCGTCCCCGCCGGCGCGGGCCCGCTGCCATTCCACTCCGCCACGCGCCCCGCTGCAGCAGTGACCGCCCCCGCCGCCTCCGCCTGCTCCGCCCCGACGACGGCGTCCTCGGACTCGGTGCGGCCTCCGAACAAGGCCAGGATGCGGACGGCGGCGGTGCGAGGACCGGCGCGCGGGCCGCTGGCCCTGCCGATGCTGGCCGCGGGGCTGGCCCTCGCGCTGGTCGTGGGGCTGCTGGGCGCGCGCGCCGACAACGAGGAGGAGGCCTGCGAGACGCTGCCCTCCGAGATCCACATCGTCAAAGGTCAGCAGGTCACCATTGAGGTACTGACGCGCCGCTGCGTGCCGCTGCGGGGGGGCGCTGCCAGGCCGGGCTAACGCGTAGGTGCGTCTGTGTCCGACAGAGGAGTTCGACGAGCTGGGGCGTCTGTCACGTACCTGCAACGGGGACATCGCCGTCAACAAGTGCGAGGGCGCGTGCACCTCCCAGGTCCAGCCCAGCGTCATCACACCCACCGGCTTCCTCAAGGTGCGTCCCGTCCGAGCCGTGCGCCGCGCGCCGCGCGCCGCAAGGCCCCCTCTGTCTGACACTGCCTCTCTTCTCCTCCGTCCGCCCCCAGGAGTGCTACTGCTGCCGGGAGAGCTTCCTCCGCGAGCGGGTCGTCGCCCTGACGCACTGCTACAACCCGGACGGCGTCCGCCTCACCGCCGAGGGGCGCAGCACCATGGAGGTCAAACTCCGCGAGCCCGCCGACTGCCGCTGCTTCAAGTGCGGTGACTACTCGCGCTAGCCGGGGCGGCCACGGCCCTGGCCATGGCTCGTCTCCGGTGGCGTTCAGATCTCCAAGTTCCCACACAACTCTGCGGACGCCTGGAGTCAATTCTTCAACTCCGAAGCTCGAGTCAGATCAGATCCACCCAAGAATTACTGGCAGATTTTCTCTCCCGGCGTTACTTTCCTGTCCGAGCGTCCGAGGCGCTTAGCGACCGGAACCGGACGCCCGGCTGAGCGCTTGCGCCTCGGCCTCGGTTTGTGGGGATGAAAGTGGGTCCTGACATGTCAGAGCCCAATTTCGTGCAAACGGCCTTGGCCTTCTGGAGTAGAGTTGACCGAAAACTTCACACGCTCCGCACCGTGAGACCATCGATTTTGATTTCCCCAACCCCAATAAAAATGCTAGTCTATGGAACGATTTCAAAAAGTCTTGAAATTATCGTTGTACATGAAATGTGTATTTTTCTGTTGATTTGTTTTGAGTTATTTCTACCTCATGATTTTGGCTTGGCTTTTTGTTTTGTTACTCATGGTCTCTTACTGAATGTAACAAGAGCACAAATGTGATAGAGTGAAACACCTTTTTCGGGTGTATACTAATTCAATGTCTGTACTTCAAACGCATATGTGTGTGTAAAATAAATTGTCTACTGTACATAATTATTTTGCCATCCAAAGAAAAAAAAACAAGAATTTAAAATAAAACATGTGTCAAATGGAAATAGATGCTCCTCTCTTTAAAACCCCAAGTTCCTTCTCTTGTCCCCATGACCAATTGAGATCCTTTCGATGATCTGACCTCTAAAACGGACTGGTAACAACACTGCAAATGCATTCACTCAATGATGCGAGTGCATGGGAAAAAATGAGAACGCCCACTCGTGTGCTGGGGCTACCAGCAGTTGCTTCAGCTCAACAACCGTTCGTGCTAGAAATAACGGTTCGAGTCAGTTGAGTACATCCAGGGCCTTAGGTCCGGTTCTTGACCAATCAAACACTCGACGCAGCGTTCAATATTTATCCGTTCGCCGAACAACGGACGTAGTCTAGATGGTGAGCCTCCGAGTGCCCGACGACCGGCTGGTATAGGCAATCCCGCGGCGCAGCCCTGCACAGCGCGGCCTACCTCCCGGGCGCTCCGCGGCGCCCTACGGCAGCGTCGTACACTACACGCCCCCGGCCAGAACAAGGCTGCGCGGGGACGGGGCGGGAGCCGTTGTCCTCGACGGAAATGCAAAACCAAAGTCGGAGACCGAAACAAACCCCTCTCTTATCCCGGACCCTGGGCGGCGCTAAGTGCTGCGAGCAGCCGACAAGACGGCAGCGTTCCCCGGGCCGGGGGAGGAGAGGAGGAGGAGGGGGGCGGCGGGGGCCCGCGCCGCCCCGCTGAGGCATAATGGGGGCGGCGTCTCCCCCGCACGGGGGGTCGCGTCGCGTCGGGGTGGGGGCTGGCCTCGGCGACCGCCGCCTCCAGACTCCGGCGAGGCCGGGCTCGGCCCAGTCCCAGTTCACTCGGCGCTGGTCCTTGTGGTGGACAGCGGGTTTTGGCCGTGCCCCGAGCTCCGTTGTCGTCGACGGGGGTGCAGTGCTGCGGCCGACGGCCAGGGACCACCGACCACCGCCACGCTGCACCACACGGACGCGGGCATGGCGGAGGCGGGGCCTGCGGGGCGGACAGCGTCAGCGCGTGAGTTACCACCTGTTGCGACAGCCTCCCCGACAGCTCCGAGAGTGTAACGTGACGTTGTGTGCGCCGCGGCCGCAGCGGGCGCCGGTGTCGCGGCCTGGTGGGCGCTGCTGTGGCTGGGCGCCGCGTGCCAGGGGGTCCTGGCGACGGCCTCCGGGTCCAACGAGTCCGGCGGGAGCGCGGCGGCGGGCAGCGCCAACGAGGAGTGCCAGGTGACGCCCGTCATCCACGTGCTCCAGTACCCCGGCTGCGTGCCCAAGCCCATCCCCTCGTTCGCCTGCACCGGCCGCTGCTCCAGCTACCTCCAGGTGAGTCGCCCACCTCTCCTCGGTACCCTTGGCGCACTCCTTGCCCATTCACCGGACCGGAAACTGACACGCGGGAGGCCGGGGTCAGCGTGTGCACCGCACCGCCGTACGGTGCGAAGGTACAAGCCTAATTAGAGAGGTGGCAACGAACCACTGAAACGCGTCTCATGCGACAGGTATCCGGGTCAAAAATCTGGCAGATGGAACGGTCCTGCATGTGCTGCCAGGAGAGCGGCGAAAGAGAAGCCAGCGTCTCACTCTTCTGTCCAAAGGCCAAGCCCGGAGAACGGAAATTCCGCAAGGTACGTTCCAGCCATATTCCCATTTGTTACATGCCTCCTTTTCAGTAAATGACAACTTCCGAGCACGATAGACGCCACCCATCACTGCCATTTGCTACAGGTGTCTACGAAAGCACCGCTAGAATGTATGTGCCGTCCGTGCACCGGAGTTGAAGAGAGTGCCATAGTTCCCCAAGAAATTGCGGGCTATGCAGACGAAGGACCTCTCAGCCACCACTTCAGCAGAACATCACAGTAACTTAAGCGAGCAGCTCTGTTACCGAACCAGCCAGTGTATGTGGTCCGTGTTCAACTATCAAGAAGTCAATATCCCAAAGTAATCTAGTGCCCATATTTATTTATAATATCTGAGCCCATTCGCCACCAGAATGCTTCTGAAAACTTTGTTTACCTGTGCAAGCTAGCAGAACAGTGACGGGCACATGAATATCCACTGTTGCCAAGCTGAGAAATAAAGATTGCAAAACAACCTCTTTCCATAGATTTTGCACGTAAAATATTGAGTGAAAATTGGACATAAGGCATGTGTCAACACAGCTGCCAATGTGGAAATGTACATATATATTTTTTTTCTTATATACAGCACTTTCAAAACATGTCAAAACTTGACAAAATACGTCAAAACAGTACTTAACAAATGCTCTTATTGAGATTTCAAATACATATCAATTTAGCGAAAAGATTACAATGATGTGACAGGTACCTGCCTTAAAACAGCAAGGCGTCAGGGTCAAATAACCAACACATTTTGTACACCATATTTTAATATTTCTACTCCCTCCTAACCGCACTTCTCATCCATAAATATATAGTTTGTCATTTACATAGAATGGATGCGAGCTTTGCCATAATCCTACATACAAAACAACAACTCTCCTGCGACCACTGTTCTGTTCTCATTAACATGCCGAAGTTCACATATTCAAATGCTGCAATTTACAAAACTAAATAATCCCAACCAAAACAGTGGCTCAAAGCCACACAGTTCTTGAATCAACAAAAACAACACTTCATTTTTAATAGTATAATACACAATTATGTTTATCCAACCTGCCCTCCAGTCTCTGCATGATAAATCTCTTAATAGCAATAATAATATTTATATGGACTTAGTTTGATTCATTCATCATCCCAATTCAGAGCCTCTTAACAATTGATGCCCTATTCCTTTTCACTTTTGAAGTTAAGGATAACATTTGCAATGTGGAAAATAAATGTTACGGAAAGTCATTCAGGTTGGTCTGCTTGTTAATGCGGTGCCTGCATGGGTCGCCAAAACAAGTGATACTTAAGCCTTCACGCATGCTCAGTCACTCCAGAATCGATCATTTAAAATTACGTAGTAAATATTCTTTGCTATGTTAAAAAACTGCTTATAAAGTAAAAAAGCATTCTCAAAGCATGAGAAACATGATACCATATCAGTCATATTTTAGTTTCGAAAACGAACTAGACACTAATACTACTGCTCTTCGGGGCAGTTAAATCCTTCAGACTTCAGATCCTCCACATTGTTTCTGCGCCTCACTACCAGTCGGATAATAGCGCACTTGCAAACACACTGACACTCCACCCACTTGGCTCAGTTAGAGTCCATTGAAGCAACTGGAGCACAGAACATGTTAGACATGGGTTGGGTTGAGTTGAGGTGGTATCAGGCATGTTCCTCTTCTTCTTCATTTTCAACTTCAGCAAGGAGTGTCTGGAAAGACGCCAAACTTTTCTTGCAAACACCTCTTCCATCAGACTCTTGGGGATCTTCACTATCAAACCAAGCTTGGAAAGCCTCAGTGGATAATAGGTTGTCTTCCCACAAAGTGTTGAAGATACTAAGGATCAAACCTAAAAGGAAAATACACAGTTAGAATTTTAGTAGAAATCCCAATGGCACTATAGTACAAAGGTTAGGCTGTTTACCTTGAGGGAAATCCAGTTGTGTCACCAATGCTTGCACAGCATATAAACATTGGAGTTCTAGGTCTGCCTTGTTGTCAACATACCGCAGCAATAGTTTGTCTTGTCTTAATTTATCCGAGTCAAGGGTCAACTTGCTTGGATGAGTTTCTGCAATACACAAACACAGATATGATTATAACAGATATAGAAACTGTCAAGAAGGATAAAGAACACAGGAAAACAATGTCTTACCATGAATAGCATTTTTACAAATTGCAGTCATGAGTGCACGAATGAAAGCAGGGTCTTTAGTTCTCTCCCCCACATTAGACTGGTGAAAAAAATTAAAAAATGTCAATCTATCATAAAATATCGAGGTACAAAAGACTAGGGTTAAGATACATACCTCTATCCACAGCTGCACGTCATCGAAGCTAACTTCAGATTTAAGCAGCTCTAATAGCTTATCTTGAATTTCAGCACGACTCATTTCTGATCTGGACGCCTGCGCCCCACCAGCAAATGATTCAAATTTCTGGGAGAGGAAAAATTTAAGAAGTTAGAAACGAAAGCACGGTAAATTGGCACACATACATTCCTTCTAGCATGTGGGTGGTGAAAACTCACATTTTCTTTAACATAATCATCAACATCCTTAGCATCAATGAAGTCACTCCAACTGATTCCATGTTGATTCCAATGGTCCCGGATCCAGCTGGGACCCTGAAAATTAAATATATTCTTTAGTAACCAAGAAAGTCAAAGCAGGATTGTCATGGGAACAGAAATTGTCATACCTTTTCCCTAACTATAACTTCAATAACATATTTGAGCAGGAGCCCTGCTTCCTTAGACCCCTTGAGCACATTCAATGGTTCTGCTAGATCTTTGAAAGTCACAGCCTCAGTGAGCAGAATAAACCCTGAAAAGAAATGTTTATTGTTAACAACTTGTCTGAAAAACTGAGAATACAGAAGTGGGAGTTTCATCCTCACCAACTAGAGCTCCTAAGTGATTCCAGAGCCTAGGAATATCCATGATTAGGTCTGACCAGAGGTCTACAATTTCTGAAAGCCTGAAATGGGGAATTCAGAAAGCTAATAAGCATAGGAAGTTGCAAAAATCATGTTGTGGTTTAAAGTTAAGATTACACTTACGCAGAAAGGAAATGATGCTTTCGCATAAAATTAATTTTAATAAGATGTCCTAAAAATTGAGAAACTAGTTGATGACCCTGCATGCGCTCCAGCATAAATGCCAGAACTTCACGAACGAAGGATACTATGTTGGTCCAGTCAAAGTGATCCATAACTGATAATGTTGCTTCCTGTAGGAATAAAATGTGAAAAATCAGCTGAATTACACAGAACACGCTAATACAACCACCTGTTTCTAAACAAGACATACCTCAATATTCTTATGACCAAGCAATTCTTGTACACGGTTTTTAACTACACGCTCCAGTTCTTCAGGATCGTCTACCCTCTTGCCCTTGCACACGGGACCAGTCTCAGAATCCTTGCGTGCATCTGCCAACGGCTGGTCGTCACTCGGGGACGAGCCCGCAACCGAAGATGGCGTAGGTACCCTGAAACGGAAGCGATCAGAATTAAAACAAACTGAAAATGAGAAAAGTTTGCCACCCTGAGCCCCCTACTGGCAGTCATTAATCCTTCTTCACAGTAGAAAGAAGGGGAGACATGCACTTCGAATGCAATTAGACATAGAATCATGTTGGCTCCGTATCTGTCTGTAGCCAACACCTATAGAGACTACAGTCATCAGAGAGCCGTTTACTATAGGGAATGCAAGTGGCAAAACTCTGGAACTTTCCGTGAGTCCTACGTATCTATTCCCTTTAATGCTCCTACGCATGACCAACCTGTTTCTCCTTTCCTCTTCCAATTTTCCTCTAGCTAGTGAGCTATCTCTGGAAGCCGGCTGAGAGCCCATTCTGTGTTGACTACTGCTTCTAGAACCACCTCCATCACCTGCAACACAGAAACACGAACATTACAAATTTTGCGCCACTAACATGGCTCCGCAGGCTCCAAATAAAAACAATGAAGCAGATTAGCCATGAGCTTTGCTAATGGAGCTTTGTTCAGACAAACACACAGATCAACATTATAAAGAAACCCCAAGTGAGCTACTGATCATCAGTATCCTTTTGGCTTTTCATTGTCTCAACAGTGAAGCCTGCCATTGCAAGTATCTTCTTGAGCACTTGGATCATCATAAATCAACTGAACAGAACTCCCACCCTCTGGTCATTAAGACCCTGCTTGCTATTGTTTGAACAGGGCACAATACTGTTCTCAAATGGCAAATCAGCAAGGCCAAAACTGAACTTAAACATGATGCACGACACTTACCACCCATACTACGATCCCTGGACGGTGGACCCGAGGGGATTTTTCTATCACTGTAAAGAAAAGAACAAATCACATCAGTAACAGCGTTAAGTGCACACATAGGCGCAACTAAAAAAAAAAAATCACCAAAACTAAAATTCAAGAACAGTAATACTCACGATAACATGGAAGACTTGTCATTAAGAGCAGCATAAGGATTTCCAGTGGTAATTGTAACATTTCTACTGCTGATGGACTTAATGTCTCTGGCAGCATTGCCACCACTACCACCACCCCATTTACTGAACTGTGATGGAGAACCAAGGGTTGCCGTTTCATTCCCTTGCATAAGGCCCTTGGATAATTTATTAACATCTAGTGGACGACGGTTAGACGTGGCTTGTTTCCAGCCATCCTCCATTGCCATCCCACCTAAGACAGGTTGAATTAGAAATCGTAACTCACTCAACATAAAAAAAAAAAATAACACCTAAAATGGAGTGTTAAAGACTCACCTCTACCACCTCTCCTGTCCATGTCTCCACCCCTACCTCCCATGCCTCTCCCCATCCGTTCGTCTTTCCTTGGAGTATTTGATTGTTGTGACAAAGCAAGGTTTGTTTCAATAGTTTCACGTTCACTCTCTCTTTGGATTTCATCCATTGTTTTGGGGTTCGAGTCATCACGGCGAGGAACCCACTTATTGTTTCTAAGATCAATACAGTCTTGAAGCATAAACCGAACTCTGGATGACATTTTGCGGCCTTGGCGATTCTTGTCAGCCAAATCCTTCATTTTGTTGAAGTATGGCGCTAGGACATCCTGGGTATTGAAATCTTTAAGGAAATTCTGTAACACAAAACACAAGCACATCAGCTTTCCTGTAATTAAATTTTTATTTTGAGCCCTTAAAGCAATATGGTAACTGCATCGCCTTGCAGCAACCACAGTGCACAACCGCTGCTATCTCCTTATACCCTTTTTAGGTGGGATCAGATTACCCAAAGGGTTCCCTAAATTTGACAAGGATCAACACATATCAGCCCTGTTGAGTTTGAACCAGCACGGTTAATATGGAAGAAAAATTTCATCATGTGTGCCCTTCCTTGTCATCATAAGTCAAACATGCAAGAAAATCTCGAATCTTTGGTCACCAAGACAAGCACAGATCAGCCCTGTTGAGTTTGAACCATCACAGTCAATTTGGAAGAAGGATGTCATCATGTGCCTAGGAAGTCATGTACTAAAGAGCATCTTAAAGCCACTACCATATAGTGAGTACACATCAGCCCTGTTGAGTTTGAGCCAGCACGGTGGATTTGGAGACAGGATGTCATCACGTACTCAAGACAGCAATTTTAAAACAATTAAAGGCAGGACACTCACCGCTTCAAGCTTTTTGCCAATTGTTGACAATAGTTTACAAAGGCATTCGATGGATTCCTCATCTTCCTCTTTGAGCAAATCCTCAACACAGCGAAGCATAATGGGGCCCGTCAACATACCGAGCTTGTACAATTCACCAATAAACCTGTGACAAAAACCAAGTTACAGTACACTTCAAATAACTTTTATAAGATAACCAGGCCAGATCACTTACCTAATGTTGCCGACTGATTTCATTCGGACTTTCCTTTCCTCTTCTTCATAAAGGAATTGGAGCTCTTTCCTCTTTTCCTGCAAAGATAATCAACATGAGCAAACCAGAAGAGAATAAGAGGGGAGACCATACAAAAGGGGGAGAAAAGACTTACAGGGTCAGTCTCTGCTTTAATTTTTTTAAGCTTCTGTTCGGTATGCTTGCTTTCAGCATCCTTGTTCTTCTCAAATTCTTGCTGACACCTTGTGATGAGGATCTTCCTGAAGGAGGAACCCTGTACATCCTTCGACCTTAATTCATTGCACATCTTCGCATATGCCACTGAGAAGTTTGGTTCATCAACAGCCTTATCAAACACAAGGTTAATGACACCCTTTAATCTGTCAGGTGTGTCAATGGGCAAGGCTTGAACTTGATCAACTAATTTGTCGAACTTCTGTGGAGTAAGCTTGTTAAGAACACCACGAACTTTCTTGTACAGTTCTTGAGTCTTGGCATCTTCCTCATTTGATTCTTTACCACCAGCCAGTACACCAGGTTTCCATGCATTTTCAGTCTCATGCAATTTGACATCCTCTCTAAGAGACAGAGACAAGTGAACAACAGCAGGTTTGCCTGGTTTGGGTTTACCCTGCTGGCTTTTCCTCTGTGGGGGTGGCTGCAAAAGTAAAAACAAATAGATTAGCAGACGTCAAAAACACACCAGATGAGAAGTCCTAGTAACATCTACGGTCTTTTCAGTAAAGTTTGTACATCACATGTCAGAGACTTTAGTTTGGTACATCATGAAGACCTCACAACTCAAATTAAAGCGAGCGATTTAACATTAGGTGCAAATAGAAAGAAAACGCCTCATCAGCTGAATCTTTAATCATAGCAAATCAGGGACTTTAGTTTGGAACATCATCAAGGCAGTACAAAGAGTTGAAAGTTTTTTCAACCAGGTACCAGGTTCCAGAGTAACAATATCTTGCCACCGAGCCAAGATGAAGCATTTTATCTTCAACCTCTTGAACTGTGCCAAACTGTCTTTGTAAGAAACAATGAAGCATAATGCCTTATCAGGAATAGCTCTAATCATAAGAAGTCAGGGACTTTAGTTTGGAACATCATTAAGGCATCACTGGAATCCTTAAACATTAGCAGAACTCATTCCTCATTCAGTGGCAAGAAAAAGTTGTATCAATATAGCACTGTTGGCCTTATCAGTAATAATTTGTACATCACACATCAGAGACTTTAGTTTAGTACATCACAAAGACCCAATACCAAACAAAATTACTTTTGCCACGGTAAGATGCAATAAAAAGGCCTCATCAGCAATAGCTTTAATCAGAATAAATCAGGGACTTTAGTTTGGAACATCATCAAGGCAATATAAAATTAGCATCACAAAAAAACCAAGCTACGAGCTAAAGGGAAAGTAAGTGTCAACAGACCTATAAGGTGTGCAACTAATTTTGATATGTATTAGAAAAGCCACTTTCAGGAAGTTTTGTCTTCAAACAAATCAGAGACTTTAGTTAAGTGCATCATAAAGGGCTATTAAGATAAGTAAAGGGAAATGTGAATCTTCAAAAGTAGAAACATTACAAATCATAGGCACCAAAAATAAAAGTACTCACCCCTCTTGAGCCAGATGACCTAATGAAGACATTGGGAGCAAATTCTGTGCTGAAGTTGTTCTGCTGCGCTTTCTGTGATCAAAGAAGGAAAATATATCATGGTCTCCTCAAAAGTTTGAGTACATGCCAGTTATTCACACAGAATGACAACATACCTTGTTACCATCCTTGAGGACAACATCCATATCAGGAAGGCCATCCGGTTTCTTTTGGGACTGAGGGTCGCTCCTCAAATCCATCAAGAAATTGCGATCATACTTCTTCTTACCCTCGGGATTGTTGGGACTCCATTGGTCTGTGGAAAATAGAACTGGTAAAACACAGAAGGAAGACATTGAACACGAACCGAAGAATGACGATATAGTTACCTGGTCTGTACGCTCTCTTATCATTGCCATCATCCTTCAGGCCAGATACTTTGGCATTCTCCTCATTACGAGCAGCAACTAATTTGTCCTCCTTTTCAGCACTTTCCTTCTCCTGAGAGAAAAAAAATATTCCGTTCACACATCTGCAGGCACCGATAGAAAACACAAAAAGACAATTGATGCTTACCTTATTTGAAGTAGATTTGGGTATCAGTATAGGAGGGGAGGGAAGAGCAAAGGGCGGGTTAAACAAATTGATGCCGGCACCAGAGGACACAGAGGGAACGGACGCCACGGAGGCGGGGGTGGGGTTGGGGATCGCCACGGCAGGGGCCGGAGCGGCCACCGCCGGGGAAGCGTCCGCGGGTACAGGTTCGGGCATCGCCTCCGGTTTCGGGGTCGCCGCGCTCTCTTCAGGTTCCGCGGGGGTTGGTGTCGGGGTGGGGGAGGGGTTGGCCGACTCGGGTGCCGCGGCGGCCGTGGCGGCGGCGGCAGGAGCGGGGGCCACCGCAGCTGGAGAAGCAGGCCTCGGGGCAGGTTTCACCAAAGGCTGGGCAGCCTCGGGGACGGGACTGCTTCCAGAGGCGGACTCGGACGGCGTCGGAGTCGAGGCCGCCGTCGACGAGCCCTCCTCGGGCAGGGCGGGCTCTGCCGCCGCCTCCACGTCCGAGCCTTCCTTCTCGGCGCCCTTGGCGTTCGAGTCGCGCATCTTCTTGCCCTTGTTGCGGCTCGACGATTTACCTGCGGACAACACAGAGGGGGGGACAGCGGTCAGTTTCCAGAGCATAGGAAAGTACCACGTACCGCGGTAGAAAGCACGGCGAAAGGAGCCGAGATCGTACGCATTCAGACCGGCGGGCAGCAAGGGGACCCACAACAGCCGCCGACCGACGCAGTGCATCGCGTCAGCCCTGGGCACAGGGGCCGTTGGCACCCGTCCCCACGCAGAGGCGCCGCCTGACAGGTGGCCGGGGCACCGGCACCGTCCCATCCCACTCGCGGACCACCACTAGACGCACCACACACACTTTCAGCCGAATCGCTGAACGGCGTCCGGCAAAACGCGTCGGAAATAGCGCTCGCCGTATAAATAGCGGACAGTACGGCACGCAGCGCGCCCCGCCGCGCCCGCCTCTCCACCGCCCGGCAGCGGTCTAGGGCGTGCACCACACGGCCGGGGCAGCCTTTGGCCATGTCGGGGTGGGGCGCGCCGGGCCGAGGCGTGGCAACAGACGGCCGAGGCTGGCCGGACCCGCCGGCTCCGGCTGGACGTGCCGGACAAGGTCGGCGAGGCGAGTGCGGAGACGGGCCGGGCCGCGGCCAGGCGGCGAGGCCACCGCGCAGCACCTGGACCAGCCTGCCAGGACCTTGTGCACCGCAACTGGGACACGGCACTTGGGACCGTGGCGTGGCGCGGCGGGGCGGGGAAAGGCCCCCGGGACGGGGCGGACACCAGGTAACAGCTGACGGCGCTTCTACGCGGATCAAGTTGCCGTCAGGAGAACGCAAGTGCATCCTGGAAGGCCCGGCTCAAGTGCAGGAAACAGGAACTGGCCGCAGCCGGCTGGCAGACAGGCAGGCACACCGCGGCAACCCTGCTCCGCTCCCGGCCCGGCCGGCGAGAGCGACAGAGCGAGAGAGAGGCGCCACGCCACCTCACCGCGGTCACATCCACCACCAGGTCGGCGTGCGGGCCGGTGTCCTGGCGGCGCTGTCAACGTGGCAAGGGAGCGGGCGGGCAGGCCGGCCGCGGCCATGGCCAGCCCGACGGCAGAGCGCCCGCACCCGGGACAGGACAGGACAGGACAGCTGGCCGCACACGCGGCACGGCACGTCGCGGTGCGGCCGGCCCGCGCCGGGGGCGTTCACCTCACATGGCGTGCCCTCCACCCTAGGGCCGGGCCGGGGCCCCCCCGCGCACACCGCTTGCACGGCCAGGGCCGGCGCGGCCGGCGCACCCCGTCACCAGAGGTCACACGGCGGCACCTAACCTATCTCCCGGGCCGGGGCCGTCCCCCGTCCACGCGGAGCGGCCGTGCCGCACCGCGCCGGTGGCGGCGGCGCCGCGACCCTGACGGGAAGGGGGACGGGGCCGCGGGTACCTCCCAACAGCTGTTCACTCGCGGACCACGGCAACGCACTCGACGTGCACCGGGCGCGCCCCGGACAGGCTGGCCACCCCCCGGGGCCCCCGGGGAGGTGCACGCCGAGGCACACGGCGAAGGCCTCGTCCCTCTCCCCCATGGCAACACCTACCGGCGACACATCCTGAAGGTCACGTCAGCGGCACGCCGACACGCCGCGGCGGCACACGGCGAGGTGCGTGGACGCGCGCACGGCGCTGCAGCACTGCTTCTCCTCCACGCTCACGCGCCACGTGCACACGGGGCTGGCGGCGGCTGCAGACGGACGGGCCGGGACGGCGACGGCCAGCAACAAGCGGGTCGGGTCGGCCTCGCTGCTCGCCTGCCTGCCTGCCTGCGCTCTGGCTCGGCTCCCCACGCGATCCGGCTCGCCTCGGCTCGATTCGGTCCCCGGTCCGACTCGACTCGACTCCTCTCCTCGCGATCCAAGACTGGCGCTGCTCGACGGGGACCGGCTTCACTTCGCCCCGAACCGCTTCGACTCGACTTGAGAGCGAGGCGCAGGGGGCAGGGGCACCACGGCGACGAGGCCCCGGCCGTGCTCGGCGGCGGCTCCGTGCTCGGCTCGTCACAGAGAACCGAGTCGGACAGCGACTCCTAGGGCCGGGCCGGGCCGCTCCGCGCCGGGGGCCCCCACCATGTGGGCGAGCCCATGCCAAGCCCCGCGCCGCCCCACCGCTACATTCCGCTACGCGACGGGCCCCCTCCATGCCGCCCTCCCGCCCCGCGGTAGAGTCCCCCACTCCCCCGAGGCCCCCGCCGGCCGCACAGACCCGGCTCGGCATGAAGACGAGGATCCGTCACTTCCTCCGCGAGACACTAAAAAGAAGCCCTCCCCTCCCCCATCACGCCCGCCGCGATGCGGTGCGGTGCGGTGCGGCTGGAGCGCCAGAATTACGTGACGCTCCGCGCCGACGTGGCGACCGCCGCTACGGAGCGCAGCGCAGCACATTCACACACCTCCTGGCGGGGCGAATCAGAGGGCCGTCGCGGGGGGGGGGGGGGGGGGCGCCAGCTGATCCCGAACACTAGCGCCGCCCCTGTCGCGCCGGCACCGCCGCCGTGGAGGAGGACGAGCAGCAGCAGCCCGATAAGATTGTCACCCACGCGGTTACGTGCGTGAGGGGAAGGGGGGGCGGCAGCCGGCAGCAGCAGCAGCACCGCGCACGAGCCGCGGACACACTTTATCGTCACCCCAGACTTCGCAACCACACGCGAATCAGAGTGAGGAATTTCCCTAACGACGAAGAGAAGAGAAGAGGGGGGGGGGGGGGGCGACGATCGAGACACGAAGACGACGGCGGCGGCGGCGGCGTTCGCCACCACCCCGACCCGGCCACAGTTCTGCTACACTCTGGCACAACGTCAATGCGTACACAAGCTTTCTCCGCGGTGCATTACACCTCGCCGCAGCCATGCAAAGGCCCGGAGCGGAGGGGGTTGAAGAAACGACGCGGACGCGAGCCACCCGCCGCCGACGTCATACGCCTCACAACGGAGTGTTCCCAAAGAAATCTTTTTAAAAATTAATTATCTCAAAGTCTGAAAACCAGATCGGCCAAAATATTCGTAAAGATCACCCCCCCCCCCCAAGAAAAAAAAGGGTAGATACATAAAGTTCAGTTGAATCCGCAAAATGACAGCGTGACGGCTGGCTGGCTGGCAAATTTCAACTCGTGACCGACCAGCCGTCAGAGGGGGGGCCCCCGTTACACCTGACGGCGCCAGATAAGCCGACCGTGCCCGCTTCCCGGCTCTGCTCATCCCGCAAGAGTGCAGCGGCGGCGGCGGCTAATTGATGCGAGGAAATCAGAGCAGCGGAATCCTTCTCCCCTCATGAGGCGCAGGCTGCAGCGCCTGCAGCGGCAGCGCCGCCGCCCCGTCTAGCCGCGCGTGTAGTACACAGCCAGCCGAGCTTTCTCCCTTCGTCAAGACGGAGAGGAGAGGGAACGCCATGGGCGACCTGCCTACCGCGTGAGCCGGGAGCCAAAAGCCGCGGTGCGAGCGCGGTCCCGCGAACTGCCAAAACTTTCTCTGTGGACCCGCGGCACCGTCGGCGGCCGCAAACGCGTTGCGCGTTCGGAAACAAGGCGGGGGGAGCGGAGAGGAGGGGGGCATCAAGCCTCAATGAGACAGATAGGGGGGGGGGGGGGGGCTCTTACCTGACCGTCGAGCTTAATTCGAAGGAGCCATGATCGCCCCCCCCCCCACCCACCATGCACAGGCCTAAACCGTTTGAGGCCAAGGCGGACTCGCGAACGGAACGGCGTCGGCGCGGACCCGAAGCCCCCCCCCCCCCCCCGGCCAGCTGCATCATCACTCCCCACCCACGTCACAGCGCCGGGAGCACACGCAGCGGACCCGGCGGGGCCAAGTGCACCGCCTACCGGCCCGGACCTCTCCAAAGCTTTCACTTTCGCCGCCGACGACGACGACGACGCCGCCGAAGCACCCGAAACTAGGCAACCCGCGCGACCGCGACCCCGCCCACCTCCCCTCCCCTCTGTCTGCCCTTGTCAGAGCAGGGCCACGGCCATCCGGCCGGGGGGGGGGGGGGGGGGGCAGGAAGTGCAGGGCGCCGCACAACGCCAAGGAAAGTCGACCAAAGGCCGGCCACGCCACGCCACGCCACGCCCTCCGTGGGCCGCGGACCGTGCTGGGCAGCGGGCCCGACGCCACCACCACCACTCGGCGCCGGTGACGTCACCTCTTATTTTTCAGCGAGCTTACGACTACACAATGCGCGCGCGCCCGCCCGCCGGCGGAGGCCTCCCTACACCGTCCGCGGGCGGGCGGGCCGGCACGCCGACACGTCCCAGAAAGCCGATCAGGCGAGGCAGACGGAACACCGGCCGCCCCCAGCAGAGCCCGAACACAGCCGCCGCCGCCGCCGCCTCGGAAGCAAGGCGACGAGGCAACCGATTTGGGGGGGGGGGGGAATCAAGCCGTCGCCAGGACGTCGTCAAGACCTGCCGCGGCCACGGCCCGCGTACTGCACACGCGTCCCAACCTTTCCCCCCCTGCAGCGCACGCGCGACAGGTGCCGCCGTGACGCACTCTATGATGACGTTCACGAGCGTCACCCCTCCCACCCGAACATCGCGGTCGTCGTGCCGCGTCTATACCCCACGCCGCCGCGCGCCAGACCAACCGGTACCGCAGAGACCACCGTATACGCAGACCACACGCGGGGAGTATGTCTGCCCATCGCGGGCGGCCGAACGGGCGGGGACGGCGGCGACGGCGACGACCAGGAGGAAGGAGGAACCAAGCAGGCCACCGGCCGCCCGCCACTCTTGTTGACGGCGCCGTCCGCCCGATCCTCCAACAGAAATAGCGGGGGTGGGTCCCCGTCCTCGCTGTGGGTCGACATGATTCGGCCGCGTCTAATAATATACCCCCCCCCCCCCCCCCCCCCCCGCCCCACAGCCGGCGGGCAGGCGGGCGGACCACCCCTTCGGCACGGCCGGCACTGGCACTGTCCCCGGCGCCACAAGCCGGCGCCCCCGCGCACCCCCGTAGTACACCGCCGCCCTCCGCGGCGAAACACTGCCTTACCGGGAGCGTGGCAAGGGACCCGAGCAGCGGCGGCAAGGTCAGGCGCGGACACACACACACATGCCCCCCCCCCCCACCCCACTCCCTTCACCATCACACCCATTAACCTCCCGTTACAATCGACGGAAAGTCAAATGAGAGAGCGCTTCTGTCGTCGAAGCGAGCCAGACAACACGGCAACAAATAAAAAATTTAAATTAAAAAGGCGAACAGATGGAATAGACAAACTAAACGGCTGGTGCTGAGCAAGCCGCCGCGCCCAAAACAAAATAAGAGCCACCTCGCCGACCGGTCGGCCCGCGAGGCCGCGGACGTAAGGGGTAAGGGCAGATCGGCGAGATGCATCCGCCGCCCGTCTCCCCCGGACCCGACCCGACCCGGCCAGGGCACGAGAGCAAAGGCCGCGCCGGACCCGGGGGGCGGGCCACGGTGCGATGGGACGGGACGCGAAGAGGCAAGTTGTCGTTTTGCACCGGGGCCGGGGGGGCCGGGAGGCCCAGTCGCCCCCTCCCCTCCAAGACCACGCCGCACACCGCCCCGTGCGACAAACACCAGAAATAGAAAGCACAAAATGCACACTGACCCTTCTTCCTCTTGCAGCCCATGTTGAAGCCGGCGTAGCAGCGGCAGCAGCAGCGGTGGTGGTCCACAAATAATAACCACAGCACTTTCTCACTCTCTCCTCTCTTTGGTATCACAGACTATGCATTATCACACTGGCGGGGTTTCGCGCGGTATCACAACACGTTTCCTAAAAACCGACCGGCAACGGCATGCCGGCGGGGGGGCGCGCGACCACTAAAACAACAAACGACGAGCGCGGGTTAAGAAATATCCAGGGTAACGACGTTAAAACTAGAGAAGCGAGGAGGCGGCGGCGCCCCGACCCGCTGCGCCGTGCCGTGCCGTGCCGCCGACCCGACCCGACGCGGACGGAGCGGACCGAAGAGACTCGAGGCGACGCGACGCGACTGCCGTGTGCTCCCGTACCGCGGCGCAACGCGGCTGGTGGCTGGCTGCGGCTGGTGCTGCCAAGCCTTGCCGTGGCGAGCCCTGCCCTGCCCTGCCCTGCCGTGACGAGTCAAGCCGGGCAAGCCTTGCCGTACCGTGCCGTGCCGCGTCTCAGCTTGGCTGGCAAGCCGAGCCCCATTTCACCGTCCGAGGGGAGCCCGGGGGGGGGGGGGGGGGTCGAGGGGGGTTGGTGGATGCGTCCAAAGGCGCATCACAGTCGGACGGGCATCGGGCACGAAAGAAGGCAGAGAGAGGGAGAGCGGGAGAGGGAGAGAGAGAAGGGGAGCGAGAGGGGAGAGGGGAGAGAGAGAGGAGAGAGAGAGAGAGAGGAGGGGGGATGATTCAAACACAACACCACTCTACTCTTCGCACCGACTTAAAAGCCACGTTCGAAAAAGAACAAGGGGGGAAAAGTAGTTACGACGCCCCCTCCCCTCCCCCGCCTCCTGCTCGCCATTGCAAATCCCCCGCTGCCACCACGATCGGGCTGGGCGTTGGCGGAAGGCAGGAAGAGAGTCAAGGTGGTGCGGAGGGGAGGGGCGGAGCGGGGCATCCGACGCCCACCGCACCGCCGGTACTTGGCCGTACAGAGGGAAAGGGGAGGGAGGAGGGGGGCGTGTGTGACGTGTCTTCATTGCACCGCGGTGTAACCGCATTGGAGCACATGGACCAGATCGTTTTTATTTTAAATGATTTAAAATGCATTTTTATTTTTCTTACGCCCTCCCTGCACCCGCCCCCCCCCCCCCTCTGCTCGTCAACGCCTCGGGCCGCCGCGCCAACAACGCTGCCCTGCCCCTTGGCTCATGTCCGACCGGCCACCGCGCGAGTGGCTCCGAGCTTCAAAGGTCGGCTCGGCACGGGTGTATCGAGAGGCACTCTACACACATACACACATACACGGACCCCACCGGGCGGCCAGATCCGAGACCGAAGAAACGGGTCCAGGCCTAGAGAGGCGGCCGACGGCCAGCTATTCCTGCAGAGCCGGCCGGGGCCCGCGCCAGGGTAGGCCGTGCCATTCAACTTCCTGGTGCACGGCATCTCTAGGCCCGGCCAGGTATGAGAGGACCGCGTCGAGACGAGGCCGCCGCCGACGCGCCGCCAACTGGGTCAGCTAACTGACGTGACGGCGCGGACGGGTGGGGGTGGGGGTGCTGCCGCAGGACTCTCGCACACGGTCAATGAGGCGGCACTTACGCCCATTCCAAACGCCCTCATAACCTCACCTAGTCTAGTCGAGTCTAGCCCCACCCGCGACCACTTCACTCCCAAAATTAATCTAAGCAGCAATGGACAGGGAGGATAAACGATTTTTTTTAAAACTGGAAAATCTACACGATCCTCGCCACCAACGACGTGTGTAATACGGAAAACATGAATCCAAATTCTACCGGAACTCCCGGGGCCAGGCGCTGGGATGTGGCCGCCTACACCGGGCAGGAGACACTCACCATCTTGCTCCGCAGAGGGCTCCGCCGGCTTGGGTTTGGCACTCGCTCCCTTGTCCGCCTTGGCGTCCACAGCGGGGGCTGCTCCAGAAGGTGCTGGAGCAGGAGCTGTGGCCGGGGCTGTGGCCGGGGCTGCGGCCGGGGTGGTAGCCTCGGCAGCAGGGGAGGCGGCCGCCGCAGGGGCAGGAGCGGCCGCGGCTGGCGAAGTCGGGGCGGCGGCAGCGGCGGCGGCAGGAGCCACGGCCACCGCGGGGGCTGGCTTGGCGGGCGGGGCCGCCGGCGGCGGGGGTGAGCTGCTGGCCGCGGGGGTGGCGGGGACGGCGGTCGCGGTCGCGGCCGCCGACACCGCGGGCGCGGGCGGGCTCTGGCTCTTCGCCTTGGGGAGGGCCGGCGCCGGCTCGGCCTTGTCGGCCTGGGGCTGGGGCTGCGGGGCCTGGCCGGCGGCAGCCTTCTCGGCGGCCGCCTCCTTGGGCACCTCCTTCGGGGCCGAGTTCTTGTCCCGGCCCTTGTCCCGCTTGCCCTCCTTCGGCTGGCCGGGACCAGACTGCGACTTGGGCTGGCTGGCCGCCGCAGCGCCCGCGGGGGTCGGGCTGCCCTTCTTCTTCCCGTCAGCATGACTGAAACAAGTTCAAGTTGAAGCTTGGCACGTCTAGGGTTCACCACTTCACAAACAGGACCTGGCAATGTCACATTTGTCCTTTCAACAGCAGCCAATGGCTGAGACTACTAAAAGGCGCACATTGCATAAAATTAAAGTTTCAAACATCACACACAGCAAATTCTAGTTAAATTACCTCGAATTCTCAGCGCTTGATATACTGGTTGCACTTGAATTACTTGATACCGCATTGTCTTGTCGTGCTTTCCGCCTTTGAGGGGAAGCATGACTACCAGGGTGGCCAGAAGAAGCACCCCCTGATTGTTGAGGTCTTTGTCTGAAAAGAAACATAAATATTCAAGAGAGCAGCACAGCAGAAAATTGAGGTAGAAGCTCAACCAAATCAAAATCAACAATCAAACTCCAGATTCAGTTTATTTGTATATGGGGAGCATTTTCAACCCCCAAGTGTAAGATCTGAATTACCAGATAGGGCTTGAAAAACTCACCTGTAGACTTCAACGGTAGGAGCATTGGTGTTGGCACTGACGACTGGAGTTTGTTCATTCAGTCCCAAGGAATTAGTGAGTGTACCCGTTCGTGGTTGCATCATGCCAGCAGGATGTACCATAAGGGGAACAGTTGGGTGGTGGTATACTTCTTGAATATCATATTTGCTGGGTATCACAGGCGAGTACAAGTATACGGGCGGTGCTTCGTGGAGCTTATCTCCTATTTCAACAGCTTTGTTGTGCCCGGCTTTGTTCCAGGAGTTGCTTATGCTAGGCGTTTCTTCAATGTAACTGCTTTGACTAAGGGTGGCGTCTGCGCTAAGCTCTGTCTGGGCAGGGCCGTTTAGGCTGCCCATCGGCTGCTGCAGATCCGGAGGTTGAGTAGGGGCTGTAGGTGTCGAGTCTTCACTTGCAGCCTTCCCTACTCTTTCGGCAAACTCAGCCGCCACATTGTGGTTCTGCAATGACTCCTAGAAAATAAAACACAAATTTTACAGTGAATCCATTAAGTTTTCCCACTACACTTTCAATTATGCATGAGATGAGCGATTGAAAATCAAAAATTAAAACTTACCGGCTGTGGTGTTTCCCTATTACTAGATCCACCAGAAGCTGAAGCTTCCTTTTCCATTTCTTCTATGACGTCCCTCCCGCTACTGGGGTCTACAATAGATAATGCGTGTTTCCGTCGCTTTGGTTGTGCAGACGGAGCTGCATTGCCACCTAGAAAGTATAAAATACAATTAAATAGATGCAAGAATAAATCTCACATGGAGCCAATTTTCCATCAGCTAAACTGACCACTTTGTGCTGGAGGAGTGGCAGTAGGCAGCATAGCGCCCGATACAGGTATACCAGCAATTGGACTTTGCGTAGGACCATGTGGTGCAGCATTTTGAAGTCCTTGTTGATTTTGAGGTGGTCCAGAAATATTAACTGCTCCTGATGCCGACCTCAAGGTCTGAACAGGGTAATAAACTGGGGGAGAACGACAAAAATTAATAACTAAAAACTCCACATCGAGAACAGATCAGAAATAACAATGATGCAGATAAAAAAAAAATTGATAATGCATTTTGTGATGTATACTGGTTGCCTTTGTGTTGAAGACAGTTTATTTTAGGGTCTCTATGCCCCTTGAATTAAATTGGCAAATAAATAAGATACAATATGAAGTTACAGCACAATGAAAACAAATAATTAAAAAATATCTTATAGTGGAGCTGTTTCAGTTGTGTGGAATTTCAAACCGCATACTCAAAAATCTGATGTTAAAAAGTCTCCCAGACTGTTTGAATTGGACTTACAACTAGATGCAGGATGTGTCGTATTTGTGGCTTGTATGAGAAATTGTTGTTGGTGGGCGCCAGGATAATATTGTTGTGGGCCACCCGAGCTCATTGCAGTATTTCGATAAGCCTGGAAAGGAAAGAGAAAGAGACCATTATAATTCCAATAAAATTGATTGGCATAAATTTAATTTTTCTTCCACTATGAAGTAACTTACCATAAGTTGTGGAACTGGGAATTGTGATACCATGTATGAATGCTGTTGGGAGAATTGCACAGGGTACATTATTCGGGGTTCAAATCATCTGCTGGTAGAAAAATAGAGCTAATCCAGTTCCAAGACATACCTGGCCTGGAACAAGCTGTTGTCCATTGCCCATGTTTGTATATAATGCCTGTTGATTTCTGCTCTGCATTCTAGGTGCTGGGGCTCTTGGTTGATAGTTGAAATTCTGAAAAAGAAAAGGAGTCAAATCATGGGTGCATAAGGTCAATAGAGACCGAATGGAAGTTAGAATTCAGTTTCGACTGTGCTGTGATAGATATAGTTTGTGAATCCTGGTTGCACTTTATCAGACACCAGATTCCACTTAGTGCGCGGAGAAATTGACCAACCCCTGCCACCCCTCACAGTCAGTCTGGTGGACCCAGCTAGTCAATTCCTGAGTGCTCAATGGTGTATGTTAGCACTACAAGTCGCAAAGAATAATCTCAATAATGAAAGTGCGACACACTAATCACGCGCAAAAGAAAAAGAAAAACAGAAAAAGACGAAAGTCTTGGTGGTCAGTCCTACATAGTACAACATGCACTTCACCCAGTGTTATCAGTCGGACGGGCCACAGCCCATTCCCCGGAAACTTTCTGTCCCTCCCTCCTCTCGTAAGGTTGACGCGAGTGTGACAGAGACAGAAGATGCTCTGACCTGACCCCCCGGGGCCATCCGACATGTGCTGTACTCACCGTGCCCTGTCGGGGCGTGCTGGTCACCTGGAAGGGCATGATGCCGCCCTGCATCCCCTGGCCCTGCATGTGCAGGCCCTTGCTCATGTCGGCGGCGCCGTGCCCGGGCCCCGGCGGGGTGGACGTGGGCGCGGGCCCCTGCTGCTGCTGCTGGGAGCCGTGGGACGCGTGCGACGCCTGGGGCATCATGCCCATGCCGACACCGACGCCGACGCGCATCTGGGGGCCGCCGCTGGGGCCGCCGCTGGGGCCGCCGCCAGGACCGCCGGCCGCCTGCGGCGGGTAGCCCGCGGTCACGTAGTGAACATCACCGCCTCCTGGAACAGCAGCACAACACCGGGTCAGACAGGGGAAGAAAGGGGGCGAGGCGCAGTGTGGCGAACGCAGGCGGAGCAGTCTACACAATCATCTGAATCATTCCATGCGGATGTCCGCGCGATCTCGGACCGCGAGACGGCGGCAGACCCGAGTCTGGCAGCGGAGCCAGCGAGGACGACCAAAACCCGTGCAAAACTAGGCCACATGCCAAAAGTCAACCGCACTCTTCCACCGCCGAACCCGAACCCGGCCCCGCCCCGCTGCGCTGCCATCATCCCCCTGCACAACCGGGCCCGCGCCACCCCCTCTCCAGCTCCAGCGACCGAGACCGGGAGAACTGGACCGGGTGAGAGGAACAGCGGCGCGGGGGCCGGAGGGGCGTGCCAAAGCGCAGCGGCTGTAAGGCACACGTGTGCCAGCGAGCGGCGCCCAGCCGGCCCCGCCGCCTGCGTCACTGGAGAGCGGCAGCGACGGCGGCGGCGGCGGATGAGCAAGGTGCGGAGCTCTGCGGCCACTTGGCGGTGCACACAGCACACATCGATCCCAGGGCCCGAACGAGGACAAGGGCGTTCCAGGGGGACAGGCCTGCAGCGGGCGCGGCGGGCGGCCGGTCCTGCGCCTGGCGGCCCCGTCACAACCCCATGCCATCCCCATCCCAGCACGGCCCCTCGCCTTCCCACCGCTGCCACCGCCGCCGCGACGGAAGCTGCAGGGCCGAAAGTAGGACGCGGCGCCGCGCCGCCCCGCGCCGCACCACCCACTCGGACGGACGGTGCCGCCACGCCGCCACGCCGCCACGCCCCCCTCTCTCCTCCTGGACGCCCCCCTCGCGCCCGTCCCTGGCCATGCCCCACAAGCTACCCCACAACACGCCACGCCGGCCAGCCAGCCAGCGCGACCCCCCGCGCACTAGAGCGAAATGACGGAGGAGGAGGAAGAGGAGAGGGAGATAGAGGCGGCAACCCCCCCTCCCCCCGCCCCCGCTGCAAGGGCAGACAGGGAGGAAGGGCCTGAGAGGTCTGCCCACGCCCACCTCCCGCCCGCCCCGCCTGCACACGGCCAGACGGCGGCAGCGTACATTTGGGCTGGAAGAAAAGTCCCGCGACTACAGCTTTACCGCCCGACAAGATCCCGCTCTGCCCTCCTGTTCGCCGCGCCGCGCTCCCGCACAGCAGCAGCAGCACCAGGACCAAGATGGGGATGGAGCGCGCGGGAGACGGGGGTGGCGGAGCGAGGAGTCGTGGCGGGGGAGGCTCGCCTTCTGGTGCACACACAGAGGGGCGGGGGGGGGGGGGGGGGGGGGGGGGAGGGGAGGGGCTCCTCGATCGATGGTCAGCTGATCGCGGCGCGGCAACGCCGCAACACACCCGCGGGTGAGCCGGCAACGCAGTGGCCTGGCGTGTCGTGGTGCGGCGCGGCGCGGTGCCGACTTGGCGTGACTGGAGCCGCGCGCCGCGGCCAGGCGGGCGTGCCGCCGGCGTGGCGCTGGCGTGCGCACGCCCGGGGAGGGGAGTGGAGTGGAGGCGGCGGGGGGCGACACGGTGCAAAAACGGCACAACCGCCGATAAGACATCGTCAGTGAGTCAGAGCATCGGAACGTCCCCGAAAATGAACGACGGCGCGACAAGCCGATTCCGCACAGTCCGAGACAGAAGCCCCCGGCGGGCGGGCCGTGCGCACCGAGGGACACGCCCATCATCAGTGACAAGGCGAGGCAAGGGCGCCGGCACGCGAGCACGGCGAGATTTAGGGCACGGCCGGACCCACGCCGCTGTGTGTGCCGACACATGCCGCGGAGGGCGACCACGTGCAGGCCACGTGGGCACGGAGAGCGTGCATGGGCGCGACGGCGGCGGGGTGGGGAGGGGGTGCATTCGCGATCCCGCCGCACCCGACTGGCTGCCGGTAATGGGGAGGATGCAGACGAGAAGCGGGAGGGGACGGGGGGGAACGACCCCCCCCCCCCCCCCAATCCAAATGGCTTGAGATGGCGCGGGATTCCGAAGGAATGCGAAATTCGCCTCCCATCCCGTGCGCCGCGGAGCGTCTTTGGCTGCGCGGCACGGCGGAGGCAAGGCATATCCGGGTAAGGAGCCGAGGCGCGGGGAGGCGGGCGGGGCGGGGCGGGACGAGCCGAGCAGCCAGCCAGCCAGCGGTGCGCCCAAGCCGCGCCACAGCGCACCGGCCAGAGCCGAGCCGAACCGCGCCCACCCGAGGAGCGAGAGAGGAGAGGAGAGGGCCCAGAGGTGGGGGCGGGGCCAGGCAGGAGCGGCGGCCCGGCCCCGGCTCGGCTCACTGCAGTTGTTGCTGCTGCTGCCGCCGCCACCGCTGTAGCTGGAGTGCATGCAGCTGCAGCTGCGCCGCCGCCGCCGCCGCTGGGGAGGGGCGTAGCATGGAGGAGGCGGCGGTGACGGCGGCGCTGGGCCCACGGCCGGGCCCCAGAGTGGGTCAAGGCCGGAGTAGAGCAAAAGCGCTGCCACGGCGTCGCGGCCCGACTGCGAGAGGGCCGCGACCGCAGTACGTGTGCACAGACAGGTCAGAATCAGGGGCAGGCGGCCGAGAAGCCAGCCAGCAAGCCACCCAGCCAGGCAGGCAGCGCCCCGCGGCAAGAGAGGGATCGGGGGGGGACCTACAGTGGTAGCGGCGGCGGTGATGTATACGTCCACGGACGGCACGGCCGCACCCCTCGGGATGCAGGGGACACCGTATGCCTGCAGCACCCCCCCCCCCCCCCCACAAGCTCCCCACCGAACCAGACGATCAATGAGGAAGCAGAGCGGCAGCAGAAGACGTCGAGAAAAATCAGCAATGCGCCAAAGTAGGTCGGGCGGGGCCCAGGCCACGCGGCGTCCGCCCCGACACCCCGCCGCGTCCTTCCGTTCATTCATTCTATCATTCATTCATTAACCTGATTCCGCGCAATCGCATGAGCGGACGGATTAAAGCAAGAATGAATGACCCACGCAGATGGGTTCACATTTTTGCCCCCCAACCTGCAGCCGTCCACGCCACACCACGGCCACGTCCGAGCTGGCTCGGGGGGTGGGAGGGCGCACGCGTGCACTTCAGTTGGCCCACTCACCGCGCTCAGCGAGTGCGGACCAACAGCCAAACATTCTGTTGCAACGAGGCGACACAGAGCGAGCGGCGCGAGCAGGGAAGCAGGGAGTGGGGGGTGAGGGGCGGAGTGCAGCAAGGATTACGTCGGCTGTGAGGCAGGAGAGGAGGGGGCGGAGGGGGGAGGGGGGGCGGGACGCACGTGCAGCTCGGGTGTGCAGTGCGTGGGCGGGCGGCCGCGGCCTAGGCAACCTTGTCGCGTCATGTAGTCATGCCCTCGCCGCCCCACAAGAGGGGGCCCCGCGAGCGAGCGGACGCCCCGGAAGCCCCCGCCGGACCGTCCCATGCCGCCGCCAGTCGTCGTCTTCGTCGACGATCGTTTTTCTGGGCGCGGGGCGGCGCGGCCCCCGACCAAAACAAACCCCCCCTCCTCCGACGCCGCCCCGCCCCTCACGGCGGGGACCACAGCTGCAGCGCGTTATGCGCCCGCCGCCCTCACCTTGATTATTACGGAGTAAAAAGGGGGGAAAAGCGGGAGGGGAAGCGAAGGGGGGCGGCACGAATGGGGCCCGGCCGGCGGTGGGCCCGACCCGACCCGAAACAAACGGGTGACGCGTCGCCCGTTGTTGCCGTGAGTTCGGTTTGGTTCGGTGAGTCAACGGCCCGTGGAGAAGGGCGAGGGGGTGGGGAGGAGAGGAGAGCGAGAGCGAGAGAGCGGGGGGAGAGGGGTCAGCGACCGTCCAAACGCCATCGCATCGCACGGGCCCTGCCCGCCCCGGCTAGGCCCGGCGGCCTTCTCTGTCTCTCTCTCTCGCGCTGTTCTCCAGAGGAACGTCCAGGCAGGCGGTGTGGGAAAGTGGTGACGACCAGCGAGAGAGACAGACAGAGAGGGGCGAAGAAGGATTGACGAGGCCCCAACCAGCCGGCAGCAAGTCCTCCACAGGACCACGTGCCGCGCGTGTCAAGTCAGAGGCGACAACTGACAACGTGGTGACAGTGTCCCCGGCTGCCCGGCCCGGGCTGATCCGACAAGGCGGAGGTGGTTGTGGCGGCGGCGGCAGAACGCCCACACAAAGGACGCGCGCGGGGCGCGGCCGACGGCGGCGGCGGCGAGGCCGGGGGTGAGGCGAGGCGCCGCGAGTCGGGGCGGGGCGAGGGGGTTGGCAGCGCAGCCCCGCCACCCCGCCCCAGCGAGTAGGGGTAGGGGTCCTCTCCCCTCTGCGGCCGGCCGCCGCCTCCCCACAGGCGCCACCAAGCACACCGTCTGGCTTGCGGGCCGCCACCGCCGCGGGGGGTGAACAGCGGAGGGCGGCGGCGGCAGCAGCGCGCGGCACACAGCCCCCGGGATGCAGAGATACGCCGCACAGCAGCCCGGCGGGGGGCGCGGGACGAGGCCGCCGACGTCACGGGTCACTATCGCCCAGCCCGGGGCCCGGCTGTTTACATTTCAATATAATGACGCCCCCGCCCCCTTCCCGGCCGAAGAGGGGGCGGCGTGCAGGAGACGTCAAGACGCATCGCGGCGGCGCAAGGTCGCCGACGTGCCGTCCGCCGGGACGTCCTGCCCGCGAGCCGCATCGCCGTCTAGGCCGTGCCCGGGCCGTGCCGGGCTGGGGTTGCACTCAACGACTCACTTCCGGGCCCGTTGCCGATGAGGCGCAGCTGAAACTGCTGCTGCTGTTGCTGCGGTTGCTGTGGCGGCGGCTGTTGCTGCGGCGGCTGCTGCGCCGGATGGTGGTGATGGTGGTGATGATTGTGGTTGTGGTGGTGGTGGTGCGGGGGAGGGGGTGCTTGTTGCTGCTGCGGCTGCTGCGGCTGCTGGGGGTGCGGCGGGTGCAGGGGTAGGTAGCAGCTCACGGCCGCGGGGACGGGGCCGGGGCCGTGGTGGCCGTCGCGGGCCGAGGCCGGCGCTGGCCCCGCCAGCCCCAGTCCGTGGCCGTGGCTGGGGCCGCCGTGGGCCGCCCCCAAGTAGCGCGCCACCATGACTGTCGCCTTAGGCCAGTCCCAAGACGCCCGGCGACAGGTCCCTTGCCGCGCCCTCCGCGGACCACGACGACGCCCGGGCCCGCATGGCTGTGCCGACCGCGCCGGCCGCGCACGTCCGCGATGACGGCTATCACTGGGCAACACACACGGACCGGCACCGGCTCACGGCTCGGCCCCGCTAGGCCCCGCTAGGCTCCGCGCTCCGCTGGCCTGGCTAGCCTGCCCCTCACGGCAAAGCGTTGCCGGGCAGAGCGCGATGTGGCGTTGCGACGCGTCACGCCACGTGACGGGGCACCGTGACACTGGCCATGCCTCGCCAGGGCTGGGCATGGGCATGGCCTGCCCGCCGCGGCCAACCCGCCCCTCCCCCTCCCCGCCGCCGCGCCGTGCCGCACCGCGCCGCACCGCGCCGCACCCCACATCCGAGCCGAGCAGCGAGCAGCGCCGTCCCGTCCCGCCGGGGTCCCGCCGGGGTCCCGCCGCGGTGCGCCTGCGCCTTGGCACCAGTGCGGCGGGACGCGGGGCAGCGCGGCGCGGCGCAGCACCCGACCCGAACCCAGCCGAAGCGAGCGAGCGCAGCCGCGGTACGGCAGCATCACGACGGAGCGGAGGAAGGGCCTTTGCAGCGCGACGCGACGCGACCCGAACGCCGCGCCGCGTCGCGCCCGGTTCGGGGCGGCGGGGCCGCACCGTGGCGAGCTGCGCCGAGCCGGCGTCGGCTCGGCTCGGCTCGGCTCGGCTCGGCCCGACTGGGCCCGACCCGAGCCGGCCGCGCTGCAGCCACGGCACGGCGGTCTCCACTCCGCCCGACCCCCGCAGCGCCTGGGCCTTGCCGC
The DNA here is from genome assembly GCA_026979955.1 of Megalurothrips usitatus. Taxonomy (NCBI): domain Eukaryota; kingdom Metazoa; phylum Arthropoda; class Insecta; order Thysanoptera; family Thripidae; genus Megalurothrips; species Megalurothrips usitatus. Next base: position 5,543,548 of record CM049595.1, on the reverse strand, counting down.
CATCATGCCGGCGGGAGCGGTGCAGCGGCGGGGCACGCGGCCGCTTTGGTTATGTCGGCTGTCGCGTCAAGCAGCGCCAAAGAAGGGCGAAGCACCGCAATGGGGGAGAGAGAGAGAGGGGGGGGGGGGAGAGCCAGGGGGAGGAGAGTGAAAGAGGAGAGAGGGACGAGAGAAAAAGAGAGCGTTAGCGAGAGCTCTTTCTTGAGTGTGTTAGAGTCGGAGAAAGAGAGACACACTTGCATCCTCCGTGCGGTGGGTTGCGCGGGGCCAAAGCCATGTAAACACGACCGCGGCATGGCGGGGCATCCACCCTGCGCCCCGAGGCCGGCCGGCGTGGTCCGGGTTAGGTGGTGCGGCGAGGCCCATGGCCTTCCTGCCCGCCGTGCTCTCCGCCGCGGCGGCGGCTACGACTTTGACTCGGCCGGGTGTGCCGCGCCATGGGCCTAAGAAGAGTGCGCTGACCGCTCTGCCCCCCCCCCTCCCCCTCACCTCCTTCCCCCCGTTTGCCTCCGACAGAGTAGGCACGATGAGATGGAGGGGGAGGGGGGGAGGGTACCGGCGGCGGCGGCTGCGGGGGGGGGGGGGGGGCGACCTGACGTGACCTTGCAGGCGTTCACCCCAAGCCCGGCGAGGCCAGAGGCCGTCCGAGCCCATCGCACCCGCGCGGCGAAAGCGCAGATCGCACTCGCCGAATTTTGGCTTGAATACAGACCAGAGGCCGGTCCGGGCAGGCGGGGGACGGGGCGGGCGCGCGCCGCAAGCCCCGTCCACTTGACAGATTCAATGTGCGGGTGCGTCGCATCTCCCCCGGGCGGCCGAGTGGGTGGGTGGGGGGGCGTGTCCGCGGCCATCACGCGACCCGGCGGCCGGCCGCCGAGGACAGCCCTCACCTTGAGAGGCCGCCGCCGGGAGGCAGCGAGGACGGAAGGAAGCAAAGGGCTCCCGAGGGACAACAGCAGCGGCAGCGGCGCCACCTAGCCGGGAGGGGAGGGGAGGGGCGGGCAAGAGCCGGCGAGGGAACGGAGAGGAGGGGGGGGGGGGACACTCCTCGGCGATCGGGTTATTGACCCCACTCCAAGCGGAACGGAACCGCGCGCGGCGGACGCCGCCGCCGCCGCCGCGCAGCAGAGCTGTGTTGTGTGTGAAGGTGGATCCGAGCCGGGCAAAGCCGAGCCGAGCCGACAGCGACAGTAGCGGGGCAGAGCGGGGCAGAGCGGGGCAGAGCGGGGCAGAGCGCACCTAGGCCGCGGCCGGCGGGGTACGTGAACCATCGTCGCACGTCCGCCCGCCTGCCCCGCCCGCCGCGGGGCCTCTGGGTACCCAGCAGACCACGCATCACAGCGAGGAGCAATCGATCACCCGGGAGCGAGAGAGAGAGACAGATAGAGAGCGCACCGGTGGGTCGACCGGGACACACAAACACTCCGGCAGCCGAACGGGCAACGCACCCGCTCCCACAGGAGGAGTGCCCGGGTCTGGGTAGGTCTCGGGGTGCGCGGTGACGAGAGGTCGGCGCGGGGCGTCGCGTCCCTCCCTCCCCGACGGCATCCCCTGGGCGACCTTGGGGAACAGGAAAGGCTCGAGCCGGGGAGGCAAGGCCGGCCCGCGGCGTGGCCAAGCGCGGCGTGACGGCGGACGCGATCACTCACTCCGCCGCCGCCGCCGCCGCCGCGCAGCCGCAGCACGTGAACGACCGACCACCCCAGAGCACTGCGACGGCGACGGGAGCGCCCCTCCTCGGCCAACACGGCCGCCGCCGTTCCTGGCCGACAGAGAGCCCCTGTGGGGTCGGGGATAGGCAACCCGCGGTCCGGCGCGCACGCGGGCTGCCTACCCGCAAGGGGCTCTGCGGGCTGGAGCAGCTCCGGAGACATGCTTCGTGATTTTTCTCCACAGATTCTTCACCGACTTTCTAAACATCGCGTCTCCCTCTCGATTCATATACACATGCAATTCTGACACGCTTCAGCTTTCGCTAGGTCAGGTTCCGTTTGCGTTTCAGCCACAACACATTTGGTCCGCCGTAGTGCTTTGCGTTTCAGCGGACAGCTCCGCGAGCGACGGACACGGGCGCGGCGCGAGTGGCCGGCGCACACGTACGCCGCCACGTTAGAAAGCAGGCAATGCCGTCCCTCGCCTGCGAATTGTGGACGCCCGCGTTGCGGTTCCGGCTGCGGCCGAGGCCGGACTACCCTAGCCTGGCCGGGCTGCCGACGCTCGGCGTAAAGGGGCCTCGGCGATAAGCCGGGTGGGCCGAACGGAACACGCGCCTCTCCTCCGTGTCAGCGGCGCACCACTCCACTCCGCAGGAGCGGCGCGCCGGGGAGCGACGCACAGCACCGGACGGACGTGGTGTACACTGGAATGCGCAAAGCCGGCGCAACGAGAGAGAGAGAGAGAGAGAGAGAGAGAGAGCGGGGGATGATGTGTACATCCGGGAGTCGAGCCGATATACAGTAGGAAGCGACGGCCCTGCGCGCGAGCCTTCGCCGCGAGAGAGAGAGAGAGAGAGAGAGAGAGAGAGAGAGAGAGAGAGAGAGAGAGAGAGAGAGAGAGGAGGGGGCGGTAGTCGCAGCAGCAGCAGCAGCAGCAGCACCGCGCACCGCGGCGACTTACTTTCACCCTCGCCACATCCCGCCCCGCGGTGCCGGCCCGACTCCGGTTCGCCTTGGGGCCAAGAGGGACCGTTCTGGGCAGCCAGAGCGGCGGCGGCCGCGGCGCAGTGTCAAGTCCAGTGCCGGGCGGCGGCAGCGGTACCAGACCAGCGCTTACACCACACCACTCCGCCGGTGCAGCAGCACCGCCGCACACAGTTACGTGCGAGGCTCCGCACACGCCACACAGCCACACCCCCAGCGGGGTGCACCCGACGCGGCCCGGACCAACCCCGGCCGTGCACATCACCGGAGACAAGACGCTACCAGAGCGATACGGTGTGCGCCGACGGCACCCGCGGCCAAAGCCGCACGCAAAGCATGTTATCGCTGCCAGGGAGAAGGGAAACACCCGCGTGTCCGAGACACGGCCCGGCGACGTAAACAAACGCCGCATACGTACATAATAGCGTATTGCACCTCGAGTTGGTCCGTCTTGCGAACAGGATAAACCTTTACTCCCCCCCCCCCCTCCCCGCCAAGCGCGGAATGAATGGAGAGGGAAAGGTGAGACCGCCGCTTACCGCGGCCGCCCCGGGCCGTCCGTCAACGAGTATTCCCCTCCCCGCGTTTGGCGAACCGCCCACGCACGCGCGCCCGCACCACGCGGCGCCCTCCGTGCCCACAGCCGGGGAGAGAGAAAGAAGGAAAAGGGCACAAAACTGTAAAGTGGGTCAAAAGGATCTAACGGGGAGCTTTCTCACGGCCCGCTCCGCACCGCACCGCTCGGCTCGTCGGCCGCGCTAGGAGTATGTACGTTCCGATGGGGGGGGGGGGACTCGGCGGGGCGCAGCGGCGTGGCAGTGCAATCCCCGGCAGGCCGGCAGGCACTTCACACGCCGCCGCCGCCGCAGCAGCAGCAGCAGCGGTGTTCGCCCCACGACGCGATGCAGACATCGAGACGCCAATTTGATAAGCTGCGCAACAAAACACGGCCGCGCCGCCGTCCGCGTGTGCACCGCATGCCGGCGTGCAGGCCGTGTTTTTCGCCGCCGTGTCCTCGTGTTTTCCTCCGGGTGTTTACAACGGCCACCCCGCGCCCCGAGCCGCGCGAGATCGATGAAACCCGACGAACTCATTGCAGCGCCCCCCTCTCCCCTCCCGGCGGGGGCAGCGGAGAGCCCGGGTGACTCAGACCGAGACATCCCCGGCCCGACCCCGCCGTATCGCATCGCACCAGTCTGGGGACGCCGACGCAGCAGCGCAGCGCCAAACGAGCGGCCGCGCGAGGGCCAACAGGGAAAGCCTCTCGGGAGGAAAAGGCGAGGGCCGGCTGAGCGCTGGGCAGGGTGCGGCCGAAAACAAGGCGCACGGCGGCGACGCCACGCCCCCCCACGACACGCGATAAACACGGCCAGCCAGTCCTGCTCGCCCTCCGCCACCACGGCAGCCGGCAGAGGAAGTCCAAAAGCCGGCGGCCGGAGATAACAACGTCCTCCGTGGTCTTGACGTGCACCGCGGGGCCCGGCGAGCCCCCCCCCCCCCCCACCCTCCGGCGGCGGAGCAACGACGCAACTGGTGCGCGACGACGGCGCGGTTACAGACGACCCCCCGCGGAGAGGGGCCCCCCGCAGGGAGGGGATATCGGTACCGGCCCGCGGCGGGGAAAGTGTCACGGCGCGCATTCCACGGGCAGACGGGACGGGACGGCTAGGCAGGCAGCCCCGACGCGGCGGGGTCCTCTCCTAGGTTCTCCCGATTCAATTTAAACTCGCGGAAAAGTGAAACAAACCGAGCGCGGGCGAGGCGAGGGCGCAAAAACGGAGGGCGCCTCCGCGCTCCAGAAGCGGGCGGGCGGGTGCCGCGCGGCACCGCGGGGAGAGGAGGGGAGCGGAGGGCGGAATTACATAAAAAAGCGCCGGCCGGCGTCACGGAACGGCGAATCCAGCGCGCGGCCGGACGAATTTCGGAGGGGCCGCGTCGTAACGGGAAACGGCGCGCGGCCCGGCGGCAGCACGACACGACACGGCCATGCAGTGCTGTGCGGAGGCAGCGGCAGGGGAGGCAGCGGCGGGGGGACGCCCATGAGGCCGACGCCAAGGTCGGGGACGGCGCGGACCCGCCCGCCTCCCCCCGGGCTGGGCCGCGTGTCGCCCAACCAGCGCAAGAGCAGCCGCTGAGGCAACCGCGTCGACAGAGCAATGCGATCGCCGCTCTTGGCAGGACGCGGGGGGCGGCCGGGGCGCCCGCCCCTCTCTCGGGGAGGTCCGGCCGGCGTTCCCACCGGAGCCGGAGGCGTCGTCCCCGAGCCAGAGGCGACCGCGAACACAACGGCCGGGTCGAAAATACCGGCGGGAAGTTTCCGCCGATACCAGGCCACCACGCCGCGCCACTCTACAACCGCTCTACCCCGTGCCGCCGCGCACGCCACCGTTGGCCCTCGGCCCGGAACGCGTCCCCCCCCCCCCCCAGGGGGGCGCGGCGGGGTCCCCCACAACCGGACCTGCCGGGAACATGGCTTTCAGGCCGCCGCCTCGCCTTTCTCGCCGGCTCCGAGCTCACACCGCGGGGACGGAAGCTAGCCGTGACGTCACGGCACGGCGTACGGTACCGGCCGCAGCAGAGCCGCGGCTAGCCAGCCAGCCCGGTCCCGCTGTACCGGAGGCCCACGCTTACCTGTCTGGACGTATTCCTCGCCGCCAGGTCCGGGGCCTTGCATGCCCATAGCCGCCGATCACTCACGCTGCCATATCACTGCGCCCCGCACTGCGCACAAGTCACTCGGCCACTAGCACCGCGACGCACACCGCACTGCTCTGCACTGCACTGCACCCTTGTCCTGCAGGGAGAGGACACTGACACTGACGGTCCACTCGCTCCCCGCCCGGCCCGGCCCGCCCGGGTCCGCCCCGAAGGGCCACGATCCTCGAGGACGTGATTCGCCGAGCCAAGCCGCGCGCCGAGCAGAGCCGAGCCAGCCCAACGACAGCACAACACGGGCGGGCGGGGCGGCGGGGCCGGCGGGGCCGGGCGCTGGCCATGCCGGTCAACGCCCTTCACCGCCGCCACCGCACGCCATCCCGTGCCCAGCTGACGGCGACGGGCTCGGCACGGCCCCGGCGCCGCTTGGCGCCAACGGCGCGGACCCGTGACGTCGTCGTCAGAGAAGCGGGGCGTCGACGGCGACCCCCCCGGGCGTGCGTCAGGGCGCGTGTGCCCCGCAGCGCCGGCAGCGCCCTCCAGGCCGCAGTCACATTCTCCTCGAGGGTCGCCACGGCACCACGGCGCACCGCGACACGCAACCCGGCCGGCCGGCCGCACCGGGGCTTCCCCGCCCCCCCCCCCTGCCCCTCGGCCCGCGAGCTCGAATAACCAGCCGGCTCGGCTCCGACCGGCGTGCCTTTTTATTCCGCTGCCTCGGCTAGACTCGCAGCCGGCGCGCCGGTCGGCTCATCTCGGCCTCCGCCGCTGGCAGGTGCGGGTACCGTTGCGGGCCGGGCGGAAGACAGACGGGCCGCGGTGCCGCGGAGCCGGGCCACACTCAATGCAACCCCCAGAGTCCGTGCTGGACGGCCGGCCCGCGGGGGGTCCCGGGGTCCGCGGGGGGTCCGCGGGGGGTGGGGAGCGGCGTCGGAACAGTGTTATCAGGAGCAGCGCCGGTACTGCTGGCGCCGGGCCGCGTGGCAGGTCCCGGGGGCCCCGACGTCCGCGCAGAGCCAGGCCGGGCCCGCACGCCACCCACGCCTCGCCGGCACACGTGTCTCGCACTCACACACGCGCGCACTTACACACACACACACGCGGACACACGCGGACACGCACGGCCACGACGACCACGTCGCTGACGGGGACCGCGACAACGACACGCCGACCCGACGACTCCACCTGCCGACTGACTGACTGAGGCTGCCCGCCCGCCCGGCCCGCCTGCCGCCTGCTGCCTTCGCTGGTAGCGGGCCGGCCGCACCGCACCGCGGCGAGCCGAGTCGAGCACGGAGCCGGCCCCGCCGGTCCGCGGCCAGCCGGGCCGGGCGTCAAGGGCCGAGCCGAGCCGGGCCCGGTCCCCCCTACAACGGGGAAGGGACAGAGGGGGGCCCCCGAGAGGGGCAGGACGGGGCCGCAGGCCGCAGGCTGCCCCGGTGGCGTGCCGCGGCGGCGCGGACGAGGGGGGCGGGGCGGGCGGGGGGGGGGGGGGGGGGGGGGAGCCGATCCGTGAGCGCCCCGACGGGGCTCCCCTCCCGGCACACAGGTGCACGGTGCAGCGCGCCCCCGGGGCCCCCGAGAGCCCCGGGTCCGGCTCCCTGACCCACATGTCGGGGGCGGGCGGCGCGGCCGATAACAATCCGCCGCCGGCAGCGCCGCCGCCCGCCAGGACGATAGACCCTGAAAATAGGAGCGCGTCCTGCGGGATCCCGCGGGCCGCGGGGTCCGGCGGTGCCGTGCGGTGGCCGACCGCCACCGAAATAGCGGCGGCGGCGGGAGCGGCGGGGACGCCAGCCACGCGGCCACGCGGCACGGGGAGGAAGCGGCCGCACGCGCTACCTTCCGCCCCCTCAGGTGTGAGGGAGAGAAAGGGAGGGGGAGGGAGAGAGAAGAGAAAGGACGAGACGAGGAAGAGGGAGAGGGAGAAAGGGATAGAGGGAGAGAGGCAAGGACTGTACAACGCAGTGCGGCCGGTGTACGAGGAAAACTGGAAACGATTCGAAGCCAAACTGACCAGCAGCCGCTGCCGACCGGGCGTAATATCGCCCCCTCCCCTCCTCCCGTCCCCAGTCCGCGCTTGGGCGCTGGGCGAAAGTGACGGAAAGAGAGAGGGCAGCTAACAAATCCTTTCCGTCGGACACGCCCGGCCTGCAGCCACTTCGCTCCACATTCCATTCATTCATTCCGATTCATTCATTCATTCATTCATTCATTCATTCATTCATCCGTTTCGGGGCGCGGACAGCGGCGGTGCAGGCGCGCACGCGGGCGTCGCCGCGCAGGACGACAGTGGGGACGTAAAGGCAGAGTGCTACACAGCATGGACGCGGCGTAAAGGCCTAACTGGTGCGAGAGAGAGAGAGAGAGAGAGAGAGAGAGAGAGAGAGAGAGAGAGAGGGGGCGCGGGCGCCGCCACCTGTTGAGCAGAGCAGGCAGAGCAGGCCCGAGGTGAGGCGGCCGGCTCGTCTCCGGGCGACACTGATAAAGGCCAGCAGCCTGCCACCACCAGCAGCTCCGCCCTCCCCTCCACTCCCCCCGATCACCGGCACCCGCGGGCACCTGCCACGCCGCCGCTGCCGCCGCCGCCGCCGCCGCTGCCGGCACTCGTCTAGTACGTATTGCGCGGACCGGCGGCGCTTACGTCACGGGCCGGCCTCATACGCCAGCCCCGCAGCCCCACGGCGCGGGATCCGTGTCAAGCCGCCGCCGCCGTGCCGTAAATGAAAGAACTTGCGAGTGAATGAATGAGTGAATGAATGAGGACGGCGAGGCCCTCTCTCAACGACCTGCCGCGCACGCACGCGCCGCGAAGCGGCGGCGGCGGCGGCAGTGGCGACGACGACGGCGGCGGCGGCGGCGAACGCCTGCAGCCGACTGCGGTAGGCCAGCCCGCCCGACACGCACGAGCAGAGGCCGGCCGGCCGGCAGGCGCTGCGGCCGGGGGGAAACGAGACGAGGCCAAAACTTGAGGACGACGCGGGCCGGGCAGTCCGCGCCGCCGTGCCGCTCCAGGGCCGCCGCCGCCGCGGTCCCCACACGCCTGTCGCGATGCATCAGCATCGGACGACACACAAATTACTACCGCGTTACGGCACTAAACAGCCTCTTTCCGGTCGAAAAAGAAAATGGACGCCGCGAGAGTGGGAAAAAAAATGGGGGAAAAAAGTAGAACGGCGCTGGGGGCTCGCGCACAGAGCCAGAGAATGGCCACACGCAGCGGCCGGCAATCGTCAATAGTGCACATCATGATTCGGTGCCGCACGGAACGACACTCCTCGAGCCGCTCCCGAGCGATTCCAACGCAGGCTCGACAACCCGGCCATAACCTCGGTGTACAACACGCCACATCGGCCTGGACGGGATCTGCTTCACAGTACAACGACGCTCACCGATACACAAACCGTGACCGACGACGAAGCCCTCTGAAAGAAAATACACAACACACTGCGCTCATGAATGGTATTTCAGCGTGGAGATGAGCGCGCGAGCAAGACACAAACACAGTTCTACCAACACGCACACCCAACCACATACACACACACACACAGTGCCCGGCTCTATCTAGTACAGTGCTGCGAAGCGCCAAAGGGTGCAATCATTAGTCAGGCGGGCTTGCAGCAGTGCCAAGGACGCGTGCATGTCCACGGCAGAAGGCGGGGAGAGGGGAGAGAGAGAGAGAGAGAGAGGGGGGGGGGGGGAGGGCGAGGGGAGGGCGCGTGACCGTGGATACAAGACGGAACGGGACGGCCGTAGAACATGCGCCTCGTGTGTTTGGTGCGGACCTCCGGCGTGCGGGGGAGGCGCGGGGGACGGGCGCATGCCGGACCCACCGAGCCGCGAGCAGGGCAGCCACAGGTCGCGGCGCTCGGACAGAGGACACCCCCCGCGCTGCCAGAGTGCCACACTGCCCTCCAGTCACCTCAGCAACATGCCAATTTATTGCTGCCAGAAACGCGATTTTCCCCGCACGCGCCCGCGCGCCGCCCGGAGTCTCGGTTTACTGCGGACCAGGAATTTCCCCCCTTACTCCGGGGCCTCCGGGGCCTCCGGGGCCGGGAGGGTTGCGGCACGCGCAGCAGCCGAGCGAGGGAACGGGGAACCCAACCCCGGCGAGGTGACGCAAGCAGCCGGGCCCGGAGGCCCGGGGGCCCGGTTAGACCAGCGGGCGGCCCAGCGCCCTTGCAGGCCCTACAGCGCCCTGAGGTCCACAATCATTGGAGCCAACAAAGGGGTACCTATGGTAGGACTCCCCCCCCCCCCCCCCCCCAAACTCCCCATCCAAAACCTCGGTACAGTATTCCCGCCCGACCCGGCAGGAGACTGTACATAGCACAGCCGCAGCGACCCCCCCTCCCCCCACTGCACGGGCACTTTTCCTCGTTTGGGGGGGGGGGGGGGACGTCAGAGTGTGTCCAGCCCAGGGAAGACCCGCGGCACGCTGTGAGTGCCTCGGACGCAGAGTGCCTCTCACAGCGCCTTCCTAACGCTGAGGGCCCGCGGCGGCCGGCGGGGGCTGACTGTACACCACGACGTGCCGAGCCAAGGTCGCAGCGCGGCCCGGCCAGCACAGCACAGCGCCGCCCGGGCCCCAGTTCCGTCCCCACCAGCAGCAGCAGCAGCAGCCTCCTCGGTACCCACCCGCCCCGCCCCGCCCCGCCCCGCCCCACTCCACTCCAGCGGCGCCCACCCACGCCTCACGCAGAGCACCCCGACACACCGACCAGCACAGCCCCGGCCAGGGCGACCCCCCGCGCCAGCAGCCGCTGCCGCTGCCCTGGTGGCCAGCGCGCTCGGTCCGCGAATAGCCCCGGGGCGGGGCCCGCCGGCCCGCCGGCCGCGAAGCGCGACGGGCGCAAAGGGCCAAGCAGAGCCCACCGCACCGCACCGCGGCAGCGGCGTGCCCCAGGCAGCAGGGCCGCCGCTGTCAACTCGAACCTCCCTCCCTCTCACTCCCTCCTACACAGCACCCCGCGGGTGCGACAGAGCAACGCGGAGACAGCGTGCAGCAGGCACAGCAGCGCAGCCCCGCGGCGGAGGCCGGAAGCTCCGGCCGGCCGGCCAAACGGACGCCCAGTTTCTCATACACCGACGCCCGTGCATGACGGCCGGTGACAGCACGGCCCGCAGACGGAAACGGGTGACGTGTGGCCCGTGCGTGCGGCACAGGCGAGGGGGGATGCTGGCCGCCAGGACCCCACGTGGTTTCGCCACCTTCGCCGTGCCGAAACCCAGCCAAGCCCGCCAAGTCGCACGCCGAGGCCCCGCCCCGCCACACCCCGCGCGGCGCGGCCCGCGAAGAGCAGAGCGCACGGCTCTCCTCCTCGATCGATAGGGCGACACCAGAGAGCCCCCCCCCCCCCCCTCCTCCTCCTCCTCTCCCTGCCGCCGCGCCCCGCCGCGCCCAGCCTAGGCTGCCTGGTGTAGCCCGCTGCTTGGCCGCGCTGCCGGGGCTGAGCCCGGCCTGCCTGCGTCGGGAGGTCACTGCCCTCGCCCCCCCCCCCCATTTCCCTTCCACCCGCCCCTCCGCCCTTGGACGCCGCCAGTACGCCGGCCGATACGCACGGTGTAGTACGGAGGACGTACCCACATCCCACGACCTACAGGGTGTGGCCGGCGGCCACCAGCAGCGGGCCACGAGGAAGCCGGCCTCCGCTGAATGAATGAATGAGTCGCGAATGAATGAATGAGCGAATGAATGAGCGAATGAACGCACTCGCGGGTCGCAGTCGGCGCCGGCAACCCGGAACACCTCCGCGCCCCCGGCCCGGCCCTCGCCCGCTCAGTCACTTATTCAATCACACACACACACACACACAGACCCTCCGTCCACGCGCACGCACTA